>CM034705.1:23108959-23122210 GCA_020142125.1 Phrynosoma platyrhinos | reverse complement strand
GAAGAACCAGTGGCGAATATATCTGCATTTTCACATTATGTGTGTTCCCTAACCTCATTTTTCTCATGAAATATAGTTACGGTGAGCTTACATTGGAATAAAGCTTTATGGAAGCATAGTAACATAATCTTTATAAATTATTTAAATTTCTTATCATAAATTTTAATTTGGTGCTGAACTGCTTGCAAATCTGAGGAGATGTTAAGTATACTTTTGCAAAGCCCAGTGATGGATACAGTCTGGCATTAGTGTCATTGAACATCTTTATCAATGTACCATGGTATTCTATCTTTCTGAGTTGTAAATGGAACAGGCTAGCATGATAATCCTCTTTCTCAGCTCCAAGCATCTTAATTCCACAGGGGAGTAAAATTTCTGTTAAGATCTTTCCCTTACCATGGTTAGAAAAATCATGGAGAACATTTAAACCACCTATATTTATCAGCTGCAAAAGTGCTAACACTCTCATCTGAAAAACTATCCTTGCTTGGTTAAAACTGGGGAAGGGGAGTCTAAAAAATAAAAGAAAATAGAATCAGCTTTCTATGAAAATTATGGATTTGATTGAGATCCCATTTTGTCTTTACCAAGACTATCGTGAAATATCAGGAACTACTGGCACTGGACTTCTGAGAGCAGACAGCTCACCTGGAGCATAGTTCTGTAAACAAATTAATTTCCCCATAAATTCACTGATCTCATGGCCTTAAAGCTGTCCTGTCAAGCCTTTATTTTACTCATACCATCTCCAGGTTTTTGATCACTGTGTGTAATAAACAACAACAAAGACAGAGAGTTCTTTCTTCCAGCAGCCTTTACCAAGCATTTCCTAGATACACTTCAAGCTCAGTAGCTCACCCTTTCCTGTCCTAACATGTTCCTGCATCCTACCCATAGCATTGGCATTCCCCTTCTGTTCTAGCTTAACTGATTCCACTCATTATTTATACCAGCCTTAGCTGAAACCAAAAAATATGCCTCACAGATTCCTTAGCTTGGGTTGTTCACTGGGAAGATTCACTGTCTATATACTTCTTGTTGCCTTGCTCCTTCAACAAACTGCAGGGCTCCTCCAAGGAATGGTGTATTCTTTTCCCTCTCAGCAAACCTGCCCTTGAAAAGGAAGTAAAATTTATTTGGTTTTTATTGCAGCTGACCATTACAACCTATGTCACACTGTATGCCAAACTACATAATTGCATATTTAAGTTGCATTGCTATTCACTTGTGAGCTCTATGCAGGTGCTCATTGAATGCTCAGTTAAATAGTTAAATGTGCTTCCAGAGCCTTTTGAACACCTTCCAAAGTCACTTGTAGATGTTTGTAGTAAATGTACAGAGTTTTAAAAGGCAACCAGATGCATGGGGATGTTAGAGCAGTTCAAGGATTATGGTCACATTTCATTCCATACTTCAGTGATACGTATATGTGCATAGCACAAAAAGTAACCTCAGATTTCCTGAAATTTATGATCTATTTTCACCTCCGTCTGTAGACCAGATGTGCCACACCCTGCAAAAGAAATCCCATGCTGGGTAATGATGACGAATTACCTTTGATTATTGCTTTTTTCCATAATGCATTCAAAACATAATTCATTGTTTTAAACTCAGCCTTCTAGAATGCTGATATATGTAGGCTATGTTTCTAAGGAATGAAGGTAGATTTAAAGAAGTTGTACTTCACCTGACAGGAAATAAAACCATAACAAGTGGTTTAATTGCTAATGCACTTGTATTAACAGGGCAATAGGAGGCAATTGTGCTATCAATAATTACTGAGATATGGTTAAGGAACAGAGCACAAGGATGGCTATTTCCAGCCAAATGGAGATCCAGTAATTGTCTGCTGTATCCAATTGTAAAGTATAATGTCTTCTGAAGGTTGAGGTTTATGAGAGTGCTTCATTATGCGTGCCAAACAATGCTTTAGTTTGCTATTGTTTTTCCTCGGAGTGGATAACAAGTGCTGCAGCTGAAATTGGGCTCAAGGGAGCCACTGTCTACCACTTGGTTAACCTTGTGACATTCCACTAAAAAGCACCGGCATCAAAAAAAATTTTTTTGAAATACATAATACATGAACTCCTCTGATTGTTTAGCATTGATCAGCACTTGAATAAATTGAGTCGCTGTCATATTAACAAAAGCAGCAAATCTTTGGTGGAGCTGGTGCTTTTTGGGAGCACAGAGTTGCCTTAGGGCTTTCTTCTGAAATAGAAAGTCAATTGAAATGGAGGCAGGGTTACAAATACCTTGCAAAAGATGAGAAAATGCCATGAAGCTCATTCTTTTGATGGCATGCAATGTTCCATTTTACTTCTTAGATGAGACTGCCAGTATGGATTTGTTTTCAGACTTCTTGTCTTCGGTGTTGTCAGATATGTCTGTCTTTGCATTTTTCTCTTAGTGCTGAAACCCAGGTAGGTTTCTTTAGTAAGGTAATTGGATGATGTGTCAACAAGCAAACCAATATAATTTGCCTCCTTTTAGTACTCAACGTAGTGCAGCATTAAAGATTGTTCTGAAAAATGAAAATGCAAGCATGTTTTAACCCTCTTGTTTATCTCTCTTCAGACAGCGATAAAAGGAGAAAGAAATGTATACACATAAAACCCTGTAAATCTAACTTTACAAAATACCCATTTTAATTTCAGGCAGGGTTTAGATTCAGATCCTATGTCTAATGCCTAGAAACGACTACTTCTGAGCATTGCCATAAGGCTACTACCAGTGACAATTCAGTGGAAATTGGAAAGGATTTTGGGTATGAAAGTGTGGTTCCAAGGAAACTTGTGTCCCAGGATGTATTGGTACAGTAAATTATGTCTCAGTTACAATTTCCTATTTTCACTGCACAAATGCCCCATTCCCACCTATTTTGAATGGTGTAGATTATAGCCAGAGAAGGTAATTAAAAAGGGAGACTCAGGAAATGGAATTAAAGCCACACTTATTTAACAACTTTAATCAAATTGAACTGGATTCCCCCTTTTTCCAGCAGAACAAGATACAGGGCTGGGGCAAGAGCACTTAACTAGTAGGGGATCTGTCCAGCTGAAATATCTCAAAGCGAGAATGTGAGCTGAATGAGATGACACACTGGCAACATCCAGGCATCAAGTGGAGAGCATGACACATTACTTAGTTGTATCATGTGCTCCACCTGTTGGCCTTGATGTCAATCATGTAGAAGATACCTTTTCTAGTAATTGAACTGGATTTGTTGAAAATGTTTTAATAAATGTAGAGGTGAAAAGTTGTATATAAAGTAGTATATTTTAGAAAGCCAGTCTTGCATATTGCCTAAGCTTTGAATTCTCAAAATCAAATTTCTCAAAACACATTTATCTTTGACCATTTTCTATATCTTTTTTGAGCAATTTTAAGTGTTGTGGAGGCTCTACTGTGGGATGTTGAGTAGTTAGGAGTGAATCAATTCTGCAAAGTCCCTGGGTAAACAATCTTTCAGAGTCAAAATTTCAGGAAGAGAATATAAGAGGGTTGTGCTAGATATCTGTGCAAATTTGTTGAAACCCTTTGGCTTGTAAATGTTTTTGTACTGGCAGAGGAATTGTGCTTCTCTAAAGTAATCATAATATTTCTATTTTTAATTCCCTTACAACTGTTTTCTCAGCCCCTATTAGAACTGAAGTCGTATGGGGTTTGTTGGTTTATTTTCAATTGTTTTATTGATAATCGTTATATCAACAATCATTGTTTTAACTGATATGTAGTTTAATTGATTTTTAAGGGGGAGGGAGTCATTTTATTTTAACCTGTACGCAATCTTTTACTTGTAAACCACCTAGATTGGTTCGCCACCGGGCGGTATATAAATAAATTTTATTTATTTATTTATTTATTTATTTATTTATTTATTATTATTATTATTATGTTTCTGTCATGGAATAGTCCAGATAGGAAAGTTTTTGGGGCTCTTCCTCCTATACATCCTATAATTCCTAGTGTTGGATTTGGAACATCATAGCCTGTGCTTGGATCACCACTGAGATCAGTGGATAGACATGGGCTTAGTGACTATTTCTGTGTGCAGATAAAATGGGATAACTGTGAGAGCATCATGAAAGTGGCATACACACGAGATAATAAAAAGCCCATGGTAAGGATAAGAGAGACTGACAAACCAAACCAAACACCTGTGCTCTCCTCTAGTTTCCCCCATTGTTGTAGGGATATAGTGAGTATAATGAGTGGCAATGAGTGGCCATCTGTCAGCTGGAGTTCTTTTGTCAATTGTTGTGAGTGAACAGAGTACAGTACATATCTGTCTGGTCTCAGTTCAGGTATAAGTTGCACATACTCATATGGGACTCACAGACTGATTCACCACTTGCCCAATTTTCAGAAACATGGAAAGAAGATAAACAGTTGATTTATGAATACATGGACATTTTCCCCCTTTCAGTGTGCAAGGTGGTTCCCTGGATGCCAATTATTGCTGCTAAAGTTTCCACTCTTTATGTCACTACCTAATAGAAAGGATGACCTATAACTCATTCTAGAGATAATCAGCTATTTAGCAGTCTCTTTTGTTACCAACAAATCTTGGGTCTGATTATATTTATGCCACAGGAGACCTAAAACTGGAATCTCTCTCATGCCAGATATGACCCTCATTCCCCCATTCCCTCCTTGCTATAGAAAGAGAAGTTTTCTGTCTGTGGAAGTACATCTCTCTCTTCCCTCAAGCTGCATTTCCAGACTCCCTGCTTAGCATCCAGATGCTCCATCTTCTCATTTCCTTGGCCATCTGCCAGCTGGGTGATCCAACTTTCTTCTTCTTTTTTAACTAGCCAAAAGCAAGAAATTGGGCTGAGAGGCAACCTTTCAGTCATATTCCAACACAGCTAATTCTGCCTTTCTAAAAGAAACATGCTTTTCAACATCTCATAGATAGTTCTTGATTTTCACAAAAAATATAATTGTTTATTATCACTACCCTAAATGTGCTGTGACACATGATTATGGCAGCAATCTCAGCTGTTCAGATATTGTCTTGCTTTCAACTGTGCAGCTCAAAAAGTTTCTTTTCCAGCCTGGTAAAATACTTCACTCCTGTATATATGTATTTCTACTGCCTTATGTTCTTATATGTTCTCCTCCTTGACAAATACAATTCTCAACCTGTAGGCTTTCACTGGACTCTTACTTTCTGCTTCAAAAAACAATTCTTTGAATATGAAATATGCTGCTTCTTTTTCAGAGAGAAAGCAAAAGTAATCCTCCTTTTTTTACTTGCCTTACCTTAGGAGTAGTGTTTAGTCTCAAATTAGTCTTTTATAGAACCTAATTCAGTGTCTGATTTCTATGACCCGAAACAAATGGGCAGGAAAAAGCAGCTTCCGGGGTGGGGCATACACATGGCACACACTCAGAAAGCAGCTGAAAGCTGCATGGGGAATGCACCAAGAGTGCTCAAACCCAGAAGAACCGGCACAAAAAGGAATGGTGAAAAGCTGCTCCTGCCAGTGCCCAGGTTGGAGATGCAACAACAGCCCGGATTGGGCCTGGGCCCATGCAGTGATCAGGGGCTGCTCCAAGCTGCCAGTCTGCATAACCCCAATGACAAAGTGTCTACATCCACTTCATGCTAAAATTGCTTAACTAATCTTTTGCCCCAATGGAAATTCTAAGGTCGTAGTATTTAGTTGCTTGCTTGTTTGCTTTGTGAAACAGAAAGGATGTGAAGCTCCACATTTTAGGCTAGAATTCCCATGATTCTCTTAGGGAGGCCATAACAGTTACACTCATATTAAACAGACATGCACACATGAAAATATAGGAGGCTACAAATTTTGACTTGTAGTAAAAACAACCTTTCCCACAGATACTCAGTTTTGATTGTAAGTCTGCTATCATTGGTTTCCATTGACTCATGTCACTGTTAGCAAAGCTACTACAGTGGTAAGACACTAATTAATATAATGAGAGCAATGTTCAACTTCTAATGGGGTGAGAGCTTTGGAGTGCCACACCCAATATTTAACTTGCCCTTTGCAATAAATCAGCTTTCCATGCATTCACTTGATACAGTCAATGCCCAGTTTTCCACTTGGCTTAGTGGATGGCATTGAGGCAATCATAATATCTCATCATAACTGTTCTTAGAGAGTTCTTGTAAGGATAAAAATAGGGAGGGGTAATGTGTGAACTCCATAGAAGAAGCACAGTGTACAATTATTAAACAAAAAAATGACTATGCAGTCACCAGCTTTTCAACAACTTCAGGTAGAAACATCATTGTTTAGAAATGGTGAATTTCAAAACTGGAAGCTAGAGAAAATGACTCCTGCTCCCCTGAACCAAAATCCATCTAATTGGGTTCTGTTTCCAACAGTGGCTAGCCAAATGTGTCTAGGAGTCTATCAACAAAAGTAAGGAGGCTATAGATTTCCCAGGTATCTTTTCAGTATCTTATTTCAGAGGTGTTGTTGTTGTCATTGTGTGCCTTCAAGTTGTTTCCAACTTATGATAATACTGGTGAACCTATCATGAGTTTTTCTTGGCAAGTTTCTTCAGAGGAGGTTTGCCCTTGCCATCCTCAAAGGCTAGAAGAGTATGACTTGTCCAAAGTCATCCAGTGGGTTTCATTGCCGAGCTTGGATTTGAACTCTGGTTTCCAAAGTTATAGTCCAGTGCTCAAACTGCTACACCACTACCTCCTAAATAATCATTAGTGTCTCACAGCTATTGGTACCACTCTTCCATATCTTTCTCAGAGCCTTACTTCATCCATCAAAGTTTATTTCTTTTCATTTGCTCACAAGACTAGCCTCTGTGTTATACTTACCACTGTCAATCTAGCTGTGTCATGAAATTAATTTGGAAAGGCTTTGCATTATGTTGGGATGTTTTGCTTGTTTTAACTTATGGACATGTAGCCATGGCATTTATAGTTGTACACCCTTAGTATCTGCCCTGTGAACCCTTGGAATAAGGAAAGCTAGAAAATGATGCTGCTGAAACTTAAAAACAGTCAGTTCATAAATCAAATCTAGTACATTCACTATTCTTGGATGCAGAAAATGCCCTGACATAGATTCATCAAATGTTCCTGTTTTCCATATGTGTGTGTGTGTGTGTGTGTGTGTGAGAGAGAGAGAGAGAGAGAGAGAGAGAGAGAGAGAGAGAGAGAGAGAGAGAAGCAAACCAACAGCTCTTTTCTCACTTTTGTCCTGGATCCCAGAAGGATGCAGTTAATCACTTATATATATTAAAGCAATTAACAAACAGGATAGCACAATATAACAGAAGCAAAACATTTCAGCTTCTGCTTTCTTCAGTTGCTAAAGATGAAGCTTAACTGCATATAAGTTGGCCGTAGCACAAAGACTGGCAAGACCTCCTATATGAAACAACATATCACCTGCTGGTCCTGCAATCTTACTTATGTATTTAATGCAGGCATACATCATGCCATCTGCAATATGTGGGCAAAACTACTACAGACCTACATACATGCTTCAGGAACCATAAACCTGCAGTTCTGACCAGTTAGGAACCAATTGGGAGCCAATCTGCAATCCTGTGGATAGACTTGATACATGTTAGCTGGTGGTTGTGCAAGGGACATGGTCAACAGGGCACACAGACAAATGTTACTCCAGGAGCCCCACCCCCATCATGCCAGGAAGTGGTGTGCAGGTCTTCTGCACACCTGCACAGAAAAGGTTACAAAAGCATCTTTCATGCAAACTACTGTGCATGCTGACAGTAAGTGTACATGTGACAGAATGCATTATTGTCATAATAGAGAACAGTTGCTAGGGTGTATGCATAGGGTTACAGTTAGGGTTAGGGTTAGGGTTCTAATATTAAAATGCACCTGCAGTGGTGCATCCACACCTGAAAGCATAGGGTGCATGCTCTGGATTGCTGACTCAGTTTCTGCCACACATGCGGCGGTGCATTTATATAGACATTTTAAATCTCTGGCACCCTTTTTCTGACTCATTGGTGTTGTTGCATACATACGCACATGCGAAGGTGTACATCTTTCCAGAAGAAGCGGGAAAAAGGTGCTCCTTTTGGAGCAGCATGTCCTGACATATGGCGCCTAGAGGGTGCTTTCCTGCCAGCTTTTAAGCATTTGTTGTATAAATGCCATGCCTCCAAGTCAGCCTGAAAGCACCTCTTTTTGCTCATCTGTACAACCCCTAAGTATGCAATAAGTCTGCAGTTCTGACTGAGCTAGAACAATCAATGGCCAGGCATTTCATTTCTGAACATCACAGCCTTTCAGGATTTGTCCTTGAGTGTATTGTGGTGCTTTCTCCTTCAGACATTTTGGACAAAAGGGACACATTTTGGATCTGTACACTTAAGATCCCAACACTACATGGCCTCAACATAAAGGATAATATCATCATCCATTAAAGAGTGCTGAAAACAGAGTGCTCAAAACAAATCACTTTCACATGAAAGTGGGTGAAAAGTGCTTTCAGCCATCAGCTGAAAGAGCTTTCTCATGTCATTTGCAGTCTTTTGTATTAACAGAAGAACCTGTTAATACCATGACAGCTGAAAGCGCTTTTCAACCTGCTTTCATGAGAAAGTGATTTACGCAATCACTTTTACTTGGGTCACAGGCAGGATAAGAATGGGGGAGCAGTCCCATTCATATCCCATCCCCTGTTTGATAATCTCCTCTGACATATTTCCTCTGAACAAAAGCCCTGCCTCCCTATGACCTGGTGCTCAGGAAGGGACGTGGGACTATACTTAAAAGAACAATAGAGTGCTAACAAGCACACAGTGACACCTCCACTCAGTCCACGTAAACACTCAGCTTTGACCCAACAGACGAAAGTTCCCCAAACTACAGTAGAACAATAGACACTACTACTACTCCTACTACTAATACTAATACTAATAATAATATTTATTTATATCCCGCTTATATGATAAATCAATCTAAGCGGCTTACAATTAAAACAGTACAAAATGTCCCTGTACCAACCCTCCCCCCTTAAAACAGAATTAAATATCATAACAATTAAAACACAATTTAAAAACATAATAAATAAATAAATAAATAAATAATCTTTTAAAAAAAGACAGAAAGACACAAACACAACACAATGCCCTGGTAGTCTCCTACAGCGTTCCTTATCCATCAAGTGATGGGGCCACAAAAGAAACCGTTGGGATGGAAAAAGCCCAAGGCCAGGGTAATTAATCTGGAAAGGCCTGGTAACACAATCAAGCTTCCACTAAGGTCCAAACACACCAACCAGACTTCCCCCTACTCACCCTGACACGGGAGGTTTAACCCCACAGACTCACAAGTTTACCTTCTGCTATCTCTTCCTCCATACCCACTGAAAACACCCTGTTTTTGAGGTCTGTTCACCAAGCTCCAGAGCCTGAGATTGCTTCTATATAGAAAAGCTACTGGCTGCTACCTCTTCACCCAGTCTTGCTATACTCGAACTGTGTAATCTGAAAGGATATTTTAAATACTGTTTTTAACATGTGTTTTTACCTTTTATTCTGTGCTATCTTATGACTGTAATAAAAATTCTATTCTATTCTATTCTATTCTGTTCTATTCTATGGTCCCTTAAAGGCAGCCTCCCTCCTTTTGCCTTTGCTATACAATCAATGGAAACAACATTATGCAATCCCATAACATTTCCTTCTAAAATTCTAGTCCCAAACTGATAGCATGTGGTAAGCACTGCCTCACAGGAATGTTGTTCTAGTCTCTTTAAGAGAATTCTGCTTTTAAAGATGTTAACGAGTTAAATAAAATGATTCTAAAAGCTCTTGGGCTACCACATATTGTTTTTCTGCTACCACACAGTTGAAGTGTTTATGTGCCTTCAAGTCTTTTCTGATTTATGGTGACCCTATAAGTCACCATGCTCTCAGCCTCAGGGGAGGGCAATGGCAAACCTCCTCTGAACAATCTATCATGGAGTTTTCATGGCAGGATTTGTTCAGAGGAGGTTTGCCATTGCCCTCCCCTGAGGCTGAGAGCATGTGACTTGCCCAAGATCACCCAGTGGTTTTCATGGCCAAGTGAGGAATCAAATCCTGGTCTCCAGAGTCATAGTCCAACACTTAAACCACTGTGTTACACTGGCTCTCATTACTGAATGTTTAATTATTACTTCACATTTTTGTAATAACACAAAAACTTTTATCCAAACTTAAAGCATTTAGCTTGTATCTTGCTGAGCAAATTACAAATTATGATGGAATTAGTTTGTGCAGCATTGCTGCAAATTCTTCTTTTCTTCCCCTCCCATGAATTGACTTCAACATTTCGAGCTGCTCCTTCTGATGGGAACATAAGAGCAGTTGCTTTTCTTTCTCCTTCTCCTCCATATGCCCAATTGTTCTGTCTTCAAACCACCCACATGATTTTGCCACATACTCTTCCTTCCACCTGCTATCTCCTGCTGGCTCATTCCTTGTTCTACCTCCTGCTTGGATACCCTGCTGCTTTCTCTCCCTCTCTCCTTCTTCACTTAGCAGCTCCTACTGTGGTTTCCTGCATTTTCTCCTCCCTCTGCTCCCCAGCTGCCTTTTGCATCCAGAATCTCTTAATTTTCCAAACTATAAAAATGTGTTGCTTATACTGGTTTTAAATATATCCCTCATTCTTTATTTCCACTCCCCTCCCCTGCTATGTATTTATGTACGGTCCACTCTTTAATGTTTCAGATAATCACAGTCATCTCAAATTTGGTGACTTGACCAGGAAACAAGTCTTACGAGGGGGTATTGTAAAGTTTCAATTATCACAAAATTTGACAAAGTTTGTTTTGATTTGCAGTTGTTAACTTATCTCTACATAAAATATTCAGGGGTAGATGTGTTGGCCATTTAGCAAATTTAAACAACAATCCATCAGTGATACCTTTATTGGCCAACCAAAATGCACAGTATACTTGTTGCAAGTCTTCAAAGCTCCATGGGCTTCTTCTTCATCAGGCAAGATGTTACAAACCAAACAAGAGAAAAACAATTGGAGATGTTAGTCAGCTGCCTACGTGTCATTTCAGTCTTTAGTTATCTTTTGCAGGCAGGCTCCTCCTCCTTCTGGCCATGTGACTACAGGGAGATTTGCAAAGTCCAAGAAATTTAAAATCCATTTACATCTCAACAGAGATTGATCCATTTTGCAATCCAATATTTGAAAATCCCCCACTTCACACTTTAGTCAGGCACAACCTGTAACAAAAACAAAGGACACAATGAGCTGATTTTCTTAACATCATGCACTTAGGGACCAAGGATGACACTGATAACATTTCATTGATATACCATAATAACATCCATAATGATAAATTATTACTTTATGATACTCCCTCATACTGCCTCAGTCTGGATATACAGTTGCTCCTCCATTTTCGTGGGGGATCCATTCCTTACCTAGCCAAGAAAACAGAAACTCATATATATTCAAGCCCCATTGGTTTGAATGACCATGTGCTTTTGCATGCACCATTTTAGCCAATGGGACTCACCCCTGTGTGAATAATTGAGACCGTGGACTTCAAATCCATGAAAACAGAGGGGCGGTTACTTCTGTAACCCTTTTGCTTGTGGACGCTCCTTCACTATCCTTCTCCTCTACTGATGCAGGAGATGAAGGGATCTTTACATTGGATCTGAACTATCTGTTAAACTGAGGTGAGTACCTGGGGAAAGCAAGCGGGGCTTAGTCCCCCTGGAGAACATGGAGGCCACACACCCACTGTATCTACTTGCACACACACCCACAAAAATCAAAATGTGTTTGCCCCCAAATGCCTAGTGGCATGAGAGGATTCTCATGATGCTTTGGGGCCTTCCAAGAGGCATTTAGATAGTATTGCTTCCTGCTTCCTCAACTGCTGATGGGAAACTGATACAGAGCTGACTAAAACCATGTAGGAGATGGAGGTTAAAATCGGGCTTTGACAATGAGAAGAACTCCTGCCCCATTTATTGTAATATTGAATACTGTGTGGAATGAATGGGGAATATCTACTAAATATCTACTAAATATGATTAGGTCTTGGACAGCTCCTTGAAATATCAGTATTTTCCCCCAGACAGAAGACATGTAGGATGATAGATGAAAGTCTTCATTCAAGCTTCATTTAAGCTCTGATATAATTTAGTTTTCCATCAGCTTAATTTTTCCCCTTTTGTATTAAAATCCAACATTTTCCCTCCAAAGTTTGGGCTTTCATTTTTGCTTCTCTTGAGCAGTACAGTTTCCCTGTATTCTTTAAATTAATTGTATTTTTATTTATTCCATGTAGACCTTGCCTTTCTCCAAAGGACTAAAGGCACTCTAGGTGTGTTCTGAATGTGTTGCTTTCTAGCACAGTGAATATTTTTAAAGGATGGCTACTTTTCTCTCTCTCCCTCTCTCTGGAATTTCATTGATTTTTGTTTGTTTTGGTAAAGCCAAAAATAATTTCAGTTCTTATAAATCAATATTCTGAGTGGAATTTATAATCCTCCCAATAATTAGTAATTGATATGGTATTTAGAGATTGGAGAAAGACAGTATAATTAGAGCTTCATTGTACAATGGTGAGCATAAATCATTTTGTTGATGTTGTTAAAGTGCTGTCCTGGAGCAAACATGGGGAGGTAGCACTGCAAGGTGTCCCCTTCCCAAATGTACACCATACTGTTGCAACACATGAACTCCTTTTGGACTAAAGTGGTCATAATTCTTTCCCACAAGACCAGGACAAAAGTATATAGGATTGGATTGGGTGGTTTATCGACAATCCCCAACAAAACACACACACACACACACACATACACTACATTTTAACCTTTAACACTGTTTTATTGCATATTTCTATTGTTGTTGTTTATTTATATCAATTCATCAATTCTGGGATTTGTGGCACAGAGGTCTCTGACAGAGGTTACATAGCTCGCAAAACTACAAATTCCAGAAATCCACAGCATTGAGCCACGTTCATTAAAACATCGTCCAAGTGCATTATTTCTGCAGTGCAAATTAAACCCATGTCTCTGAATTCTAGCTGCTTGGAAGGGAACGTAGCAAAGGGCTTCTTTTTCTTTTCACTCCAATGGAGGGGGAATGGAGGGAAGCTTCCAAGCAGCCAGAGTAAGAAGAATTTCCTCCTACTTTGGCAACGGTATCACCACACACTTCCCAGGACACAACACAAGCCTCCTCTGTTTGGAGTCTCCACTCGCTTCCTTTCCTTTCCTTTCCTTTCCTTTCCTTTCCTTTCCTTTCCT
>CM034705.1:23094735-23105011 GCA_020142125.1 Phrynosoma platyrhinos | reverse complement strand
TGAGGGAAAACAAACTCAAGCTGAATCCAGAGAAAATGGAGGTACTCATGATAGGTACCCCACCTCCAGGGAGGGAGCTTTATCATCCAGTCCTGGATGGGGTCATACTTCCCCTAAAGGACAAAGTTTGCAATTTGGGAGTAGTCCTGGACTCATCTCTACAGTTGTCATCTCAAATTGATGTGATGGCCAGGAGGGCTTGGTACCAACTTCGGTTGATATGTCAACTGCGTCCCTACCTGGACCGAAAGGACCTTGAAGCAGTAGTACTTGCCCTGGTAATTTCTCATTTAGATTTCTGCAATGTGCTCTACATGGGACTACCTCTGTACCAAGTTCAGAAGCTTCAACTTGTCCAAAATGTGGCAGCCAGGTTGGTCACAGGAACACCTAGTTCTGACCATATAACACCTGTATTAAAATCACTTCATTAGCTGCCGATTAGCTTCCAGGCACAGTACAAAGTGTTGGTTATTACCTTTAAAGCCCTAGATGGCTTGGGTCCAAGTTACTTGAAGGAATGTCTCTCCCCACATAATCCACCCCACACTCTCAGAACATCTGGGAAGAATCTGTTAGACTACCATAAAACCAGACTTAATATAACTTCCCAAAGATCATTCATGGCTGCAGCCCCTAAGCTGTGGAACAGCCTGCCAGAGGAGCTCCGTCTTACTGCCAATTTAGACACCATTAACAAGGCACTTAAGATGGAGCTTTTCCAGCAGGCCTACCCACATGATTTGCTTAATGGACCTTCAAGTTAATAGTATACCTCGATTTGATTACTTGGCTTTTGGGTGTGGATGACGACTGGGTTATTTTATCTGAACTTTATAATGTTGATATTTTATTGTTGGTATTATGTATTTTTGTACTCTTGAATTTTTATATTGTGGTTATTTTTATTGATGTAATCCCACCTCGATCTGCAGAGAGAGGTGGGAATTATAAATAAATTAATAATAATAATAATAATAATAATAATAATAATAATAATAATAATAATAACAGAGATCACAGGAATGAATCTACAAGACTTAAGCAGAGCAATGGAAAACAAATGGGTTTTTTAAATGTCACATCCACAGGGTCATGATGAGTCAAGATCAACTTGAAGGCAGTAAACAATAAACACAATCTTGTAGTGTACAAAGGTTATTTGATATATTGTTTGGTAATTTTGCATATTCTCCTCTTAAACATGATGCACATTTGTTATTCAGTATATGATGTCCTTTTGATTAGAGCAAGGTCACATGCCCTGTTGTTTTTATCTCCTTGAGCAATTTGGGGTCCCCAAGTTGTGCTGTTTCTGCCCCATCCCCATGAATTGTCTCTTGTGGAAGCATCCAGTAGTGATCATTCACCATTTACATGGATTGCAGTCCTCTGAATAATTTAATATTTTAAAAACCCAAAACAAAGAGTTTTTGGGTTCTGGGGTAGAAAAATAAGCCCAGATCGACCATATGTGTCTGCCCTTCCTTAAAGGTTATGCATGCAATGTAGATGATGCACACAATCTTCTTTTGATATTGCTAAGATGACAATTTTATATCAGTGATGACCACTTAATGTCTCCAATGACAGGTGTGCATGAATGCATCCTTTTCCTTTCAAAGGAATGCAGATAGCAAACTCAAAATCATACATTGTAGTACACACAGACAAGAGCAAGGACTTAATTTAAACATCAAATGGATCCTAATATTCTAGTTTTGAATTAGCAAGAGCACATTATACTAGTAGAGCTGACTCTACTTGAAGTCACCAGCTCATGTGATACTGGTAGACAAGATAGGCAAGCTGCCTACAGTACCCACTACCGATCTATCTAACTGCCTTCAATGGCAGTGGAAGACATTGCCCCAAAATCAGTGTAGACACCAGACTCAGCTACTTCCCTACTTCCCTTCTCTACTTGAAATGAGATGGACATTATCTTCCATCCTAGGAGGCAAAATGTCTCAGGCAGTCCCTGCATACTAGTCTTCTTATCAGATGATGCACAATTTATCTTAAACTGACAACACTACAGCAGAAGCATTTTGCACTTGGAATCTGCTTTCCTCTGGGTTTTTATAGCTTGCTCTTTTTTATTTTTATTTTTGGCTTCCTTCAGGCAAAACATCTTTTCTTTGAATAATTTAAGTTTATTGAAGTAGCTGGAGTAGTTTGCTCTATCAACTTCTGTTTGCATTTTCATTTGCAAATTGACATTGCAGTTCACAGTTAATGTGTAAAGTTAGTAAGGACCATACGCAAGTGTATATATTTTGAGCACAGTTCCCTTTACTGACTTTTTTTCCTTTACACCTTGGATTTATCACAGAAGCCTTCAGTGCAGAGCGTGACAGACTGTACCCTATGGATGTACCATACTTCTATGCTAAAAGCTTAGCTATCATCTTTCTGCCCTAGTAATTATACATGTTATGGTTTATATTCTCTAGTCCATACTTAAGAATAAGAACACCAATAACAAACAAACAAATTGGGTAGGGTAAAATTGGCTACATACAGATACACATACACCCACACATCCATATATACCAGACTCTATATATTAATCTAGATACAATCTGTTCTCTCCTTTCCATTTTCTCCCTCCCTCCCCCTTTTTATTTTATTTTTTTTTATTAAAATCCTGTTTGTCACACTGTTGTGTGTAATTATTCAATTGTAATTATTAATCATTTTACTGGTTAATAATTATATTTTGGTCCATCCCTTCTATTTGGTTCTGTTGATCTTCCTGAAGAAAATATTCAGAATTAATCCATTTCCAAAGATGTTTGAATGAGGGCCAACATGGTGTAATGGTTTGAGTGCTGGAGTAGAGCACGGGGAGAACAGGGTTCAAATCCAGGCTCGACCATGGAAACCCACGCACTCTCAGCCTCAGAGTATGGCAATGGCAAACCCTTTCTGAACAAACATGCCAAGGGTCACCATAAGTCAGAAATGACTTGAAGGAACAACAATAGAGATGTTTGGAAGTTTCAGTAATTCATCTTTTGTGTAACTGTTTTGGATACAGAAGACACATTTTCTATCTGATTGTGTTATTTTTGAACTATTAAAATGTTGGTTTTATACCATTGCAGGCAGCATCACAGACATGCATTTGGCTAGCTGAATTCTGAATTTTCACCATGCAGATGGCCCACATTGAAAGGCTAAGCCATTGTATCCTTCATTAGTGGTAAATGGAGGTAATTTGATTGTAACTGTTAATTTAGTTCTTGTTAGCAATTTGTTCACTGCAGTTAAGGATGCACAGAATTCATTCTGTAAAGCATTAATATTTGGTAGGATTTGTTGAGTGCAAATTAAACTCTGAATTTTATGCACATGGTTAATATAATAGTCATAATACTTATGGCATAAAATTTGTGGTATCATTTATCAGCATATTACAGCAGTATAATCAATGTGAAAACCAAAACATTTAGGAGGACTTGAAAAGGGAGCCCAATTTCCCCTTCAGTACATTAATACTATAGCTAAAGATAATTGAGAGAATAGTATACCTAAAATCCAAAATAGTTCAGATGAGTGAAGCAGGGTAGCAAATCTTTTTGTTACACTTAATTTTAAATGCTCATTCCTTCAGAAGAGATATGTAAAACTGGAAAGTTGAGAAGCACATTTTATCCTTTTAGATTGCTAAATATGATAGCAAGTTCTAAACTGTCGAGGATTCTGCTTTTAGAGTAACACTGCTTTCAGGACAGGTGTCACCCAACCTGTATTTGCACATTGCATTTTTCCTGTCTAGATGCAGTGTTTTGTGCACATGTGTGTGTGTGTAAATAATATGCCTTCAAACTGCCTGTCAACTTACAGCAACCCCATGAGTTGCATAGGGCTTTCTTAGATAAAGAATACTCAAATGTGGGTTTGGCAGTTCTTTCCTCTGAAATGTAATCTTTAGCACCTAGTATTCCTTGGCAGGGTCTGCTGAAATTCATTTTGTTAGCCCAGCTCTCCAGTTGGATATGTTCATTTTGAATTCTGTGTATGAAATTTGTAGAGAAGCTATTAGCTACTCCCTCCCCAAAATTTGGTGTAATCTGCAAATTTGATAATAATGCCTTCTAATATCTAAAGATGCTAAACAATAGCAGGCCCAGAACTGAACCCTGAGGCATCCCATGAGTCACTTCTCTCCAGGAGAAGAAAATATTGCAGCCAGAGTTATTTTGTCTATACCAGGGGTAGGCAACATTCCCCTTTAAGGAACTTCAGCTCCCAGAATCCCAGGAGCTATTGGCCAACATGGGGGAATTGGCCAACATGGCTGAGGCTTCTGGGAGTTGAAGTCCCTCAGCCCTTAAAGGGGAAAGGTTGCCTACCCCTGGTCTATACAGTGTTCTGGGCTGTATTCTTGCTGCAGTGATTTTCACTATCTGAAGTTTCCAAGCCATCTTCAATTGCAGTGCCCATAAAGTACATTGCAGCTGTCTAATCGGGGAATTGCAAGTGCATGAGCTATTGTGGTTAGTTTATTCCTATCCAGGAAAGCTGTCTCCAGGCACTGTGAACCAAAGAGTGATAGAAGGGGAATTGGAGCTTCTAGATCACTCTCGTCATCACCTAAAACAGGTGTGGGTATGTTTGGTGCTTCTTGACACCAGTTTTCTGTCCTAGAATGTTCCAGGTGCTACACATACTACTAAAATCACAAAAACAGAAGACAAGCAGAATGGCCCAGAAGGTCTTCACACCAGCACTTTTACCATTTAAATATGAGTTTGCAATTTTTATAGAGAAGCATTTATATTGACCAGAATCTGTTCATGGGGCAGCAGATCCATGAATACCACTCCAAACATAATGGGCATAGCAGCCCATTAATTTAAAGAACATGGTCATATCTTATTTATATCCTCATTATTTATATGTAATCATAATGCAAGCAAAGTATTTTACATCTTTCAAGAAGGAACAGATTTTTCTAATAATGTTTCAAAGACAAGCCATCAATTGTTGCCATGAACATGAACATAATAATACAGCAACAACTGTGGTTTGTTGCTGTTGTTGCTTTTTCCCTTCAAGTTGCAATACTATAGATCTTTAATTTCACTTTCCACTCTTTCTGACAGGTTTTACAATAGTTCTTATTACTCGCTTGTTGGATTTGGAAAAGAGAGGTTAATGGTCCGTGCAAGATAAAATATGGGTCAGGTGGGAACTGGTACATTATTTCCTTCCTTTAAAAATAAAGTCAAACAGAAATCTTACAAATGGGGCTTTGTTGATGGCATGGTTTATATTTATTTAAAGGCAGTTGTCTGCCAATATTGTTCAGAGACTCTCAAGACAATAGATGCTTTATGTGTTTGCCAAATGGTGTCTCTTTGATTAAAACATCAATTAATTCTGCTGCAGTTTAAGAAAATGGGATTGTGCTTGACTTTGACCTTGCTTAATGTAGTATGTCAGTTTTAGAAACAAATATGTGTTCTGTGTAGGGAAAGGGAGATAACATTTTTCATGTATAATATACAAATATATAATAAAGACTATTTCCATTGAAGGCCAGGATTGACAGCTGTCAAAACAGTGTAATCACCCAATCAAAAGTCATGAGTTGTTGTCCTGAAATTACCACTTAATTTGCACAATCAAGGAACTCTAGATCTTTACAGGGAGTTACACATCCAATGTTTTATCTTAAGATAAGTAGGAATGGCCAACAAATCTATTTCCATTTTGTGGCTCCCTTGCATATGTTGCTTTTTTATTCTCTTGCACAGAGGTATGGAACCTTTCCCCTTTAAGAGCCGAGGGACTTCAGCTCCCAGAAGCCTCAGCCATGTTGGCCAATAGATTCTGGGAGCTGAAGTCCCTCATCCCTTAAAGGGAAAAGTTGCCCACCCCTTGCATTTCAATCATAGTCTATGATTTAAACAAAAGGGAAAAACACTTTTGATCATGATAGCACTTCCTGTATCAAACCACCATTGAAACCCACTTTTCAAAAAGCATAGCTCCAAAACACATAGAACATATCCTGTTTCTTTATGGCAAGGCACATACAAAAGAAAAGCCAAGCTGAGAAGGGCAGATTCAGCCTGAAGTGAATAAGGGTATTTCAAGCATGCTGGGTCAAATGAATCTGGTTACAGCCACAAGTCAAATCCAATCAAGTATACCAGTTACATTTTGCTGTTTCAAGTTACAATAAGTCCTGTCAAGGTAAGTCTGCTCACATTGGTGTAATCATACTGGCAGTTCACAGGCAGTCCCTATGTGCAAAAGTCAAGACCCTGGAGATCTCAAAGTGCTTTATGCTAGCTGAGCTATAGACAATTTGTCCTAGCACACTACAGTGCTATAGTGCTATTGTTACACTTAAACTGCTATGACTGCTGCCTGTGGAATCCTGGGATCTGCAGTTTAGGAAGGGGCATTTAGAATTTTCTGCCAGAGGTATCATAAGACCTTACTAAACTACAAAGCCCAGAATTCCAGAGGAGACAGCTGTAAGAGTCACCTCTACTCCTAACTAACATATGTCAACAGATATGGAAAACAAAACAATGGCCAACAGATTGGAAGTGATCAATATACTACCCCATTCACAAAAAAGGAGACACAAGAGACCACAGCAACTATAGGACCAAAGCACTGATCTCCCACGCAATTAAAATCATTCTTAGAATTCTGCAACATAGACTTCAACCATACATGGAAAGAGAAATCCCAGAGGTTCAAGTGGGGTTCAGGAAAGGAAGAGGCACTAGGGATCACACTGCAAACATATGATGGCTGATGGAACACACTAGGGAATTCCAAAAGAAAATCAGCATGTGTTTTATAGACTATAGCAAAGCCTTTGACTGCATAGACCATGAAAGGCTATGGAATGCCCTTAAAGACATGGAAGTGCCAACACATCTGATAGTCCTGATGAGGAATCTGTACTCAGGACAAGAGGCTACTGTCAGAACAGAACACAGAGAAACAGAATGATTCCTGATTGTAAAGGGGTCAGACAAGGCTGTCTATAAAGTGCTAGATATACAAATAAGCACAAAAGTTAGAATCATACAAGCCATCGTAAAAGCTGGACAATTAAGAAGGATGATAGGAAGAAAATCAATTTATTTGAGATGTGGTGCTGGAGAAGAGTGCTGAGGATCCCATGGACAGCCAAAAGGATAAACAAGTGGTCCTAGAGCAGATCAAGTCGGAAAATTCCCTGGAAACCAAGATTACCAAACTGAGACTGTCATACTTCGGACACATTATGAGAAAGGAGGACTCTTTGGGGGAAAAAACCCAATAATGTTGGGAAAGGTGGAGGGAAGCAGGAAGATAGTAAGGCCACATGCCAAATGGATGGACTGTATTAAGGAGATTATGGGTATGGAGTTGCAGGCATTAAGCAGAGCAGTGGAGGACAGAGGGTCTTGGAGATGTCTCATCCATAGGGATGTCATGAGTCGAGATAGACTCAAGGGTAGTTAACAAGTGTGATATTGACCTATGTCTTAGCAAAAGTTTTTGCAAGTTGTAAAGCAGAAGGTGGAATATTTGGCTCTGTAGATGTTACTGAAGTGATTATCCCTGCCAGTGTAACCAGTTTGGAGGGGTAATGGAGCTGCATTCTAACCACATCTGGAGGAACACAAGTTTGTATCTCTGCTGTGAGACTGTCAGACTCTCTCCTTCAGATGATTATTTCCTACTGGAAGCATTGAAGACCTTCAGCAGATTCTGCAGCTGCATATTCCTCCATGTCTGTTGAACAAGAGAGGCTTCTGAGAAAATCTACATCTTTAACCCAGGAGGATATAGAAAAAGGCACCAAGAGGACAGCCCTGAGGTTGGCTTTTGTTTCATTCAGCTGAATATGGCAGAACAGAGGCACTGCAAGTCCCATGTCCATATACTATCTTGTGACTACTAGAATTTTCACCAAAGAAGGTCTGAAATGCAAAAACAACAAACAAACAAACAAACAAAACCACACAGTAGTTGACCATATTTTTTGGTAGAGTGATTCAATATGTTGAAACATTTCTCATTAAGGGCAAGAAAATTTGTCAGTATCTTTACATCCATACCAATTATGTCTTTCTGATCTAAATCTAAATCTAAATGAGAACTAAAATAATTTTGATAAATTAATATATGTTGATCTGTGTGATATTTCAGAAGTAAGGATCCAGGTGTGCATGCAGTAAATTATGCAAAATTTAATTTTAATTCTCTCCCCCTTTAAGAAGAATTGGGAGATAACAAGCATGCAGATGTACTAGAGTGTATTAGATTTATAATAATTACTAGTTTATCCAACAATCTTTAACTGGACAAGCATAGTGTGTTCTTTAAAGAGCTTGAGTAATCAACTGGGAACCAACTCATGATATGCTGCTGATGGCAGAAAGTCTGTCATCGTTACACTATCAACAATATAGAAATAATAATTGAACATCCTGCCAGCTTTTTGTAAGAATATTGTGATGCAGGGATTTAGAAAGCAATTTTTTTTTCATTATTTATTTATTGGTTTTAATATAGACAGTATAATTCCACACCAATATATGAAAACATTCACAAGAAAAGAAGAAGAAAAATAAATATATACATACATACATACATACATACAGGTGAATAGACAGACAGATAGATAGATACACAGATAGACTATAACTGAACTAAAACTAAAACACCATGCTAATATATAAAACTAAAACACTAAACTAAAATGAAAATACTTAAACTAAAAAATCAATAAGATAAGTCTGTAACAATAACAGTAACAGTAAGATAACATAGATAAGTTGACTCAGGTTTTTTAGGTCAATTTTTTGACTAAACATTCTAGACTTATATATTAGGATATATAGTACTAAAGTTACTTACTTGATCAGGCATAGCAATGGCTGGTTGTTCAGATGACTGCCTGTTGCCACACCATGGAACCATTGCCATCGACTTGCTCCCACTGCTTTTCTTCACCCAGGTTTCTGCCATCACCCATAAGGGTGGAAATGGGGCACCTGAGTTCACTCACATGCCCAAGAACCCCTTCCAAGATCACAGGCCAAATGGTGGCAGTGGCAGCAGGTAAAGGGGTGCATGGCCATCTGCACTACTGGCTGCTCTTCAATCTCTTTATTTTGAAACAGGCTAAGTGCTACTTGGGCTGTAGTCAGGCTGTGTGTTAGAGGTAAAATGGCATATGGTCTACTCCAGGGGTAGGCAACCTTTCCCCTTTAAGGGCCGAGGGACTTCAGCTCCCAGAAGCCTCAGCCGTGTTGGCCAATAACTCCTGGGATTTTGGGAGCTGAAGTCCCTCAGCCCTTAAAGGGTTAGGCCTATCCCTGGTCTACTCATTCCTGGCCTGGGGGTATAGGCCAACACTATCTGAACAGGACAACACCAAGCCTGGGAGGGGACAGGCCTTTTGGCCCATGTGCATAGCCTCTAGATAACTCTTATCATGATTAAATCTCTCCCTAAATTGCATATAAGCAAATCAATTGAGATCTTTGCCTTCCTTGAGAAGCAAATCTCTTGACTTAATCTTCCAGCCATCTTGTTCCATGTACAAAAGATCATCATAACCATCTCCAATGTTTAACCCACTTTCCTGAAAAACAACAACAAACTTCCTGCAGTGAGGTGGCTAATATTATCTTAGGAAACAAGCAAACAAACAACTCTGCTTATATGTAAACAATGCATGCTCCTGAAGCACCTGGAAGCCACTTAGAGGCCACCTAAGGTGGCCTAAAGCCACCGACAAAAGGAGTGGATTTAATTTGCTCCTGCCAGTGGCCCATTTGGAACCATGGTGGTGGCCCACTTCTAAAGAGCAACTGGAAATCGCTCCTTCTGGGAGGCCTTAGTTGTCTTTTTGGTGGAAATCCACTGACCCTGATGAATGTTCTCAGAAATACATTTCCTAAGTCTGTTTGCCAAGATAATGATAAACAACTTACAGTCATTGTTTAATAAAGAAATAGGTCAATACCATATTTTCCAGCATATAAAACAACTGGGCATATAAGATGACCCCCCCAACTTTTCCAGTTAAAATATAGAGTTTGGGATATACTCGCCATATAAGACTACGCCTCTTCCAACGCACACCAAATAAAAATTAAAAAACCCCATCAGATTTGATTTCTGCAGTGTATTTTGGACTTTATTATTTCTGCAGTGTGTTTTGGACCTTACATTTAAAAAAATAGTCCAGATTTAAAGCAAAGTAAAGCAAAGCAGCTTCATTTATATACCGCTTCATATC
>CM034705.1:23046381-23059975 GCA_020142125.1 Phrynosoma platyrhinos | reverse complement strand
GGATTAACCAGCAGATTTGCCCCCATGTGATAACGTCCATACAGTTGGAAGAGAACTCAAGGACCATCAAGTCCAACTCTCTGTCATGCAGGAATGAAATAAAACAATTCATGACAGATGGCCATCCAGACTCTGTTTAAAAACCTCCAAAGAAGGAGACACCATCTCACTTCAACACATCATATTCCAGTGTCAAACATCTCTTACTGTCAGAATGTTCTTCCAGACATTGAAGCAGAATCTCTTTTCCTGTAGTTTGTATCCATTGCTCAGGGGAGCTACATATTCACACTAGCATTTTTGCAGTGAGGACATCTGGGGAGATTCGATGATGCAATACTGAATCAAAGTTCCCACTATATTTACCCCGACTGAATCTCTCCATGACAATTTAACCCTGTTGGAGTTCACATTGCCATTTGTATTGATTTAAAATGGAGCTGCCATTTTGATTGTTCTCAGGTGTTACTGTTGTTTTTTCAATTGCCAATCAAATGATGCACATCTGCATCACACTGTTTGGTGGAATCCCACCCCCTTTCAGCCTCAGAGGATGGTAATGGCAAACCCCTCTGAGGTTCCCTTACCAAGAAACCCCCACAATAGGTTCACCTTGGGGGGAGTCGCACTGTCTCAGCCTTGAAGGATGGCCTAATCCAAACCCCCAGTGGCAGCTACATAAAAGCAACAGTGTACATAAGCTGTCATTTTTTTTACAAAAAATCCACTGTCTTATCATGTTCCCAAGAGACTCCCCCCCCCACGTTTTTTGAGTGCTCTGGGAATCAGCCATCAGCAGGGATGGAAAACCTTTCCCTCCTCCTCCTCCTCCTCCTCCTCCTCCGCACCATAATTATCCCCAAGTTCCTTCCATCCCATGGAAAACCTTTCTCCTCCTCCTGCTCCCGCTTCTGCTCCTCCTCACATTTATCCCCCAGTTCCTTCCATTCCAGTCCCATAGAAAATATTCCTCTCCTCCTCCTCCTTCTCTTCCTCCAAACCACATTTATCCCCCAGTTCCTTTCATCCCAGTTGCATGGAAAACCATTTCCTGAGGACTGGCCCTGCTGTTCATCCTCAACATCACTGATAAAGGGCAGAACTTCAAATCAGTTCTGTAGGTGCAAGCTTGCAGAACGATCCTTAGTTAACTATTTCCGTGTGCCACGTTCCTGCAAATGCCTACCTCCTGTGTATTGGAAAAGACCTCTAGAAATTTCCCCTGCATGTTCCCCATCCAGGACAGTCTGTGCTAAGTGTAATTACCTGGGCCTCCACCTATTAGACTTTCTCTTACAACAGGGCTACCAACTTGCACTTGGTACAGATGTAGCTAACCATATGCTCTGGCAGGAAGACAAGCTTACCACAGCAGTTACAGGTGACTGCAGCAGGTCCCTCACTGATCATGTTCAATGGTTTCAAGTAAACACCTAAGATAAATCTGAGTCTTCCCCGCTAAATACCCACACTAAACACCCCAGTTAGCTGAGCATGTTTGTTAAGCTCCAGGGAATAGGGCTACAGCTATATAGAGCAGGGGTCAGCAACATATGGACTGCAGGCTGCACCCGGCCCGCCGACCCCTGCCAACCGGCCCCTGCCAACCAGCCCACACCCCCGGCTCTGCAGAAGACCTGGGGACCAGTGACCAGCCCCAGGTAAGTAAACCTTGCCAACCCCTGATATAGAGAGACAGAGACTGATAGCACTTTCCTCCACCAAGTCTCTGATTCATTTCTTCTGAGCAAAAACCCTGCCTCCCTGAGACCAGATGCTCAGGAGGGATACCTGGGGCTACACCTAATAGAACAATAGGTTGCTAATGAGCAGACAATCACACCTCCATTTAGCTCACACAAATAATCAGGCTTGACCCAACAGACAAGGTCGCCAAACTACAATAGAACAACAGACACTAATGCATAGACAAGCAAGCCTCCCCAACTGATCCTCACCCTTGACTCAACAAATTCTCCCAAAAGATTCCAGGATTATGGAGGTTTAACACAGAGACCCAAGCTCACCTTCTCCTTTCCCTTCCACTACACCCACACGAAACACCCCTATTAGCTAAGCCTGTTTGCCAAGCTCTATCACCAAGTTCCAGGGACTGGGGTGCAGTCTATGTCCAAATAGAAATCCTTCTGTGCTTCTTTGTGCCTTAAAAGGCCCAGTGACCTTCCTCATATGTGTAGAGCAGTGTAAAGGTTGGTACAGAGCCTTAAAAATCTTCCAGTGTTGTGCCTCAACCCACATGGTAGCATCATCTAGAGTCCTAAGGTTGTAAGGATAGGGATTGGGTAATGGTTCCAACAGTGTAGGATAGAATGGAATACTGTATCACCACACAGGTAGACAGTGACTGGAATTCAAGACTTGAAGCAAAATCAGTCCACCAGAAATAAAGAATGCGGTTGCCTCATGGAATGTCATCTTATTGTAGATTGATACAAAATTAGTGTACAATTGTGATAGCTTAGGCCTCAACAAAAGGCTGGCACAGTTCCTTAGGAAGTGCATGCTACGTTTTCTGCATATGGTACTGAGAAAGGAAATTGTTATGATTCTAAAAGGATAGCTGCACATGAAGCTCACTCAATGTATCTTTATTCTTCACCTCCAGGGGACTTGATCACGCTATATTTATAGTACATCTCTTCTTTTTGTCTTGTAAAAGCCATTGGGAGAATCCAGTGGTGCAGCAGACAATTTCAGCCTTGTACTTTGCTGTTAATCTTAAAATAATAATAAACATACCTAGGTTGTCCTAACATGAGCTGTCTGTACCTTGTCCCAGTCAAAGTGAACATTTTCTTGTATTCAAAAGGAATGCATCCATTATTCATCTATAAAAGCTTAGTGTTAGGCTAAAATGCATAAAGAGAAAAGCAAAGATTACAAAAGGAGATTTCACATAAAAGTAGACCTGTGAGGAAACAAAGCTTAAGCATGTGACTGCAGAACACTCAGCTTTCAAGTTGGTGAAGTCTTTGTATTCAGGGAGGGAGTCTAAAACAAAGCTCCTTTTTCATGTCATAAAAAGTGCCAACTGAAAACTGGATCTTTATCTTCAATATTTTAAAATGTATTTATCAGAGCTGTGTATTCTGTTCTGCCAATAACTAGATATATTGGTTTGATTCAGTTTCTTCACATGTCTTTAGAAGTGGGGAACAAGGTGTGTCAGTTGGTTTTTGCCTCTTCTTTTTAGAAAAAGTTTCTTTTTCACCCACATTGAAATGCTTCTGGAGATTTTGTGAAGTCTGTGAACCTTTGGTTCACATCAAAGTTGCACTAGAAAGATGCTGCTCTCTATCAGAGTCTCAGATACTGGATGAAATTGTCTTTAGGTGCAAAAAGTCGAACACTAGAAGGTTTTCTGTAAAGTTGCAGGTGGAATTAGGTTGTGTGTGAGACAGGCAAATGGAGTGCAGGCTGAATGTACTGTTCTATTCCACCTAATGTGGGGTAATTGGATTTCCATGCATGCTGGAAATCTGTATTTCTCCAAGGAATAAATACAGAGGTGAATGCAGATGAATTCTGACAAGAGTGTTTCTTTTTTACCACCACTTGGTAACTGTTAATTAGTTGGTAGCATGCCTGTCTCCTGTTGATATTTTTCCTCTTTCAAAGAAGCTGAATTCATGACAGGGCAAGGATGAAAGAAGTAGAATGCATGCTTTCCTAATGGGACAGTTCATGCAAGCATGTTTAGCACCTGATGACTTCAGTTGTGAGTTGCATATGTGGTGGTGCAACTTTGATAATAATGTCAAGCTACATACTGTTTTAAGTGGAGTTAATTCATATATTCAGGAGCTAGTCATCAAATTAATAACTGAATAAAGGAAAAGTACTTGTCACTTCTTGTATAAGTGCCTTACACTATGTCACAACTTTCTTCCATCAAGCCCAATTTTGATGGAAAGTGCTTGCATGCACCAGATGGCAATTGTGATTAGGGAGTAATTATTGTTGTTGTTAACTGCTCTCAAGTCAACTTTGACTTGTAGCAACCCGGCAAATGAGGCATCTCCAAAATTCCCTGTCCTCAATGGACCTGCTTAGTTCCTGTAAACCTAGGATCCTGTCACCTATAACTTATACCAGATTTCTAAAAAAAACAAAACAAAAAAAAAAAAACAAAAAAAAAACCCTAAGTGTAAGAACCCATTAAAGATATAAAATATTCAAAGGGTGCTAAACTATGGAGCTTACTGCATGAACTTTTAAATCGGCAGCAGCCCAATAGGATGCAGCCAGGACCCGGGATGGAGGCAGGAATTATCACATTGTAATTTGCCACCGAATCTGCTGGGCGACTGCAGCCTGGGTCCCACTCACACTCAGCTGGACAGTTTTCAGAGTCAGGAGATTTCATTTTCAAAAATGGCCAGCTGAGCGCAGTTGTCCGGCAGATTCGGTGGTGAATTACAATGTGATAATTCCTACCTCCAACCTGGATCCTGGGTGCATCCTGTTGGGCTGCTGTTGATTTAAAAGCTCATGCAATAAGCTCCTAACACTGAATTAACCTAGTTTTGCTTTCAGCCGAAATGAGAAAGAGGAGACAAAACATGAAGTGGAAAGATCCCTAAGTATATCAGAAAATATAGGTAGATATGAAATGAGTCACTGAAAATTACTGTTGTTTTCTATAAGGCACGTTTCAGTTCAACACTGAGCCTTGTTGCATTTCCAAATGGTGCTGTGCAGCATGATCCTGCAATGTTGTTCAAGATGCAATGTGAGAAGGAAGGTTCTTGGGATTTTCTGCTTTGTAATATTTGCACTTAGGGCATGAGGCTCATGTGACTACCCAAAAGTCCTATAGAAATGTCTGTGTTCTATAGACAATTTTCCAGTTTGGAAATTGGAAGACAAAAAAAATAGAAGGAATATTTGTCTTTTTGCAAATTTCCTTTTCAGAAATGGTAAAAGTGTTGATAATATACTTTTCTCTTAAGGCAGAGATGGTAAAAATGGAGATGTTGAAATGCACTTTCCATTAGCTGGTGTAAGTTGCAGTCCAGTCACATCTGCTGAGGACCAAGTAACCCTTACTTATCTTAAGATATAATTACATTTTACAACATAAAAACTGAGTGGCTGAGTTGGCATTCTCATACAATGGAGAACATTTGAATTAGCTGCAGGAATAAAAATGACTTTTCTTCCATATATTCAGGTGATAGGGAAGAGAAGCTGCATATATACTTGAGAACTGTTTGGCATGAGTTAAACGTATCCACCTGTGAATGCATTTCTCTCCCATAAATCCATGATCTTTCCTTTGTATTGACTCACAAAGCATAGATTTGAGATCATGCACTTGCTGAGGGAAGATGTAGTTTCCTCCATAATGATGTGGCTGTCATTCTGAAATCATTAATAAGACAAAAAGGTTTTTGGGAAGAGATGAATACTTTGCTGTGATGCTTCTCTCTCACTCAGGCTAGGAGCTAAGAGAAATTTGTTTTAAAATAACCAACAGTAAGTATTCTACTTTTAACATAATACTGATTAATGCTAAACATTGTTCAGTAGAGAGCCTGTTTGCTCTGCTGCAATGCCAACTGAGAATTTTCTGGCTTTTCTGGAGAAGGGATGAGACTGGCAAAACAAGGGCAAGGTGGAGAAACCCTTTTGGCATTTCATAGCTTCAAATGTTCCTAGTTTTACTCATTCTTTAAAATAAAGAGTCAACAGCATCCACAAAGGGTAGTAAACCCACCTTATGTGTTTTACTGTAGTGTTTTTCTCCCTTTATGCTAGTCCTATGTGCTGTAGAAATGTGAAAAGGAGTTTGATCAATTATCACAGAATTACCACAGAGAAATGGTAGGGACAGTAGTAAAGGATTCAGTCAGATGTTTAAGTGCAAGTAAGCCAGTGTGGTATAACAGTTTGAGTGTTACACTAGAAGCCTCATCAAAAAACAAAATAAAGCTGAGAGGCAGCAAGAGCGAAGTGACTTTCTCCTTGCCTCTTCGCATTACATCATAGCACTTCCGTTCTCCTTCCAGAGCATGCCTTTTGCCAATTAGATTTTTCCAGCATGACAAAAGGCACACTTTTATGTTCTCTTTTGGGAAGAGAACAGAAGTACTTCAAAGGCATGCGGAGAGGTAAGCAAAACCCACTTCTCTTTTTCTGCATCTCAGCTTGCTTTTAACATGCAATAAGGTTCTAGGACTTTGGGAAACTAGGGTTAGCTAGGAAAGCCCACTAGGTGATCTTGGGCAAATTAGGGGCTAAACAGACGGCCCCTCAGGAGCACCATCCCTTCCCTTGCCGGATGGGGGCCACAGCGGCCCTGAACTGGCACTTTACTGCTCCAAAAAGAGCTGGCAAATGCTGCTTCTAAAAGGAGTGGCAAAAAGCCGCTGTTGCTGCTGCCGCAGCAGCTTTTCCACACTCCTATTGCACAGCATGTCTGAATGTTGTGCCAAGGGAGTGCCCTGATGCTACCTACCATGTGGTGGGGTGTGTGGCATGATGACAACATCAGGGCAGAGTTGGGTGGCCAGTATGTAGTTGCCACACCCCGACTCCACCCCCAGGCCAGCCCTTTTGGCTGGACTGTACAGGGCCTCAGACTCTCTGAGCCTTAATGAAAAGCAATGGCAACTTCCTCTGAATAAATCATGCAAACAAAAAACTATGGTGGGGTTGCCATAAGCCAGCATTGACATGAAGTTACATAACAAAAATGAGAAATAACACTACCATTTTTTGTGTCGAAGAGTTGGAAAAGTTGACTTTTGGATTGGAGTAGAAACCCCTCCCCCAGCCAACATGACCATTTGCCAGGCTGCCAGGAGAATTCCAGAAGCTGTACTGTAAAAAGAAAAGTTTCCATGGTACTCACTGTCTGGAAGGGCTAAAGTCTATGGACTACAACTCTCTAGCAGTGGTGGTTGTATGTTCTCAGCTTCACCAGACTTATTATTTTATTTTATCTTATTTCTATTGCATCTTTCTCCCAATATGGGACTGAAGATGGTTTTGAAGATTCCACTTCCTTCTGCATCTTCCCCTCCACCGTCAGTTTTGTTTCTGTGCAAGGAGGGTAGAACAGCAAACCTGGTAGCTTCATTCAGTACTGAAGCAAATCCAAAATGCTTTCTCTCCCCACTAGGACCAACCACTGTGGTGCTTTCTGAGCCAAGTCACTTTGTGATGCTGTGGTTCTGCTTGTTCCTCATCCCTGGTAGTGTCATAACTCATACTGTAGAATCTGAGAAATCTGTCAAAGAGGTTTCAAATGTTGAAAGTCATTGATTCCAGATCATGACTTCTTCCCAGGGTTAGAGCAGCTAGTGGCAGATACAAGTGAGGAACTTCAGTAATTGCATTTGCTGGACACTGAGGAGACACCCCCATCATTTACAGTTCATCAATGGGAGAAAGAACAGTATTGGAAAGGGCAGCATCTCTTGCAGAAACTTAAATAGAGAACACTGAACAGTGAGTATCTTAAGGTCAGGCTGCTCTCCCAGCAGCTGCCAAGAGTTCTTGTTGCTCATGACGGTTTGTTCTGTCTGGTTTCCAATATTGGTCATGCTTATGGATTTATTTGGATCCTTGACCTCTGGACTGGCATACATTTTAAGTCTTTTTGGAGTTTATCACATGGGGGGAAATTGGTAGTTTAAACAGTAATTAACCTTTCAAAATCATGCAATCAAAATTAAATAGAGATTAAAATGCAATTAACATTTTCACACACAAAAGCCATTATCCCAGGAATAACCAGGGAGTAACCAGGCAATAAATAGCAAAAAATCATTCACAGGAAAATGTTTATTGCCTGGTTATTCACTTTAATACCTTTTCACCATGACGACGTGTGAAAACCACTAGTGCATTTGAGTAATTATCACAGGATATTCCCAGGATAATTACACTTTGAACATGACGCTGTGTGAAAATCATAAATGCAGAATTTTGACAGGTTAATACTACCAACATCATGAAACTATTGCTTTCATTTCATTCTTTACACCCCACTGTCAACTTTGGTAGGTTCTAATCTAAGGTTTTATTCACAACAGAATACAACACTAAGATACTATTATGAATTAGGAAGCAGATTAATGCAAAAATGAGGTGGAGCATGGTAGGGACTCACATTTTAATGCAAATCAACCTAATTTGAACTTCCTAGAATAATATACAAACTAGAATATAATTATCCTTGTTAATACTTCTAATTGTCTCTGTGTGATAAACTCCTTTGTCTTTAGTTTTTGGCTTGTGTATTCATGACCACTGGCTTCTAAATAGATGAGATCTTGCTTCCACACCTCCCTTCATTCTCCCTTGATTACCCATGTATAGCCAGAAGCTGTCTGACCACTCACCAACTCCTCTACTATAACCTGCCTGTTTTGCCACCTGCTGCATTTAGGCAAAGGACAGCTTATTCCTTTGGCAACAGAAAACATTTTCTTTATCTGATTTCTGTGCAAGTCATTTTACAACATCTACTTATGTTGTAAGCATTTGCAGTGATCCCCTCCCAAATAAGGATTGGTGAGAATTTAATTTTTGTTTGTTTCTTAAATGAGAACTAACAAAATTTAGGAAATCTGGATATGGGAGGAAGCAGATGTGATAGGTTTGTTCCTTGTAAGGAAGAGCTGTGTCAAGAATTGCATTTTCCCCAGGAGTTCAGTGAGCAAGTCTTTTGTATTACAAATAGTAAAACTGTATTCTAGAAAAAAATATAGGTGTTAACAAGCAGACATCTGAAAAAAGAAGTGCCATCATCCTCAAACACTGGCATAACATTACCCCACCCACAACTTCACAGGGATAATCTTAATTCATTAATTAACTAAAACATGCCAACACTCTTTTCCATATCTCCTTGTTCACTCAGCTCCCAAATACCATTCTGACCTTATCTCTACTTCCTTTTTTTCACCAGCAGACTCTGAGAAAATTACTCCCCCACATATCTGCACATTCTTGCAGCAGTCACCAGGCATCCCTTTGAAACACCACCAGTTATCTCCACTATTACTATGCCTCCCATCATTCTTCTACATAACTATAACACTACAATACCCATATGTAGAGAGATCTTGTAGTACCTTTGAGACTATGGGCCTCTACAGATGGCTTGTTTGGCGTGGCTCTGGGCTGCATTTGCTAGTGATGTATCAGGGCCACAGCAAACCACGCCGTGGCCCTGATCCTGGCAAAATGCTATTCCTTTTGGGAGCAGCAAAAGGCTGCCCTAAGAGCCAGCGCTGCGGTTCTTCCACACCCTTTCATCACCGTGCAAATGGGCATGCGGCATTAGGACGTCATCAGGATGGAGTTGGGGCAGCTGGCGTGCGGCTGCCCTGCCCCAACTCTACCCCCAGGCCAGCAGTTTAGGCCAGTCTGCAATGCCCCTAACTGAAAGAAAGAAGTTGGCAGCATGAGCTTTCATAGATTTCAGTCTGCTTTATCAAATGCTTTTGGTTGAGTGGGAGCCAGGGTCAGACATATATATGCCCTTGGTGTGTGAGAATGTCAATTCAAACGCAAAATCATTTGTGTATGAAAATGAAATAGCAAGCCCAGTTTTAATGATGGTCATTTGTGGACAAAGCCATGATGATGAGTTTAGGATGCCCCCATGAGGTGTTGAAATGTTAACCATTGTTAAAACTGGACTTGCTACTTCATTTCCATACACAAAGGATTTTGCATTTGAATTGACATTCTCACACACCAAGGGGATATATATGTCAGACCCTAGCTTCCACTCCACCAAAAGCATCTGAGGAAGTAGACTGAAGGCTATGAAAGCTCACAGTGCCAACTTCTTTCTTTCAATTAGTCTCAAAGGTGCTAACAGATCTCTCTACAATGTTAAACATGGTTATACATCACAACAACACCCACCTTATGACAGAATATGCCAGATTCCAACAAGCTGGTCCTTATTCATATGACAAAAATGCTACATAAGTTGAAACATTCACAAAAATGAAACCTAGTTCCCATTCTGCTACATCATGTGGCACAGTTTTATGGAATGAGAACAGATCATTAGGCAGCTAGGAAATGTACTTGCAGTACTTGCACAAATGTCTGACTGAAGTCCAGGAAAGGCCAGGTTCCAGTTTTACATCCATTGAGATCACTGGGTAATCTTACTGTCTCTTAAACTGACTTACTCCACAGCATTGTGAGGGAAGGCATGTATGTACAACACTTTGACCATGGAGAAAAGAAGGTATATACTGTAAATGTAATAAAGTTTTTCTTTTCTCAAAGTAGTATTTATGGAACTAGATAACCTCTAGTACATGGAATTTATGAAAACTAAGAACAACAAAACATCTCTCTACAGGGCAAAAATTAGGAATAAACTTCTTCTTTTTTTGCAGAGGTATACAGGAAATTTATTTGAAAATGATTGGAAATAAACTGGGAAAGTTAGAGAGCGTGAATGTCACCAAATGTTCACTTTAAAAAACAAACAAGTCTTGTTTATTTTGATTCCTTCTAAACAATTAAATCTAGTAATCAACAGAATTCATTAAAGAGCATCAAGTAGTTTGATCTCTGATGGCTTTTCCCTCTTCATAAAGCACAACACTTTAATATCAGCCAAAGAGATGGACACCCAGGACGTTTTCACATGGGGCAAAAGGAGGACGCTAGCCGGCCTCCCGCCGGCCTCACTCCGGCTCCATTTTCCGTGTGTTCACACACGCGCGGCGGCAAACCCCGCCCCTTCCGGTGTCATCCCTGCGTCCAGCCGGCTTTTCGCTCCGTGTGTTCAGACACACGGAGCCCTAAGTCCGGCGTCACTCCGGACGAAACAATGATAACTCCGGCTAACTCTGGCTTCAGGTAATTCCGGCTGTCAACAGGAATTAGCCTTTCGGCGGCGGAGCCATTCCGGAATCGGCGGCACGACCCGTTCCGGAATGGCTCCACCCGGCTTTAGGAGGACAAGTGTGAAAACGTCCTCTGTTTGTATCACTGTGTAAAATACCTCCACTGGGAAATTTCATAGCTTGAAATTGAGAATGGATGCATCAGCCAAAAAGCCAGACACGAATATAGTGTTCCTGGGGAGTAGAGGGGGTGAGTCATTTGTTATTTTCAACAAAGACAAAAAAGTATAGCAGGACATTCATGAAACAAGGATATGAAAATCAACTCCTTTCTCTTAGGAATGCTTGCTCTTATTATGCATACATCCTTTTGAAATTTTAAGACTCATCAAGCCTCTAGTATTAACTGTATTAAATCTCTATCACTGCATCCTATTACAGAATGCTTCATTTCCAAAAAGCATAATGAAAATGCAAACTTAAAAGTATTTTTCTCCTTTTCTTTTTTTTCAAAAATGTTGCAGTTGATGTCACTGTGAGGAGCTAAACTGAGGATGAATGTCTTCTCATCTGGCCCATTTCTACATATCTATGCAGCAGGAGAATGTCCTTAGGAACAGACAAAAGTCTGCCCTACTAGAGGGATGGGGAATATGTGCCTCTCTTGATGGACTCCAGTCTCATCAGCACCAATGAGCATAGCAAATGGCCTGAGATAGAATGGGGCTTTTACTCCAGCAACAACTGTTGGTTAAATCAGGCCAACAGTTTTCCATCCTGGCACTGCAGTATTTCATGGAGGGGGAGAGAGGGAGAGAAAAGAAAATAGAATAGATGCTAATTGCAATTTGGTTTATCCTCATGCAATTAATGAAATTATGCAGAAAAATGTACTTACATTTTTGAGACTCTTTTGTGTGTATACATTTTTGTAAAATGTGCACATTTAAAACTGTGGTGATTGTTACTTTTTGTGCATAGACTAGTAAAAGTAGTATCAGCAGATGAGTTGTTTCTGTCTTGACAAAACCAGCCTGTTTGTGTTTGATTTGTCTTTGTGTGTGCTAACCTTAACAAGGGGGAAAGGCCTTACTTTCCCGAGAGATATTTTATGTAAAAGGCTAGCAGTAAAATACCTGTTTGGTTAATTGATCTATATTTCAGAGGAAGGAACTAGCAAAACCACCTCAAAGTATTCCTAGCCTAAGAAAACCTATAAGTCAAAAAATGATTTGAAAGCACAGATCTCTGAGGGAGTTGGACCATCTTTGGCAAGCTGCCTTGCTGAACTGAAATGGTCCATATCAACTAAAATCCCACTGATGCCAGGATATTTTTGCATATCTGCATCCTTCTGAATATTGTCATATGCATCAAGACAAAGATCTGTGATATGCTCAGTTGAGATTTACCTTTCCCCCCAGCTCAGCAACCTCAACATTTTATTTTGCCCTCATGTAGGTGAAGAAGGAAGTTATAGAAGGCTCTAGGTCCCTTCCTTTCTACATGTTCAACATATATATTTAAATGCACAGGCTTTTTGAGAGTTCATTTCCAATGGAGTGAACAAGAAAGAAGTCACTCCATCTCTGCTTTCAAGTATTCTTTGCCACCCACTGGTAAATATACTTAATGAGTTTCCCCTGTGATGTTGTATCCTCACTTTCAAAGCAGTCTCATTAGTGAAATTCCTGTGGCAATTTCTTGTTTTCCGAGGATTTACGAATGTTTGATAAATTGTCTAGGTTACATAATCCTAAATTCAGTTGTTAATCCCTCTCATGAGTGAGGGTCCTCTTATTAGGGGAATATGTGATTGGCACCTGCACTATGCACAGAACATTATTGCACATTGCAGACAGGTATGAAAAAGTTATTTCACACAGAATAGATGAAATTGAAAATAGGTCTCAGTGAATTATTTATCCTAGCATGACATTCTAGTAGATAAGTGAAAATAAGATCACAGGTTTTCCTGTGGGAACCTAATAGGTTCCATCTCTTGACCTTGTCATGAATGGCAATGTGGGCAAGGGAAAAGGGAGGACTTGCCATTATCACTTTGTTTTTCTGTTCTCAGAGCTTCTGGAATGGTAGAGAGGAAGGTAACTTTCTATAACCTATTCCTTCACAGTACTTTGTTCTACATTTGGAGACACTCTATATAAAGTTCTCACTTGAATCATGTGTTGGCCTCTTCCAAAGGTGTGTGAATACACCAAGAAAACAAGATGGCTTGTAAGGGCATAGCAGAATAGAAGACAGATATTCTTGTCTACAGCAACTTTGCTACATCAATGAATCACCAATAAATATTATTTTATACCAGTTGCTTTGTCTCATCTTCAATCTGTTTTGGTGTGGTAGTTCTGATTATGTTCCCCCCAGATCAGTGCAATCACAACTAGGAGAGACTAACTGAAACAATGAGAATAATGTAAGTATTACTATTCAGCAGTTAATTTAGTAGGACTATTCTAGCTGGACTCAGAAATTGGATTTAGGTTCTGCTATAAAATTAATGAAACTCCAATGTGACAGCATTCACTACCTGGATTGGAAGATTTGTGCTTTGGAAGGGAAGGGGTGCCAATCTAAGGCATATGCATATCACCTTATTATCATATTTATTATTTTCATAAAAGCATCCTTCCCTGAGATTTACTTAGAACACAAACCAGAAAATGGGGAATAGGAGAAAGAAGCCACCCCGACTTGTCGGGAGGGGCTCAAAGTTGCGT
>CM034705.1:23019176-23046281 GCA_020142125.1 Phrynosoma platyrhinos | reverse complement strand
GTGCCGATGCAACTGGATGCTATACTGGATGGAAATATGCCTCAATTGTCTTTTCACTATCATTTATTCACATCCCAAATTTAAATTTTTGTGTACTTATTTTTGTGTACTTATACAAAAAAAGATACATTTTGTATGCTTTGTTTTGATTTAAGAACTGTCTTACAAAATTAGAAGTACAAAAACTGAAGGATAATTATATTCTAGTTTGTATATTATTCTAGGAAGTTCAAATTAGGTTGATTTGTATTAAAATGTGAGTCCCTACCATGCTCCACCTCATTTTTGCATTAATCTGCTTCCTAATTCATAATAGTATCTTGTGTTATATTCTGTTGTGAATAAAACCTTAGATTAGAACCTACCAAAGTTGACAGTGGGGTGTAAAGAATGAAATGAAAGCAGTAGTTTCATGATGTTAGTAGAATATATATTTGCTTGTTTCATTTTAATAATGTTGCCTCTGGGTGTATGTACAGAGGCAGACAATACAAAATTGCTATTAAATGTTAACTAGAAAAAAATATATTGGAGTATAAATATATGCCTCAAAGCGGGGTGGGGAATGGGGACAGGGGGGAGAAAAACATGAGTAAATTGTTGTGCATTGTGCCATACCCTGCAGGTTAACACACATGATTTATTAATAGTTATCAATATTGTATAATGCATAGAAAAGAAGGAAGAAAACAAAATGCAGTACTATTAAAACTTGAGAGTTGTCTGGAGAGGATGAAGTTGCAAGGGCATGGAGTTATCCATAAAGCTTAGTATAAGTCCTCAACATGCAATTTTTTTTAAAAAAGAGACCACACCTTTTTGCCCACATTTGAGGTTAGGTTCCTGCTTCAATTCAAAGTTTGTTTGTTGTTTTCCCTTTAGTCATGTTTGCTTGGATCTTTTTAAAATACTAATGTTAACATCATGATATGAACCCTGTCAGAATGGCGGAGCCCATGCTTTATATAAAGAAGGTGCCCAGCCTAGTTAGAGGCCTCTCTTTTGTACTTGAATCATAGAGGGATGGGGGTGGTAAAGAACACCACACAGCTGTGACCTTGGAGAAACATCCTCAACTATACCAGTGGGGTGTCTGTACCAGTGGGGTGTTTCAAACTCAGATAAAGTCACATGTTCCTATGATAGGAAAGATTTTTGTGCAATGTATCCCTTGCCTTTGAAATTTATGGGATTGCTGTAAGTTGACAGGTGACTTGAAGGCGCGCACACACACACCATCATCTTATTTCAAATAAAGCCCACCTCCACAGTTCCTTCCCTCTAATGGAGGCCAGTGTGACCCTCCCCTTTCCATTCTTCTATCAATGTGATGGTAGATTTTAGTTAAAACTAAGGAGTTTATCACACCCTCCCAAAAAGCAATTTGTCCCTGCCAATTTATCTTTTTTGGGGTGTATGATAAAGTCCTAAGCTTGATTCAGTCTCTGTAGATTGTAGACATTCTATTGGTATGCCATCTGTTCCTTCTTGTTGTTCTGTACCTTCAAGTCATTCAAGTCAAAGAACCCTAAGGCCATCATTGGGTTTTCTTGGCAAGTTTCTTCAGAGACGATTTGCCATTGCCATCCTCTGAAGCTAAGGGAGTGTGACCAACCCAAGGTCACTCAGTGGGTTTGCATTCCTGGTAATTTGTTTTTCCCCATTTAGTTTGAGTGTGGCCTTTCATTTTGCTTTCCAAAATTTTGTGTTCATCTTCATAAGTTTCTTCTTCCTATGTGTCATTCATCTTTTCACATTTTCATATAGCTCTTCTGTGTATTGTTTAGACTGTTCTTTTTTTATTTCATTATGGTCATGTATTATATTCCTCTTCTGATTATAGAGCACCCTCACACTTGGTTTAAATTTCTCTTTGAATTCTCAGATCTTGGGAAAGAGATCTCCTCCTCCTCCTCCTCCTCCTCCTCTTCTTCTTCTTCTCCCACTTCTTCTTTGTTGGCTTCTATTTCTCTGCATTGATTGTTGTAGTAGTTCTCCTTGTCCTTAAACATTAATTGTTGGACAGTAGCATTCAAGGTTCTCATTATCTTTTTGTCTCCCTTTTCTTTTACTTCTCATCAATCTTTTAAGTGTTTGAAGCATGTTGTCTGTCATCCATTGTTTCTTCTCCTCCTTTTTGGCCAATGATACCAACTTTTGGCATTCCTCTTTAACTATGTCCCTGACTTCTGTCCATAGTTCTTCCAGTTCCTGGTCACCTCAGCTTAATAGTTGAATCTGTTTCTTATATTATCTTTGAATTCTGTTGGAATGCACTTTAGATAATATTTCAGCCTAGTGATTGTTTTAGTGTTGTTCTTCAGCATTGTTCTAATTTTGGATATTAGTAATTTGTGATCTGTGCAACAGTCTGGACCTGATTTTGTTTTGGCTGCAAGAAAGGAGCTTCCGATCTTCTGTAACCTATTGTGTGATCTATTTGGTTTTTGTGTTGCCCATCCAGCGATACAAACTTTGATAAGTTGCTTAATGTTAGGATGGCCCTTAACTAAGGTCTGTTTATGTCTTTCTTTGTGTTAGAGTTGTTCACTGCTTTATATTTCAAGGATCAAAAATGCTGCTTTTCAAGATAATTATTTAATATGGTTAGCCTCACTGCTGCTTTGCTTATAGGGTATTAGTTCTGTCATGAAAGCACCTAAGGTGGACCCAGACTTACAAGTTTTGGTAAAATGTTAAAGGAAGCAAAAGTTCTCATTTGAGGGTACTTATTATTAGGTTGCCTCTGCCTCCAACACACTTAATATATTGGCTTTCTTTAGCCACAGCAAGCTGAAAAATTGCATTGTGGTGATGTCACCGACTGTACTTCTTCATAAGTGGCAAACTTGAACTGATTTTAAGATGTAGCTGGCCTGAGCCTCTGAGGCCTCTCTTTTCTGCCATGTCAAATTGTGACAGTAACATGTACTATTTTGCCAACTTTTAGAAGGAACATTTTTATGTGCCATGTGTTAATAATCTTTAGGCCTGCAATTTGTTTGCTCCTTGAAAATGTTTAAATGTCTAAGGTTCCAGGGGTTTCAGAGTGACAATTTTAAAGTGGGATCCAGGCATTTTATTCTGAATGACAACTGACACTATCATTGTTGCTAGTGAGTGAGATGTGGTATCCCAGTTATCAGTTAAACAGGGAACACAGTGGTATGAAGAATTTCTTAGAGAAATAGGGATGGATGAACATGATTGTTTTGCTTTCAAGTACAAATATGCTACTTCCAATTTCCATATTAGTCTGAATTTTTAAAAAGTTGACAAATTCACCTTCCTGTACACAAACAATCAAGTACATAGTGATTCAAAAAGAATGGGGCAAAAGTGAATAAGAACATCACTTTTACACCATTCTTTTTGAATCACTCAGTATTTTGAAAGGTCCATTTCCTAATACATAGCTTTGAAGTTTCCCTTCTAATACATTCTTCTAATATACACATTTTCTGTATATAATATAATCAGAGAAATGTACTGGAAACTTCAGATAAATATGAAACTTCACATAAATATGAAAATGAAATTGGTAATTCTGTTCCAGTCCCCTTATCTGTTCAGAGGATGCAAATCATATTGGTTTGTACTAAACTGAGAACTAGAAAATTATGGCATATCTTTAAAGAGCAGGACAACATAGGGACAGTGATTTACCAGGATGAGGCACCATAAAATAGAGCTTATGAAACTGTAGTTCTAAGTGGACATGTGTTGGATTTATTTATCAGATTTATATCCTATCTTTTTCTCAGAAGCTGGGCTCATTATTGGAGTTATATTCCTCCTGGTTGGTACAAGCTTTTTTTTCTGGAATTCTAGGCAATACTGGTGCTAAAATAAAGTACAGTTTGATTCCCTATCCAAAATACTTGGATCCAGAAGTGCTTTTGACTTTTGAAATATGCATAATGAGATAGCTTGGAGATGGGACCCAAGTGTAAACATGGCATTCATTTATGTTTCACATATACTTTATAAACATAGCCTGAAGGTAATCTTGTGCATGAAACAATGTTTGTGTACACTGAACCATCAGAAAGCAAAAATGTCACTGCGTCAGCCACCCATGTGGACAATTTTGGATTTTAGAATATTTCAGATTTCAGAATGCTTGATAAGGGATACATAACTTATAGGAGCACTGGTTGTCAAAATTGATGCTTCGTTCAGGTGATAGATAGGCAAAGCATCTAGAAGAGCCCTGTAACTCCAGTGAACAAGGACATAAACCAACCTTTTGTCAGTCTAAGTTGCAAAGGATCTTCCTGCTTCTTATTTGCAGGCAGTCTGTTTTGCTCATTAAGGAATGGAATTGTGGCAACAAACCATGTGCAGCTACTTGAGAATAAGAAATAAAAAGGCAGCTGTGACCTTTCTGCAGCCCTCTGACCCGTGCACATACAGGGTATACAACAAAGATGTGCATCATAGAGTAACGTTTTATTGGAGGAGAAATGCTGCAGATTCTAAAGGGAAATTTTCTGGTCAGTTCTGATTTGTAAACTTAGCTACTTTTTATGAAGTCCAAAACAACACACTTGTGTAAATAACATGAGGGTTGCTAATGATCTGGAAGCTTTGAAAACACCAAGGGTCTCATTAGAGCAGGGCAGCTCAAATATGAAGCCCCAGAAATCTTTTTGTTGTGTTCTTGTTTTTGTTTGGGTGATTATTTTAATAAGAAAATGACTTTCTTGGATGACTGTAGCAAACTTTGGATGGCATAGAAGACATAATGGAGCCTTGATTACTGCAGATAATCTCTCTCTCTTTCTCTCTTAGCAAATTCTCTTTAATGTGTGCTGTGCTGTGGTTCTTGGATTTAAACTATTGATTCACATAACATGTGCAAACAGTTATTGGAAGTATTAAAAGCAGCACCAGCAGTTTTTCCATTACATAATTAAAGCATTTGTAAGCTGCTCTGATAGCCTTTTGGCTGAAGAGCAGAGCATAAATACTTAATAATAATAATAATAATAATAATAAGTTAAAATTGTTCCAACTGTAGCAACTTCTTTTGTGGCATGTGTTTCACCATGCTATATTATCTCACTTCCTTTGGTTGGTCTCCCATATTGGTGATGATCTGTTTTATGAGCGAAATCCTACCTCCTTTCATACCCCACCATATTTTTGTAGATATTTTTAGCTAATGGGTACAGACACAGCTCACCATACCATTGGAGCATCTGCTTCCCCCCCCCCATAATCTCCTGCATTATCACTCTCTAACCCCCTTTTTGTCTTCAAGGAAGGAGATCCACTTTTGCAATTATGCTTTTCTGTAGCAGGTGCTGATGTCAGCTTGTGCATGCACCAGATGCCCCTCACTTTTTCTCTTTTTGTGTCTTCCTTTCCACTGGGAGAGTGGGGGAAGACTTGATATCTTCTGAGTACAAGAGGGAGTAACTTCCATTGATGGCTGTTACTTTTGAGCAGACATGCATTAGAATATGCCTTGGAAACATTCTAAAATAAGGGGGAGAGAAGAGGGGGTTTTCCTATCCCAAAACAGGGTGGTGTTTTTTTTATTTCCACTCGCATCATTGGTAGCTTGATGTCCACCTTCCATTGACACTTTCACCAAGATTAAGACTGAAATTCTAATCTAATACACGTTTACCTGGGAGTAAGTCCTAGTAAAGTCAGTTAGGCTTATTTCTGATCACATCTATATTGGATTGTACTATGTAAAGCTTCAAAGAGCTAAAAGTCATTTTAAAAAACCCTAAACATTTAAAAGTGAAACAGAGCAATGAAAGTTTTTAGTCTAAGCAAGAATGGTTACATAAGTCTAATAATAAAGCATCATAAAGCTTGGACATTTTGATGATTTGAGGAGAAGGGGTGAGCACCATCAATATTCAAGTTCATAACAATAATGCTTTTAGAGTTTAGTTTTTCAAAAATCCCACATGTTCACTCTTACCCAGAATGGTTATAGTAGCAATCAATGAAGTTGATATTAAAATTACAAGGCCACACTAGAGTATCCTTTCTTATCTATTTATTTTATTTGGAGTATTTATACCCTGCGCTTTAGCCATAAAGGCTCTCAGAGCAGCTTACATATGGTTAATTTGATGGGTTCCCTGCCCTCAGGCTTACAATCTTAAAAGACATGACACAAAAGGAGAAGGAAATGGCAGTGGGGAAGGAGATCAGGTCCAGCAGTTCTTCTCTCTCTTTGAGGCTTGGACCATGGCATATTTCTTATACCTGAATAAATTTTAATGTGTAAGCAGCAAAACCATAGGGAAATAGTAGCAATAGTGCTAGTGTCCTGCAACAATATTACATCAAAAGAATAAATATGCTAACAAAATGAACTATCCTTGCTCTTCTTTCTTACCCTGCAATGTTCCAGGAAATTATCCTTTAACAGGGATTTACTGTTTGTTCACCTCCATCCTCCTCTCCAAGCTAACTTAACAGTGCCCTTCAAGGCTTGTGAACCACTGGGGACATGCAAGAGCCAGCCACCCACAGAGAGAATTATGCCTGGTGTATAAAGCATATCCAAATTCAAGAATAATATCTATGTAGGGATGGTAATTCTTGCTTTCCACCATCCTGATGGGTGTTGGTGGGAAATCCCCTCTGAGATGACAGGAAGTTGCACAATTTTCTCTTGAAACCATGATGCTTTCATTGAAAAGTGCTCCACTTTTGCAGCTGACATGTACTAGGGACCATTTATCTGCAAGTTTCCTTCTAATGCAATTTGCAATTTTTTAAAACACTAACAAATCAAACACAAAGACACAGTTACAGTGCAATACTGTATCCGTTCAGAAGCACTCCCCTAAATTCAATGGGATTTAACTGTCAGATTGGTATGTATAGTGGTTATGGATAATTGTGGCGCTCCAAATGTTAGTGTATTGTACTTTCATTGCCATTAGTGGCTATACAGTGGGCCATTAGTATCCACTGGAATTTGGTTCCAGGGCTCACTACAGATGCCAAAATCTGTGGATGTTCAAGACCCATTAAATACAATGGAATAGTAAAAAGATATCACATATATAAGATGGCAAAATCAGCATTTGCTTTTTGGGATTTATATATTTCTTTAAATATTTTCAAACTGTGGATGCTTGAATCTGTTGATAAAAAAAGCCCTTGTTTATTTAGAGGGCTGACTGTACAAGTATGGTTGCTGGGAGTTGAAGCCTAACAATAAGTAGAGGGCCTTAATTTTATTCACCCCTGATTTACAGCCTAATCTTACATCTGGTTTGGCTTTGGTGAAATATCATTGATTTTTTCCCATTTGTTTAATTTCAATTTCTGATATACTTCATTATATTTAGCTGTGATATATTTAAATGTATTTAGGGAAGGGGAGCAACACAATGATATATGGACATATGACAGTATAAGGAAAATAACCAAATGTTTGCATAACTGTTCCATATGCGTTTTGATTTTTCAAAAGGAAGCAAGAAATGTACTTATACTTTGGATGTACTCAAATGAGCGATGTATTTAGAAGCGACAACATACAACAGATCAGAAGCATTAGTTCCTTTTAGGTATGGGAAATTTCATTTGATTTTCATTTTTATAAATGAACAGTTTATAAAATGTGTAGTCTCCAAATCAATATGTGAACTGAAAAACACTTATCTTTTGGGATTTGTACTTCTGAATTTTATGATACAGTTCTCTAAACACAAACTTTAGGTGAAATAGACTGGCAGAAGGGGTGGCTTGAAGCTGCCCCTTCTGAAGGCAAATCGGGGCTGCAGCAACCACACATCATGGCCCCAATCCACCTTGAAGCTGGCTTTTCTGCCTGTGCCATGGCCAGAAGCCAGCTTCATGGCGTTTTAGTGGCATGTAAGCACCATACCACTGGAGCATCATGAAGCTGCTTAATGTAAATGGTTGGATGGCTTCCAGGGAGCTGGGGAGCATGTGGCATGTAAATGCCGTACTCCCAAATAACCCGGAAGGTGGTGCAAAGGGGCGGTTTGTTTTGCCCCTTTGTTTAAAAAAAATATGGCTGAAACATCAGGAGATGTAATGCTCTGGCCAGGCCATAAAGTTCTATCCATGCATCACTGTGATGGTCTCCCCTCTCCACTCTTGCAGGACCCAGCTTCTTCCTGTGTTTTCCTCTGCATGACCATTTAGTGGTTAGTGGAGAGCAAGGGGAGTCAGAGAAGCATCTGACTATCAGCCGGTACAGATGGCATTAAAAGCCATCTTTGGGATTGCTATGGGTGGCATGGGGGAATGGTGTGCACATGCCGCATGCCTCCATGTTGCCCTGAAGATGCCCAGAGTGGCCACACATCAGTCAGCTTCTGGGCATTTTGGAGGTATGGTGTTTACACAGTGCAAGCCCCCAACATGGTGGGAAGTTACCATGGGGCCATAGAAAAGCCGCTAAAGGTAGCTTTTCCATGGCCAAAAAAGAGCAGTTTTCACCAACTGATGGTATGGAAGATTGGGGCCACAACATGCAGCTGCCATGCCCCTAATCCTTCTTTGGGTGGGTCGGCTTCCCGCTGCGCCATCCAGGCCATCTATTTCAGCCCTATGCACCTAGAAGCAGAAGCACTGCAATGACATCATCTCCCAGATCCTCTGGAAGACTCCTAGGAGGTCTGGAGGAGGTCTTTGCAATTCTGTCTGGTCTCTCTTTGTTGGCAACACATCTCTCCTCCCCACAGAAACAGTCAGCCATTTGTCCTAGTAGGACAGTGTCCATAAGGAGGCACTGATCATGTCTGCTAAGTGGCTGCAAGATGGGCTCTTACACCAGCCCCTAAGGGGTGATCCTCCCCTTTGTGGCAATTACAGCAGTGGCAGGCCTGCCCCTGCAGTAGTCCCATTTATATTCCCCAGCCCAGAGAGCTAATCCAATCCATCTGGAGAATTTTCTGGAGATTGTATGCAGGGCCTTAGTCCTGCAAGGAGACAACTGACATAATTGTGGTGAGGGGGTCTCCAGGTGAAGATAGATTTGGCAGATGGAATACACAGTAGTTGGCAGCTCCCCTTCCTTCACTTCCAAGTGGTATTTGGGTTTTCTCTCTCTGCAGGGGTGCTATCATCATCATCACCACCACCATCATATCATGGATAATGTTCTGAAGGGGCTGATATAAAAGCTTTCAATTTTATGTGATGGTGAATGTGTACTTTCATATCATATCTGACGTAAGGTAAACCTATCACAGGGCTTTCTTGGCAAGATTTGTTCAGAGGGGGTTTGCCTTTGCCTTCCCCTACCAATGAGAGAATCTGACTTGCCCATGGTCATCCACTGGTTTTCCATGACCATGTAGGGACTTTAACCCTGTTCTCCATAGTCCTGATACAATGCTCAGACCAGGGGTAGGCAACCTTTCCCCTTTAAGGGCCGAGGGACTTCAGCTCCCAGAAGCCTCAGCCATGTTGGCCAATAGTCCCATGCTGGCCAATAGCTCCTGGGATTCTGGGAGCTGAAGTCCCTCGGCCCTTAAAGGGGAAAGGTTCCCTGGCTCAGACCAATACACTATGCTGGGTCTCAAATCTAGTTTATACAGTACTAAACAATGGCCTCAGAAGTTGGGAATACAAAGTGAATTTAGTAGACTCTTTGAATCAATTGTTAAATGATGAATCAAAATGTACATAAATTTCATTCATTTAACAGCAGCTTAAAAAGCCAATATGATGCCAGACTACATCAATAGGAGTGTAGTGTCTAGATTGAAGGAAGTAAAAGTACCACTCTATTCTGCTTTGGTCAGGCCTCACCTGGAATATTGTATCTAGTTCAGGGCACCACAATTCAGAAAGGATGTTGACAAGCTGGAGCAGAGGAGGTCAACTAAAATGGTGAAAGGTCTGGAGACCACCCCCTATGAGGGGTGACTTAAGAAACTGGTTATGATTAAAACAGAAAGTTTTAAAAGAATGTCCTGAGGATGTTGTACTGTTTTAAAGTGTATGGTTTTAAGTGTTTTCATCTTTTTAAATTGTATTATATTTTAAAGTAATTATCTGTTTAATATTGAAATAGTTTAATTCTATTTTAATTGTCACTTATTATTATTTCTTTTTTTACAAAAAAAAACCTGTGTTTTTAAACTGTAAGCTGCTTTGAGTCCCAATTTTGGTAAAAAAAAAAAAAAGTGGGATACTACTAGTACTACTACTACTAATAATAATAATAATATAATGTTCAACCTGGGGAAGAGAAAGTTAAAAGGTGACAAGATAGTGCTGTTTAAATATTTGAAAGGGTGTCATATTGAGGATGGAGGAAGCTTAATTGTTTTGCTGCTTCACACACCAAGACACAGAACAATAGATTCAAATTATAGGAAAAGAGATTACACCCATCCCTCCACATTTACAGCTTTGACTTTTGTGGATTTGAGTATCCACAGATTTATTAATATGTTATCTCTAGGAATAGCTAGGTCCTCCAGCACAACTCTATGGTCAACTTTAACCAAAAGTCTCACTGGAGGACCTGGAGATTCCTAGAGAGAACACTCCACTAGGCATCTGTAGCTCCTCCAGCAAAATTCTGTGGTCAATGTCTGGCATATGTTGACCACAGAGTTGCACTGGAGGACCTAGAAATTCCTAGATAGGTGTTCTCTCAGGTAAAAACATAGTGTTTTTGTTATTTGTGTTTGTTCCACATTCATGGGGGTCCTGTGCCTCTAACCCTGGTGATGTGGAGGTACGAGTATTCTCCTCAAAGAGATTCCATCTAGGAAGATCTTCCTCACAGAGTCGTTCAACAGTAGAACATTTTGTCTTGGAGTGTGGTAGAGTCTCTTTCTTTGGAGGTTTTTAAACAGGGCTGGATGGCCATTTGTCAAGGATACTTTGATTGTGTCTTCCTGCATGGTAGGATGTTGGATTTGATGACTCTTGAAGTCTCTTCCAACTCTATGATTCTATGAATTCAAGGGAAAGTGCAGTCAGACTCTGACGCAGGTAGTGACTAGATTGCCGCACTATACTCTTATAGCACCGCTATTCCACTTTAACTGCTCTGGCTGCCTCCTGTTGCTTTCTGGGATTTTCAGTTTAAGGAGGGGCAATTAGAATTCTCAACCAGAAAACTCTTAGGCCTCACTGAACTACAAGCCTCAGAATGCAGTAGCAGGCAGCCAGAGCAGTAAAAGTGGAATAGCAGTGCTATAAGAGTATAGTGCTGTAATCTAGTGAATCTTGCTACTTTTTAGCTGCTATATCACTGTGCCAGCAAAGGTCTAGGGTACACTGATGGATGTTTGAAAGAAACACTTGAAATGCCCAACTGATCATTTTTTGGGGTGTCTAGCTCAATATAGATGACCAGCTCAACCTCTGTAAGGTTAATAAAGCAAGGAGGTTCAAGTAAAACTTTGAATCTCTCTATATATGTCAATTATTTTTCAAAAGATGATGAAAAGAATGGTTCTTCCCCCCTGACATCTTTAATTTGGAAGTATGATGTAAACCCACTAGGAGGATAGTTGGCTGCTAGAAGTATGTTCCAAAAATGCTACTTGGAGCTCAACTGTTTTAGGTACTCAAATTATTTCATTTTATACATTTCTATGTATATTTATACATTATCACTAAATTAGAGGTATGATAAATAATAAATGTTTATCATGTAGAATTATTTGGTATCTATATCAGATTGAGTGCAGAATAGCCAGTGCATGCATCTGAGGATGTAGGTTCAAGTCTGTAATTGCTAGTCTCAAAGATGCTACAAGATCCCTCTGCATACTTCCACATATAGTATATGTAGACTTAAATATCCTCACCTAATCTGGATTTCTTTTTCTGTAATTAATTATTTCACTCCATCACAAATGCACTCTGACCTTATTAGCCATATCTGAAAAATGGCATGTATTTCTTCATGCCTCATAAATACTTTTAAGTCATATATATTAAATAGTAAATCAAAATAGTAAGCATAACAATGACATATAGATCAGTGTGAGTGCTTATGTTGTTGTTGTTCAGAAATATCAGTACTGTGGCCAGTATCTGAAGGTTATAAACTTCAGAAACTTATATGTCATTATTACAATGGCAACATGAACCTTTGTGCATTTTTAAAAAAAGTTCATGGACATTTCTGCATGATCAGTGGTCTTTTGAGAACCCTTACACCTAGATTTCCCAAGTGTAATGTAAGAACAAGTCATCATTTCTGTTGTTTCTGAATTTCATCTTCTCTCTAGAATGGAACAGGGTGAGAATTAGAAATCATGTGTGGTGGGAGAAAGAATAGAAGTCATGGGAATTCAATACTGCACAGACTAAGTGATAGACGGAAGTTGTATTTCAAGTTGATGAAAATTTAGGAAAGTTTTGAAGTGAAATAGTATACATCATCTCAGAAAAGAGTTTCTTGTCAGTCAGTGCAAGTAATCCAACAACAAATGGAAGAATCTTTCAGAGGTAAGCCTGACTTAATCATGATTCTAAGGACAATAACACATAGATGTCCCAGATAAAACTGCCCCCCTTTTGTCTGGGAGATTGGTAATGTACAATAAAAATGTGGATAATATATCTGTTCTATCTTGTGTTCCTCGAAGAAAATTCCATTACTTGGTTGTAAATTAAAGCAGCAATAATAGAAACTTTTTGAAAAGGCTCTAACCCAATAAAAAAATCATAGACTCTCAGAGTTGGAAGGGGCCACAGGGGCCTTCTAGTCCAACCCCTTGCCGTACAGGAATGCACAATTGAAGCATTCCATCATATCTATGCTACTAGCTATGTCACACAACAATAGCACAGTTTAATAAAACAAACATAACATTAAGTTTACTATGTATTAAGAAAATTCAGTGTGTAATAAAAGTCATTTCAAATTGTGGCTTCATACTGTATGCCTTTGCATAAGTGCAAAGTGCCACCTTTTTCAACTTCTACATGTAGAATGTAATTTTGATATAATGACAACAGATGAAGGAACTGTTAAATACCATATGAGTAGCTGATATCTTACTATTGTAAAAGTAGCTATCTTTTTTTTTTTTTTTAAAGGAAGATACTGTTGTTCAGCTCTATAGTCTGGGAATTTATAGTCAATTTTAGGACTAACAGCTAATCAAAATATTAACTTGTGATTATCAATTTTGTTTTATCCCAGTTGACCCAAACACTACCCATGGGATAAGAAGGCAATCCTGTGCATGGTTATCTGAGAGTAAGTTCCATTGAACTCTAGTTAGCATCTGAGTAAAAATACATAGGGTTGCATGTCTGGATTAGTGCCTAATCCAGTATCTGCATCTCAGATACATTTAAACTTGTTTGTTATTAATTTTGATATTAATAAATGCTGAATAATATCCTTACACATTCCAACCATGAAAAGCTTTGGATGGATCTTAAGCTCATGGGAGTTCTACATCTGATAGTCCTGATGAGAAATCTGTACTTTGGACAAGAGACTACTGTTAGAACAGAATATGGAGAAACAGATTGGTTCCCAATTGGCCAAGGGGTCAGGCAAGGCTGCATAATATCACCCTATTTGTTCAACCTGTATGCAGAAAACATCATGGCAGGTTTAGGCCCAGAAGAAAGAAGCGTAAAGATAAGAAGAAGGAACATAAACAATCTATGTGGACAACACCATACTACTAGTGGAAAACATCACAGACTTGAAAGAATTACTAAGGGGAATGTCAAAGATGAAAATGAAAAGGCGGGCTTAATGCTGAACATAAAGAAAACAAAGATTATGTGCACAGGAAAAAAAAACATAAATTCAACCTAGACAAACAATGCAGACATTGAAATAGTTACATATTTCCCATACCTAGGATCCAACTTTGATCAAAATAGAAACTGCAGCCAAGAAATAAGAAGAAAACTAGGAATGGGAAGGGCAGCTATGAACGAGCTAGGCAAAGATCCTGTGAGCACTAAAATAAGAATTGTCCAAGCCATAGAATTTTCCATCACCATGTATGGTTGTGAAACTCGGACAGTGAAAAAAGTAGAGAAGAAAACAAATCTACTCATTTGAGATGTGGTGCAGGAGAAGAGTGCTGAGTATACTGTGGCCAACCCTCCAACCCAAAACAAATAGATGCTAGAACAGATCAGTTCAGAACATTCTCTGGAAGCCAAGATGACAACTGAGGCTATCATACTTTGGCCACACCATGAGAAGGCATGACTTACTTGAAAAGACAATAATGCTGGGAAAGGTGGAGGGCAATAGAAAGACAGAAAGACCACATGCTCAATGGAAAGACTCAATCAGGGAGGTCATGGGCATGAACCCACAAGACATAAGCAGAGCAGTGGAGGAGAGGGGGCCTTGGAGATGTCTCATAAAGTTGAGACTGACTTGAGGGCAGTTAGCAATAACAACAACATCCTTACAGTTCCCATTTTACAACAGGACAACTGAGCTTGATGGTAATTTACTCTCCTGGATTCTAGTCTGATATGCTTTCCAAAGCAATTCTGGTCTGTTGTAAACTGACTTCTGTCCTAGGCTGCTCCTCCACCTAAACTCGAATTCACACAGCATGCACATTATGTGACTCTCCTTGGATTGAGTACAGGTTGTCTGAAAAAGTCAGTAAGACTGAGACACAAGGAAGTCAGGATGCATCTTCCAATGGATCTTTCAAGTAGACAATTTCTGGACAAGCCACTGAAGTGTTTGGCTGAACTGCTGAAGGGTGGGGAAGTGAGGTGAGGACTCTTTTGCATTCTTTCTAGCCATTCACCCCATCTTTGGTAAAATCATTGTCTTTGTTCTTAAATCTTTGTGGGCTAACCTGGTTTTAGCCAGTGGTCTTTCTTCACTGTACAGAAATGGAAGATTAGTCTGTGTTCTAGAACGTTGTATGATGCTCTAACTCTTGCACCTACCATTTCCACACTTTGGAAAGGGGCAGGTGTTGCTGAGGATGCACTTAAATCCAGGAAAAAAGTCAGTTACTGATGACCATTCTTGTTGCCTTCCGTGTTATGAATTGTATGATCATCTCACAGTTTTCTGCACACCATGAGGCTTCCTGAATGCTTACAAAATGATGGATCTTATGGGATTCTTTCCCCGTAAGCAATAATAATATATAAAGCACATTTAGTAGCAGCAGGAGTCTCAGTCGTCACAGCCAGGCAGAGCTTCATCTTCCTATTTATTTGTAACATATTAAATTTGATCTCTCTTTCCTTGTAGTACATAAGCTTTGATACAAAACTTGGATGCATTACCAGAATTGGGGGACTTTGCTAGAGAAAACCAAGACTTTTTAAAAGAAAAAATATTTTATTCTATAAGTATGATAATCAATTTGGAAGCCTGTCCATCTGGTCTCACTGTAGATTGTCAATACCATCTATGGAGAAATTGGCTCTTGTTTTCCCACTGACTCAGCTAATGACTGCTGAAGGCATTGGAGAAATCAGCAAGGTGACTCTCATTAAGAAGACAAATCACTTTCCCTCCCCTATAATTTCTGTTTGATTGCTTATTGGTGTGGCTATAAGGGAACAATAATTTCCAAACATATTAGGAGCAGATTGTGCCTTTAGGCAAAGCTCTGAAAAGGATAGTGCTGAATGTACATAATCCAGTGGGACAAGAAAATGGGAAAGCCTTAGAGCCACTCTTGAAGAAACAAGATACTTTGAGCTGATCTTCCTTCCTTCCTTCCTTCCTTCCTTCCTTGAATGGTTTTCTGCAAGTACTACTTTAAGTACTTTTGAGTACTTCTGTACAAGGCTAGGCCTTGTACAGAATGCAAGGTTCCAATGGCAAATCAAGAGTATCTATATATATGGGGAAAGCTGACCAAGATAAATTATCCATGTGCAGTGAAAATGAGTAAGAATGGTAAGGGAGGTAAAAGCTGAGTGATGATACATTATTTCCAGAAATGATTTTCTGAAACAGTGTGTTCAAGTGCTTAATATTTGAAAGGGAAAGCTAATATGTGTGTGTGTGTGTGTATGTGTGTGTGTGCGTGTGCATGCATGCATGCATACACATGAACACTAAGGGGAAATATATACTAAGGTAGGAAGCAGATGTAATTTATGCTTCTGTATTGTATTCCAAGATGCTTGGCTCTCTGTGTGGTGGACAGAACTGAGAAGAGATCAGTGCATATCCCTGCTCAGATGTAGAACAGATTTCATGGCTTTCGATTCATCTCTGTCTTTCCAACTCATTCATGTCACAGTCCAGCAGGGTTATTTTACATATAATGAGGAACCATACGAACTGCCCCAAACATATGGTTTCAATGATTTCCAAGGAAAATTCTTCATATGTGAAGACTGGCAGTATACCAGAACAATCTGTCTGAAAAATGGTAGTCCTATTCAAACATTCTTCCAAAGGCATGTTGAGGATTAAAAATAGAAATGGGCCCACATATGCATTTGGTCCTGTTTCTTCAGTTCCCATGTTCCCTGCACTGAACAGGGATGTTTGGAGAATGAGCTTTCTTCGCAATCAGAGAATTTTATAAAGCAGTTCTCTGCAATGTCTGCGGAGTTCTTCTTTCAAACAAATGTGAAGATAGATGCAAACCAGATTTTGCCATTTTATGCACTAAAGTTAGGAATGGGGTGAGGGAGAAGCCAGCATGCATGGTATTCACTTTTTGCCCTCACACATACAGAACAGGGCATACATATTTAGGTAAAGTACTTGCTCCTCTTTTGAAAAGAAATAGTTTGAAATTTTACTTGAATCCCTGCATGTATTCAGAAAAGAAAGATGAGAAGCACCACCATTAACATGCAGAAGCACATTTTAAGAGTAAAATGATACCATATTTATTTACTAGAACTAAATATACACTGGACTCCTTATGACTATGTCTTTTCTCTTTATATCTTTAACTCTTTCTTTGAAAAAAAAAACCAAAAAACAGCTTGGTAGATGAGAGAGTGAAATGCCTAACTTCTGGGGATGGGTGGCTATGTGAAATCTCTTTTTAATACCTAGGGAGGAGCATAAGGCTTTCATGACTTCCCCTGTGAAATGGCTGCCTGAGTCATAGGCAATGGTGAAGGTTTGGGACAATCCCCAGTGACTAAAAACCTGTTCAAATAGGATTCGAGCTGTGGTGTCAGCAGTGTTATCTCTAGTGGGAAAAGCCTCGATCTGTTTGCTAAATGGGTCGATAATAGTCAAACAGTATTTGTGATGTCAGGAGGTAGTTGGCAAGGGGCCAACATAATCCATTGTAGTCAGGACCAGGGGCCTTCTATGCATTGATGGTGGATGGGGGCCTTAGGGCCACTAGAGTCCATGTTAACCATGGCACACACTAAACAGTTTTCCACCCACTGCTCTATGTCTTCCTTCATGCCATCCCGTTTCCTTAATTCTGTCTATAGTAACTTGTTTTCCCCTGTGTCCTATGTTATGCACAAACTGAATGAGGTCCCCACGGACCTCAGTGGGAACTATCCAATGGTAAATTCCTTCTCCATCTACTGCCCACCATATATCTTTTTTCTGTATTATGTTATATTTTCCAGTGGGGTCCTTGCCTGCTGTTGCTAACACCCTGATCCCACTGTCTCCCTTTTGCAGTTGTGCTAAATCTAGGGTCTCGGGTAGGGTGTAAGCTTTGGGTTTTACATTGATGGGGGCCATGGGGGTAGTGGCTGCTGTCTTGACTAGGATGTTGGCTCTATTATTCCACTGGGCTTCTTCCTCCATGGTTTTCTGATGGTCGTTCACATACGAGACCAAGGTGGGGGTAGTTTTATTTAAGATCAACTGGGCTGCTTCTCGCCACTTATCTGCATGTGCTATTTGTTTGTTATTGCTAGTTTTCCAATCTTGGGTCATCCAAATGGGGAGCCAATCTATGGCTGTATTTACAGCTCACTGGGAGTCTGAATAAATAGCCATGGGGTGTCTGGGTCCTCAAATTCCAAGATGGTGTGGAGGGCTTCTACCTCGGCAGCCTGACTGGAGTGGGGGTTAATGGCTCCTTGGAGGGTGTGCTGGTCATTAGCTCTAATGGCTTTGAATCCCGTTAAGGGGGCCCATCGGGGCAGGTGGAAGATCCATTGCAAAACCAACACATACATCCTTCTTGCATGGCTTCTGTCAGGGGCCTGCCTGCCTTCACTGCCCAGTTACTTGGTGTGTTTAGGGGGAGGGGGCACTCCAGCAACTACTAGCCCATAAGGGGTGACTGGCTCATTATCTTGTCTATCGTAGTCAATTGCCATAGGAAACCATTAGCCAAATCAAGGGTCAAGTGGTTCCTTCTTAAGAATCCTGTTTCTAAAATGCCATCGTCCTCTCCCTGGTTCTCACACACCTTGATGCGGTCTAGAATGGTTTCTAAATGAATGGGGGATATCTCTCCAAATGGCGGCTTGGTGCTTGCCCTTCCCAAAATCTATTAGCCCCATGCTGTCCTGTGCCCTACTTCCTTCAGTGGCCAATTTGGGGTGTAGTGTGTTAACTGTGGCACCCAAATCCACAAGTAGAGTGGTGGGCTTGGGTTTGTCTTGTGACCCCACCTTTCCATTTACAGTCGGGTGTCCCCAAAAATCTGGTTTCAGGATGGCTACTATCTGTTGACTAGGTGGAGGGACCATGGGAGTTGGAGGGTCTGGAGCACTGGTGGGGATAACCATGGAGACAGGGTTCCTTGGGGCCTTAACAGCTCCGGTCCAGGGAGGTGGATGTGGGGGGCTATGAGGGTGTCGGGCAAGAAAGTCTTCAGCCCAAGGGATCCGAAGGTCTGCCCTGGCTCTCTGCAAGCCACGGGATCCCAGATGTCTCTAGCCTGACTGACTAGGGTTCTGTGTCAGGTTTTGGGGTACAGGGACACTGGGGTTGGCAATGGGTCCATTGGGGTCTCGTCCGCTTAGGGCTTGGAGCAATAGCTCAGTGAGTTCGTGAGTGGGTTGGCCATGAAGGTCCAATATGGCATATCCTAATTCCCTCAGTTGCCTCCAAATAGGACTCCTAATTTCGTACAGGGGGTCCTTGCTGTAGTCCAGGGCTTCTGATCCCTGGGGTAACTCCTAAAGCCTCTCCTGAAAGAGTTATTGTTGTTGAGGAACTTTCCTGGCTTGCTGGACATGGGCTGAGAGTGGGGGCCGGTGTTACGGTATGTAACCATGTGGACCGGTTCACTATCTTTATCTGTCTTCCTTCCTAGGTTGCAGGAGGTTTTTCCTGAGTTTGCTACCGCTAAGCTCTTAGCCATATGTTTCTGTATTTCCCTAGTCCAAAATATCTGGGAAGTTGCCTGAATGTGTTGTAAAAATCCTTGCCAATCTATTGTGCTTAATTGGTGGTAAGCGGGACCTATGTACGTTTTAGCTGCCTCATTTAAACCTTGGTACACCTCTTTTATGAAATCAGTGCAGTTCAAAAGTGGAACCCTGTCATGATTAAGGCTAACTTCTCCATCTAGGATCACTATCATTTTCTTTCTGGCTACATAAGTGTCTGGGGCTTCGTCTGGCTGTTGTACTTCATTGTGGTATTTTGCCCTTATGGTGGTGCCTGGCCAAAGGATTTGCACCATTACGCGTATCCATTCTTTTAACTCTAAGTTTGCCAGATCATAGTTGGAAACTGCTGCCTCAAAGGGGCCTAAGTAAGCAGGATCTATGCTCAGCCTGGCTATCTGTGTAAGGTCCTGTCCCTTAGCCTTTGGGTGTGAGAGGATGATTTTAGACATCCATTGGACTCCAGTGTAGGGAATTAGCCTTCCTTGCTGGTCTGTGAGGGCTTTGATTTCTGAAAATGACCATGAAATTGTTTCTTCCACTATCTTGGTAACTGTGCCATCTTCTGAGGTGTTTTTTGTCTCTACCATACTCCGGGTTTTAACTGGGTCCATGAGTATGCCTGGAGTGCACCCCTCCATGGGTTCATTCCCTTTTGGGGGACTCCATTGGGGATTGTAGGGTGGGGGAGTCTACCGGCGATGGACTCTCCTGAAGGAGGTTTGCCTGTGCGGCCGATTCCAAAAGACTAGGCTGCACTGTGGCTATGAGGGCGCTTTTTAGATTAATTTTGCTTTCTAACTCTAATTCTGGGCTTGCACATGGTGTGGTTGGCTTGGGCTGCCACTTCAGTTTTCTGTGCCAATATAAAATCAGTGGCTTGTTTTGCTTGTCCTAATTTAAATTCCAATTCCTCAACCTTTTGTCTTAGAGCAATATTTTCCTGTTCCGCCCTATCTGCTTTCTGTCTCGCTTCATGGGCTTTCCTAGTGAGATCCATATTTTCCGTTACTTTGTCCCTTGCCTGTGTTACCAATCCTCCTATTTGCTTTCCAGATACTTCTATTTCCAATTTGTACTCTATATTTTTCTACGGTGTCATGGGCTAGGGTCCAGAATCCCCATGCTGCCAGCCTATCTTTTTCTGCCTGCGGGATGCTTTTTAATTCCTTTTTGGCAGTCTTGATGTTGTAGACCTCTAACAGGGTCAGAAATGGATCATCAGTCAGGAACGCCCCAGGAATCCAGGGTTTGGGTCCCTTCTTGGTGATCCACCTCTGTAGCCTGTTCTGCACCTTCTCCTCTCTGTAGATCTGCTCCATCTCCATCTCTCTTTTCTTTCTACTCTTGGAATCTCTCCCTAACTATGCTGGCTGCACTAGAGCTACCCCGCCCCTACCAGCTCAAATTTTCTCTCTAAATGACTGGCTGCTCTAGGACACTCCCATCCCTCACCAATCCATTCCCTAACAGTGCTGGCCCCCAACAGAGCTCTCCCGCCCTTACCAGCTGGGATTCTAATTGTGTCGGCTGCTCTAGAGCTATCTTGCTCCTCACTGACTTTCCTTTCTTAAACCACTGGCTGCTCTAGGATACTCTCGCCCCTCACCAGTTTCCTCTTTCTAAACAAATGGCTGCACTAGGGCACTCCTGCCCCTCACCAATTTTTTCTTAAACCACTGGCTGCTCTAGGGCACTCCCGCAGTGCTGGTGTCGTGCGCATGCACTCGCGATGCACGCCGCCATTTTGCATTCCAAAATGGTGCCCGTCATCGTGTGCATGTGTACGTAAGTGCAGACACCATTTTGGAAAGCAAAATAGCATTTTGCATTGCGCGCGGCAGCGGCTACAGGTTGGTTACAAGGCCTCAACGGGCAACGGGCCGCTGCCATAGACCATGGTATCCTTCTGGAACGCTTGAGAGAGTTAGGTATTGGGGGCACTGCTTTTCAGTTGGTTCCAGTCCTACCTCTCAGGCAGAATCCAGATGGTGATGCTGGGAAATAGTAGCTCTTCAAAAAGAGAGCTGACATCTGGTATCCCTCAGGGTGTCATTCTATCCCCCATGCTGTTTAACATTTACATGAAGCCGCTGGGTGAGATCATCTGGAGACATGGGGATAATACGCTAATGACACCCAATGCTACTTCTCTATGTCTCCGACTGCTGCAGTGACTAAGGATGGCATTGTTTCTCTTGATGCCTGTCTTGAGTTAATGGGTTGGATAAGGGAAACGAACTAAAGCTAAATCAAGAGAAAACAGAGGTATTCTCGATAGGTACCCTTGGTCTGGGAAGGGAGTTTCACCAACCATTCCTCAACGGGGTCACACTTCCCCTAAAGGGCAAAATATGCAGTTTGGGAGTACTCCTGGATTCATCTTTACAGTTATCATTTCAAGTGAATGCGATAGCCAGGAGTGCTTGGTATCAACTTCGGTTGATCCACCAACTGCGTCCCTTCCTAGACCAAAAGGAACTTGAAGCAGTAGTACTTGCCCTGGTAATCTATTGTTTGGATTTCTGTAATGCGCTCTACATGGGGCTACCTCTGTACCAAGTTTGGAAGCTTCAGTTGATTCAAAATGTGGCAGCCAGATTGGTCACTGGAACATCTAGGTCGGACCATATAACACCTGATTTGAAACCTCTTCACGGGCTCCCAATTAGCTTCCGGGTGCAGTACAAAGTGTTAGTTATTACCTTTAAAGCCCTACATGGCTTGGGCCTGAATTACTTGAAGGAACACCTCTCCCCCCATAATCCACTCCACACTCTCAGAACATCTGGAAACTATTTATTAGATCACCACAAAACCAGATTGAACTCTACTTCCCATAGATCATTCATGGCCATAGCCCCCAGATTATGGAACAGCCTGCCAGAAGGGATCCGTCTTATCGCTACGCTAGATGCCTTTAAGAAGGCACTTAATATGGAGCTTTTCTGGCAGGCCTATCCATCTGATCTTCTGGATTTCTAGACTCTGATGATGATTGGCAATTTTATTTTATTTTATTTTTATTTATTATATTATATTTTCTTCTTATTTTTTTATTTTACTATTTTATTGTTTGTATTTTATACATTGTACTCATTCTATTCCGTAATCCCACCTCGATCCATAGGGAGAGGCAGCAAATATAAATTATTATTATTATTATTATTATTATTATTATTATTATTATTATTATTATTATTATATTTGTGCTGGCATTCTGCCCTCACTGTTGCCAGGCCAGTCATACACACATTCTCCAATACACAAAGCTATCATCTACTCTACATGTTATACTCTATAGGTTATATGTATGGGATGAAGCAGATGGGGCACTCTGGCCCTGATGGCTCCAGAACTGTGGCAAATGGACGCTGTGGTCACAAAACCAGCCACTACCACTATCCCAAATGGGTTGCCAGCAGGAGTTGCTCTTTGCTGCTCCTTTTTGGGCTGGCTTCGGGCTGTCTGAAGCAGCCTCAAAGCTACTTCTGGGTGACTTGGGACATGTGTCGTTTGGTTTATTTGGCCCCTGTGTTTTGGGCCTATATTTCTAGGCCTCAAAGTTGGCAGTCAAATCTAACTTTAGGGAGCTGGGTATGTTAAGCCTGGAGAAGAGATGACTTAGAGGTGACATGAGAGCTATCTTTAAATGTCTGGAGAGATGTCATGTAGACGATGGAGGAAGGTTGCTTTCTGCTGCTATCTTTAGAACACAAACAGATGAGTTCAAATTATAAGAAAAGAGATTCCAGTTTAACATAAGAGCAGTTTAATAGTGAAATAGATTGCCTTGGAGAGTGTTGAATTCACCATCTTTTGAGGTCTATGATCGGACATGACTTGACAACCTTGTCAACAGGGCATACCTTTATCTTTACCTTTAACAGAGATTGAATGGGGATTTTTTAGAAGTGCTTTAACTCTGCATTTTTCCATGGCAGGGGGTTGGACATGGTGGCCCTCATGGTCTTTTCCATCTCTAAGATTCTATGATTCCATTAAATTGCAGCCTTCCTCACCATTGGCTATACTGGTAAAGGGTCTCTGAGAGTTGTGATCTGACAAAATTGTAAAGCTATATCATTACTGCTCCTTAAATTCCATGTTAACTGTCATGGTTCCATCCTATGGCATCCTGGGATTTGCAGTTTCTGGAAGGGTACTTCAAATTCTTACTGAGAGAATTCTAGTGCCTCACTAAATACAAACTCCCAGATCCCATAGGAAGTCTTGATAGTTAAAGTGGAATTATAATGTTAGAACTGTGGATGTTGAATAAGGCTCGAGTATCAGATCTATGGAGATGGCTATCCCCTTGATGCTCAGTGAAGTGGAGTGAAACTACAAAACTCAGCATATATTCTTGAGAAGTTGTTCCTCTGATTCTTTCCCATTTCTGTTGATGGTTGAACTTCTGGTAACAATTATATCTGAATTTGCAAAGTGTAATCAAATATATTCATACTACTTATTAATTTCACATTCTTGAAGGAAAATAATAAATATTGCTTTTGTTTTGCCTAAAGTAAAGAATTCTGTAGATTGCAGTGTCACATTAAAGTACATTAAAATATAAATGCTTCCATGGGAAAATATGTGTGTGTTAAAGAGTGGGTGGATGCTGTCCGCTTTTATCAGTGATTGTGTTTCATTACTGTATGGAGTTATTTTATTTGTAAGAACAAGAGATTGGATGTCCTACTTTAGTTTTCTGTTTGATCATATCACACTTCTTTGCTCAGATCCAGGACTAAACATAATACTGCTGTAAAAAAAAAACATACTTATGTTTTATCCTATTCCATTTGATACTTGGTTGACTTTATGGAATTTTCTGTGACTTTGAGCCTTATTGCATTATGAAAATTAGCTGAGATGGAGCAGCAGAGAAGCAGCTTTCTGCTTACCTCTCTGCATGCTCTTAAAATACTTCCATTCTCCTTCCAGAGGGAGGTGGGAGATTATAGCACACAACTTATCCCATCTTATTCCCAATGGGATAGATGTACTTTTAACTGTCAATGACAGATCCTACTGCATTCTCCTTGAGCCAGGCGTATGCTGACCATATGCAGCCCATATGTAACCTGTGCTTGTCCTTTGGCTTTTCAAGAATGGGATTTTCCCATCCTAGAAAAGCCATGGGATAAGCCCGGGTTGCATATGGGCTGCATACAGGGTGCATATGCCCAGCCTCAGGAGAATGTGGTACAATCTGTCATTGACAATTAAATACACATCTATCCCATGTGGCAATCTCCATAGTTGCAAAAATGTGCCTTGATAAATGAATTTTCCCAGTATGACAAAAATCACACTTTTACACCCATCTCCTTTGGGAAGAGAATGGAAATGCTTAGAAGACATGTGGAGAGGTAAGCAGAAAGTTGCTTCTCTGACCCTCCATCTTGGCTTACATGTGTAATGTGATAAGGCTTTTTACTTAAAGTGAGTTACATTAGTAGCAAATGTGTTCATCTTTTGGAAAGTGCGAAACTGAACAAAAAGGGGATGAGAGAAGAAATCAAGATAAATTTCACCCAGTAGAAACTGGAATTAGTTAGAGGGTTACTGGGTACAAAAATCACTTCTGTTCCCATGGGTAAATCAATTTTCAGCACACAAAATTAATATTTGAATGTGTGTTCTCTTTCAAAAATACAAATGTAAATGTGTGATTAATATAAAGTTCCTTTCTCCCTTCTTATATTTTTCACTCTAATAAAAAAAAGCCACTTTGCAGATCACTATCTGCAAAGGCCACCTGATCACTATCGATAATATTGTATGGCAGCTGCAGCTTTCCCTCCTTATTGCCTTGGGAAGATGCTATTTCCAAGGCTTTGTGGAAATTATAAAATGATAGTCAGTATACCAACACAGTTGTTGGTGCTTTTATTTTCATTGATAGACAAAAAGAGTTGACAGAAATAAATCTCATGTGCCCTGCTACTATTAATGATGAGTCCAACCCTGAGAAACTCTTAGAGAAATTCAATATCTCCTTGCCCTCCAATTTCTATGTACATAGGTCAGCTGAGAATTTGAAGAGGCCATTTGTGCACAGCTCTTATGACTACAGAGGCTACATTTGAAGATTTGCAAAATCTGACAGTCAAGTTCTGCATCTGAAATGTGTGGGATCAGGTCATTTTATATAATTTGCCCCCAAATATCCCTTCCTCAGAGTATTACAAGATCAAGATTTAACTAGACTTATTTTGCTCTCTCTTAATTTTATGTACTGCTTTATTTTTTAGACAATTATGAATGTCCTTTTCACAATCAGTGATTAATTTAATTTTCTATACTGTGTAGGATATCACTTGGGATTCAGGAAAGAAAATCCTTTCTTCCAGCTCTAATAACAATAAAAATTAACACCCCCAAAATGGTAGGCTGCAATTCAGCTAAAATTTACCAATAAAATATATTGTTTGGTACTGTTTTTCCCCAAGTGACTTCTCTTTCTAGCAATGAGCAGGTTTAATCATCTGATCTCAGAGCATGAATAGGGTTTCTCTGCTTAGGAATGGCTGGGTTTTATGGAACCATTAAAAATCAGAATTTGCTACATGAATGATGGGATGGAAGGATTTGCCAGGGTTCTGAGTTGAAAGGCATTGTTCTTTTCCGGATGACCTCCTTGCACAGTATGATCACTTTATCCTTCTTAACATCATTATGTTTGCTGTGGAAAGAGAAAAGGAAGAGAAGAAGGGGGGAAGCCCACTGGGCCACATTATAATAACATGTAATCTTCTTGCTCAGTTTAGCTGTGATTTAAGAAGCCTCTGTTCATGGAAGCAGTTTTTCAGAGGGTCTGATCTATAATTTACTAGAATCAACCCAGCAAAAGAGCAAGAAGCTTTAGTGGAGGGATACAACCTTAAAACTCTTAAATGAAGATTAGTTTAAAGTTTGACAATCTCCACAGAACCATCTGCCAAATCTTGTGGCAGGTTTCGTTAAACCCTTTGAGCATTTCATTACCATATCAGACTCATTCTTTCCATCCCCATCGCCTTCCCACTGCTAGCCATTCCTTCCCAAAAATCTAAATGTATGTCATTTTGAAGAGAACTGAAAAGCAAAATAGGGGAGGAAATATCCTCCCCTCCCCAAATTCCATTCCAACATAATAATTTCCCAGGACATCTAGAGAATCATGCTCTAAGTTTCCAGCTGCCAAGTAATTTATCGATATCATGGGAGGAGTAATTTCAATATTAAAAGCTCTCTGCTGGCCACAGATATTGATACATTCTTAGATTAAAATTTCAATTGCAGTGATTATTGATTAAGGAACACCTTCCTAGCAGTCACTGTCAAGAAGAATTTCATTGTTGGATAATATGTATATGTGTCCCCTCCCCAAAAAGTCCTCTCTTGTCCTCTAATCAACATACTTGAACCCAATCTGAACATTCAGTTTTGGTTATATCAATTCAGTGACAATATAGAACTTTACTCTGATAAATGATTGTCTGTGTGTTTAAACCAACCAACGAAGAATGACTTATTTCCCTTTAAATTCCTTAAATATTTTGCCCAAACATGTACCTGCAATTCCATCCTAGTTCTTTGCTTTGAGAATCTAATGTAATTTCCCATATGGAAGATGGCTTGGTGACCATTTAGGGTGTGATTTTTCCAGATAGTTGTTGTTTTGTGCATTGAAGTCATTTCTGACTTATGGTGACTCTAAGGTGAATCTTTTTTTTGGGTTTTCTTGGCAACATTTGTTCATAGGAGGTTTGCATTTGCCTTCCCCTGAGGCTGAGAGCATGTGACCTGCCCAAGGACACCCAGTGGGTTTCATGGCTGAGTGAGGAATCAAGAGTCTCTAGAGCAGGGGTAGGC
>CM034705.1:22982062-22998455 GCA_020142125.1 Phrynosoma platyrhinos | reverse complement strand
TTGTGGTCTCTTCCAACTCTATGATTCTATGATTCTATGATTAGCAGACTTTTGAATGACAATTAAGATATATAAACTCATTAAAAAATCTTAGTTATTACAGTTTCTTTTCCATGCTGCTGGTAGAAGGGTAGGGGTGGAAACCTTCTTTGGAAAATATGATTTGCCCATCAACCAAAAGGCAATGTTAGACAATGTTTTAATGTTGCAATAAAGTAATAGAAACTGCAACAAGGTAACAGCACATGGGGGGAGGGGAGAATGACGATATTTTCCAGAAGAAGATGGTGCCTATAAAAAAAAAAACCTGGTTCTTCCCAGGGTAGGCATCACCTGTAAACATTAAAGTTAAACCAATGTTCTCATGTGCACCTCTATCATTCAGAGATGGTGATAGAGGAAATACCTACATGGAACAAGAGACACCTCCAGTTTCCCTCCTCCCCAGCTAGCCAATAGGGTAGGTTTGCATTCCCTTACCCACTAGAATGTTCACAAAGGTAGTGTATCTTGAGTGTCTGTACTTCAACCAGTTGTGAGGGAGAATGCTCAGTACTGATTTTGGTCAGTTTTCTCCCCCACTTTCCAGAAGAAAACTGTGTATATTCATGCATCAGCAAAGACCTTGATAAGGGATCCATATTTCAAATCAAGATTGAGCAGGAGATGGCAGGAATCACCTAATTAATGTAAATGAGGTCACATTTGTAGAGCCAGATGAACTGGACCCTAGAATACTGAAGGAACATGTTCATATGCTCTCTGAACCACTTACCATAATTTTTGAGAAAGGAGAACAGATAAAGTGCCAGAGCCTGCAGAAAAGCATACATTGTCCCTCCTTTCAAAAAGGACAAAAATGAAGATCTGTGGAGCTACAGACCAGTCAGCCTTGCCTCAATACCAGGAAATAATATTAAAATTGATTATAATGGAATCAATTTGCATGTATCCAGATTGCAGTGGTTAATAGGAAACAGCATGGGTTTGTCCAGAACAAATCCTGCCAAACTAATGTTACATCTTTCTTTGATTGAGTCACTAGTTTAGAAGATAGTGGGAATATTGTAGATGTTATCAAAGCATTTGCTAAAGTCCTTCATAATATTTTGATTAGCAAAGTAATTAAATATGGAATAGATGGGAACACTTTCAGATGGATCCATAATTGGTTGGAAAATCCTGTTCAAGGAATCATCATCAATGAATGTGCTTCAAATTGGAAGGAAGTCTTGAGTGGAATATTGCAGGGTTCTGTTCAGGGTGGATACTCTTCTGGATTTTAATCGGTGACTTAGATGATGGCTTAGAGAGTACAGTTCATATTACAAAGACACCTTGGAACTTACATCCAGCCAGGAAAACTCAACAAAAATCCTGACACTGACTAACTAAAAATGGTTCCTTGTCATTTACAAAGAAGTAGGTCTTCTGTTGTCAGTTTTTCCCTTGGCTAAGGAAGGGGGAGTCTGATTCGCTGGAGATCAGTTTCTCCCAGCCTTCTTCATACCAATGGCCAGCATCTCAAGGAGAGCTTAAAAGTAGTCCCCTTGGGAACAAAGGCAATAAAACTGTTATACACCTGCCCTCCAAAGGTTCCAGATGTACTCACATGAAACATATTGGCAAAAGGTCTCTCCCTTGATATTGCATAACTCTCTGCCATCCTAAGTGGTAGATTAACCCCTTGCTAATTGAATGTAGCTTGGTTCACAGCCTTTAGACAATTTTTGAGTGCATTGTAACAAGGGTATAAAACCCAGCTCCACCCCTCTGTCACCTGCCTTTGATGTTCAGCTTCAACAGATAAAACTGAGGTGAAAGAGCTTATTCAGTTGATTTTGAAGTGTCTGGAATTAATTACCCTTGACATACTGAATAGCAAGTAGATATATACCAGTATAAACTGCACTATGCAGCCCTCTTGCAGATGAGGTTAAAATAGTTAATAAGTTGGCCTTTAGTTTATCTATACATTTGTGTCTTCCACTTTCTCCTCACTAGGTAGGGGAAAGGGTCTATCTCTGATAGTCCCAGAGAGGGAGCTGACATTGCATGAATATCTTTCAGATGGAATGCAGCAGCTCTGTTTCAGTTCTTTGTAGAAACTTATTTTAACTATTATAACTCAATTCTGTATCACTTTGTTGCATGGCATATTACTAAATTTCCAGACAGCTATACAGATAATTGTAGCATTATCTCATACAGTAAATGACAAGATGTCTGTCTGAACAATGTAATGTAACCCTATAGCACTTTATTATTATTCTTTCATCATTCATTGCAGTTATTTATTTACTCTGGTAATCCTATTTAGCCTCTACTCTTGGACAGTGAGTTATATCACTATTCACTGGGTAAGATCTTTTGTTTTCCTGGGAGACCATAACACCGGATTGTGATAAATTAGTGAACATTAGGCATTCCCTCATGGTTTTGAAACATATCCTTCCACAATAACAATATCAGATCTATTTTTCAAATAATAATGCTCCTCTGAAGCACTGTGTTTAATCTTTCTACCTTCAGGATATATTCTCCTCTGAGTTGAGTTGAGGAATATTCTACGTAGTGGTGAATGAGCTCTGCACCTCAATTTGTATTTGGCTCAGTTTTTCTAGACCCACCCCACCCCAGAGAATAAAAGTTTGGTATTTTCTAGACTATAGATCCCCCATAAGTGCTCTGCTGATACTAGCTCTCCATTCACACCTTTCCCCTTCCCAAACTTAATTTGTGCAATTAGGTAGAAAGTGGCAGTGCAATGATATATTTCTCAGTCACAAGTTTTCAATGTAGCAGCAAGAGATTACAGAATCAAATAATAATTGAAATGGAAGAAATCACAAAGGCATCCAGCCTAGCCACTTATAATGCAGGAATACATAATCAAAGCACTTATTATAAATTACCATCCAATCTCTATTTAAAAATCTCCAAAGAAGGAGACTCGACTACTCTCTGAGGGAGTGTGTTCCACTGTTGAACAGCTTTTACCCATAGAATCTTCTCAATATTGAGGTGGAATCTTTTGTTTGAATCCATTGCTTTGTGTCATAGTCTCTGGAGCAGCAGAAACCAAACTTGCTCCAGACAGTTTAGAGATGACATGATAGCCATGTTTAAATCTGAAGAACAAGTTTGTTCCTGTGATCTTCTGTGGTCCCTCAGATCCAAAAATTGTTGTAGTCATGCCCTAGATGTGTTCCATTGATGACTGCAATCCAGCTGACGCCATACCAAGTTGCCATTTGCAAATATTTGTTTTGTCTGCTCTGGCATTGAGTCCAAACCTTTTCCAAACCTTCCACCATTTACACTCAAACTTGCCAGATTGCTTGCCATGGACTTTATTAACCAGTATGCAAGTTGTCCAACAGTCTTGGACACTGTTTTATTTTAGACTTGGACACTGTTTCAAAACTTCATACTAGACTATTGAGATCAGCTAAGCCTGAACTCTAGAGACTCAATATGGCTCACAAATGCATTTAAAGGACTTGCTTTTGACTACCTCACCGTCAGTTGCCCTCTTTGCTTTGATTAGTACTTTTACATTTACTGAATGCCTCATTGTTTGTGATATATTGATTGCTTTTGCATTTATTGAAATTAGTGATGTAAATGTGAATAAATGGGTTCCAGACACACCCTAATCCCATCCAGGCAATGGGATTCACTGACCCTGATGTTTCCTAGAGGCCCGGTTTCGGTTCCTCAATTCATATGCCAAAATTTTCTTGGCAAAGATAAATTCTGAAACCAGCGGTTTCCGGGGGGTGGGAATGTTATGAACATTTAGCTTGCCATTTCCCAGTTTTTGCCGAGACAATTACCAACTGGAGGATCTAAAAAATGTCCCATCTTGGCTGGGCATTTTAAACCATCCAATCCCAGATTCTTGCCTTGTTCCAGGCCATATTTTGTCAATCTCCAGTCAGATGGGAGATTGACAAAATGTGCCTGCCTGGAACAAGGCAGGATTGGCTCCTTACCTCAGGTGACTTTCTCCTCAGCTGGAGGAGGTGGAGGTGGAGAAGGAAGAGGGAGGCAGCTCTGATGGAGAAAGGAAGGAAGGGGCCTCAGAAGAGGAAAGGAGCCAGGTGTCCTGGAGTGGTGGTGATATGGGCAAAGAAGAGATCTCCCCCTTTCTCCTGCTCATTTCCACTTCAGGTCCTCCATTTCCTCCATCAGGTCCTTCCTTCAAGTCCTCCACTCCCACCCCTGAAGATCCTCCCTTCAGGTCATGCCTTTCTCTTATGGAGACCCTAAAGCGAGCCTATCTTGGTGTTTTCTTGCCAAGATTTGTTCACAGGAGGTTTGCCTTGGCCTTCCGCTGAGGACGCTGAGAGAGTTTAACTTGTCCAGGGTCACCCAATAGGCAAGGAATTTAAACCTGGTTTCCAGAGTCCTAGTCCAATGCACAAACCACATAAAGCTACCACACAAAGCTACATTCCCACCTTCTGTCCAGGAAGAATGTCAAAATGTCCTCCATTTTGAGCATGATTGAGAATCATGAATGTATATTATTTTTTTTATCTCTCGAAGGTCCGTCGCTGCCGAGGGAAGCCTCCTGGGGGGCACACATGGTGGCACTGGGCCTCTAGGAGGCCCGTCGCTGCTGAGGGAAACCTCATGTGGGGCACATGCGACGATGCTGGGCCTCTCGGAGGGAGCTCTCCTGGGGGGCGTCATCGCCATGCACATGCACGCACAGTGGGGGGCGGCACCTGCCATTTTGTCTTTCAAAATGGTGACACGTGGGCTCCAGCCCCCAGTGCCATTCCCCCCCCCGGCCCATCGGCAAAAAAGGTTGCCAACCCCTGATCTAAGATATGCAGATGATACCGTAATACTAGTAGAAAACATCATAGATATAGAACAATCACTAATGGAAATAAATAAATAAAGCTTTCAAAGGAAAGCTTGCTGCTGAACATAAAGATAACAAAAATAAGGATGAGGGAGGATCTACATAAATTCAACATAGATGATAAGGAAATTAAAATAGTTAAAAGATTTCACATACCTTGGATTAGGTATCATTCAGAACAGAAATGTCAGTCAGGAAATCAGAAGACAACTAGGAATGGGTACAGCAGGTATGAAAGAACTAGATAAGATCCTAAAGTGTACAGATATACAATTTAGCACTAATATTAGAATTGTCCAAGCCATTATATTCTCTATCACCATGTATAAGTGTGAGAGCTTGACAGTGAGGAAACTGGATGGGAAGAGAATAAACTCATTTGAGATGTGGCAGTGGAGAAGATTACTGAGGATACCATGAACAGTCAAAAAGAAACAAATGGGTCCTTGAACAGATCAAACCTGAACTCTCTCTGGAAGCCAAGATGACAAAACTGAAGCTGTCATACTGTGGCCATATCATGAGAAGGCATGACACATTAGAAGACTATAATGCTTGGAAAGGTAGAAGAGAGTAGAACAGAGGTCAGCAATTTATTCTTACCTGGGGCTGGTCCAGTCCGCTGGTCCCCAGGCCTTCTGCGGGCCGAGGCGGGGGGGAAATGGTGAGTTGCGGCCACCATTTTGGAAAACAAAATGGCAGCCGCAACTAGTTTGTGCATGCGTTGGTTACTGCGCATGCACAAATGAGTCACGTCCGCCATTTTGGAAAACAAAATGGCAGCCGTGACATGCACGAGCGGCGGGAGTCGGCGGTGGCAGGACTGGCCTGGGGCCTGTCCAAAGGCCTTGGGGGGGCTGATCCAGCCCCTGGGCCGTAGGTTGCCAACTCCTGGAGTAGAAAGAGAGGAAGACCACATGCCAGATGGCTAGGCTCAATCAGGGAGGCCATGGGCCTGAGATTAACAGAGTAGTGGAGGATAGAGGATCTTGGAGATGTTTCATCCATAGGGTCACCATGAGTCAAGGTCGACTCAAGTGCAGTTAATGACATTCTTGGCACAGTTTGACTTGCAAAAAAAAAATGAAGATAATTGAAATCTCCCATTACTACCATATCTCTCCCTTCAGAGTGTGTGGTCATCTATTGCAGGAAGGCACAATTCAAGCCCTTGTTCTGGTTTTGTGGTCTGTAGTAGATATCCACAATGACATAACTGTTGTTTCTCTCCCTCTCACCCAGATGCTCTCAACTTGGCTTCCAGGATTTAAGCAATTGACCTCTTCACATATGTAAACATCCTTAACAGATAATGCTATTACTGTTCTTTTCCTGCTTGGTGTATTTCTCTAAAATATGTCATGCTTTGTAGCCAGAAACTTGAAGAACCAGGAAAACATCTTTAAGTGTAAATTCACTATAGCTTTATTCTGGAATCAAGATACTTCGCCACAGGAATCCTTTTAGAAACAACCCCAAGGATCTCCCATCAAACCCATACTTTATTTTCCCCACTCCCCAGTAGTCCATTTGTCCATATCAAAGGATCTTTTGAAGTAATTCCAGGTCCATCTTCTTTCATCTCCTGGGATCAGAAGACAAAATCTCATCCCAGTCATAAACCTGCCTCAATGTCCCAACTATATTTACAATGCCCATCTGCCATTCCCTTTGATTCCCCCCTCCCACATGCATCACCCTTTGATGATCAGATTCCTATGAGAAACATAGAATCCTGACAAAATATACTCCTCTATTACTACATTCCAACCATGAGACTAACCCCAGTAGGTTTCAATGATGTCTATTATAACATATTTGCTGTGTTAAGAGGTGCTTCTTGTGCATGTCAAGAGCCTCCATTATCAATCAGAAATTGGTGTTTTCCCATTTTTATTTATTTATTTTGCTGGCTCAGGGCATATTGAACCTGGTTTAAAAGACCAGAAAGTTTCAGATTTTGTTCTGGTACTTTACAAATTTACTTTGGAGATACATACACTTTTAAAAAATCCCATTATATTTTGTACCAGCTCCCAGTACAATCAGAGACTTTTTATACCAGCTCCCCAGGTCAAGCCTGTTAATAATTATCTGAAACAATAGAATTGTTTACTTCCCTTATAGTGGGCTTCAAAGCAAACTCTGGAGTTAACCATTTTGAATTTTGAATCCACTACAAGACTTACTATCCCTAATGGCAGGATATTGGATAAAGTTCGGCCCATTCACCTCCAATGAAAGTAAATGTAAATTGAGAGTCTGACCTAAAACACACGTAACTTGTACGGGGGCTGCACAGTTCTGACAAAGACTGCAAATGACTGTAAATGAAGGTGAAGTATATTTCAGGGTAAGCTCTTCTTACTGATCTTCTTAGTGTAAAAAACAATGATAAGCTTAAAAGGTTTGTCTAGAACATTGTTCAAACCAATATTCTATGAGGTGGGTTTGCCTGCTTTTCCTCAAGATTCCTCACTTTTGCCTCACACACAATGATTCCGAAGCTGACATGCCCCACATTTAGCAGCAAGCATGTACTGCTTGTGTGTGGTACTGTTGTAGCACAATTTAAAGAAGCAGTGAGGTCCAGTGCATGGTGAGGGGAGAGCAGGTTAGCCAAGCAACCAATCTAAGCAACCATTAGAGTGGAAAACCTGGCAGGTCCCATCATAATTTCAAGGTCATAAATTAAAAATAAATAAAAATGTATTTTTAAAATCTAGCTGCAGACTAGGATGAGTGTTATTAATTTTTTTTGCCTCTTATAACTTATTTTAGTTTCAACATTTTAAGTCATTTCCATTCTATGATCCCCTTGACTATATCTGCCCTATGTATTAATGATAATCCCTAAGTATTCTGGAGATGAATTCCTTCTTGGAAACAAATTCCTTTGTTTGTTAATTTCTTCCTTCCCCCCCCCCCCCAAAAAAAGACAGTTAGTACATTTGTCTCATAGAAAAGGATAGAAAAGGAGCTTAGGTAAGGAAGGAAGACAAAATGTTATATCTGGCATTTTAAAGGAATGTGGGTGAATACCACAGCCAATTTCTGCCCAAAGGCAGATTATGGGGGAGCAGTGGTGCCCCCTGGTGTAGCCCACATTCCCCACACACTGTTATAGTTTGGGATTTTTAGGAATTAGCAGCTTGAATAATCAGCCTATACATCATGGAAATTTGCTTAAATTATGTGGCCCTTATTGCTAATCATATATTTTCATAGGTGGACTGTGTGTGCTGACATGTTTTCTTCATTGTCAGATAAAAAAATTAAGATCATGTCTAAGTGGGTGAATTCAGGCAAATCACTGTTTCTTTGGCCTCTTTCAGCCTAACACACATGTTGCGGGGGTTGGGATGGGGAATGAAGTCACAGAGAATGATCATCCATCCTAAACTCATAGAGAAATGAGACTATGTACTAAATAAATGTACTAAATAAATAAATATCCAAACTGTTCCATACATTTCTTTTAGTACAATTTATTTTTGTATTTGTATTCAGGGATGCAAAGAATGTTCAAAAACATTTTTGATGATGACAAGCAAGGATTTCTTGTCATGGCGAGCCATTTAAAAAAAAAAAATCTGTCAATTGCAGCAAGGTTTTCCATACCCTGTGCAAGAGCAAAACAAGTACTTAGCATCCTCCATCAGTCTCCCTGAAACTGTACAAGAAGCCTCTTGCAAAACATGTCTTTTTCCCTTTTGTAAAACAAATTGCATGAGTGTGCACACACACACGCATACAATCAAAAGGATGATGAAAAACAAGATTGGATGAACCCATCCAGTGTTTTTTCTTTTTAAAAGTCTATGCAACAAGACAATGGCAATCATAATTTGCAGTAGCAACTGTAATTTGGTTTTGCAAATGTGGATAGTTTATGAAAATGTATTAAAAACTCTTGCTCATGCACATTTATATTCTAGAGTCTTACTAGGCAAGAGGAAAAATTCACTCTTAAACATTTCTTTTGCATTCTTTTCCATGAGCAAGAAAAACAAGGGTCCTATGTCTTTGAAATAATTAGGGCCTTTAACAAAACTATAAAATTTGAAGTTAAAAAACCCCCTCTATTCTAGTACCTTCCTGGATGGTCCAGAAATGAATTCTGTAACTAAAATATGCTGTGTGGAAGTGAGGAGATGCACTTACATGTTCAGAGGTGAGTCCCATCCTACTTGATAATAAGACACTAACACATATATACTAACACAAGGTATGCCACAACTTTTATTGGTAGCTGTACATAGGCTTGGCAGATGCCAGCCATTGACTAACTTGCATGTTGATCAATGAGCGGAATCTCCTCATCTCAGTACTGGGTACTGCTGGTATGTCAGGTATGGGACCATATCTCCCCACTGCCCTGAGTTCTCACATTTATAATCACTGACTGAGTAGACCCTTGATATCCTGGGTCTGAATCCCATGTCAAACTACCTTGGAAAGTTCTGACAAGATGGAGACAGAATTAGCATTACAGAAAACATATATTTAAATAGGTATATTTTAGGTATTGGTTTGAGTGTTGGACTACAACTTTGGAGACCAAGGTATGGTTCCTATTCAGCCATGAAACCCACTGAGTGACCTTGGGCAAGTCACACTCTCTCAGCCTCAGGGGAAGGCAATGGCAAATTTCCTCTAAACAACTCTTGCCAATCTCCTCTGGACAACTCTTGCCTGAACAACTCTTGCCAAGAAAACACCATGATAGATGCATTGTTGAGTCACTATAAGTCGGATATGACTTGAAGGAACACAACACACACAACACAAACATTTTTTTACCTAGAGAGAGGGAGGGTGGGAACGTGGGAAAAGAGCTCCTAAGAATAAGTGATGTAGAAGCACTGGGCAGCTGACTATATCCCTCCCCCCACACCTCTCTGGGGCAGAACCTAAATCTGGGTCATTCTGTTTGGGCCTGTCAGCCAGTGAATTCAAACCCCCAGGTTTAAATTTGTTGCTGGCAGTTCTCATTTCTTCTTCAAGCCTGCACCAAGCTGTATGGACCTCTGGGAAGAAGATAGAAATCATTGCTGTTTCCTAGAGATGCCATGACACTCTGCTCCACTCCAAGGTTGCAAACTCACCATGAAGTAATCTGCACAGCACTCTTTCTGTTTTCCTATGCTGTTTTGTAGCAACAAAATGGTTGATCCAGTGGTTCTCAGCACCTAGAAGTGAAGCATATTGCAAATTTAGGCCTCTGAAGCTATCCTGTTTCATAAATAACTTGGGGGGGGGTTGCAGACTGCCAGAAATAGTGCAAATTGAGTCCACTTTTAGGGTTAGGGTTAGGGTTAGAGAATCATGGGAACTGTATTTTATTGTGGCACCAGAGCTCTCTGACAGAGAAGGCTCAATGTCTCAGAAAAAAAAAAAAAACAATTCCCATGATTCCCTAGCACTAACCCTAACCCTAAAAGTGGACTCAATTTGCACTATTTCTGGCAGTCTGCAACCCCCCTTGGTCTTCAATAACTAGCATTTATTTTAGCCTGATATGTAACTTCCCCCTGACCCCCTCCTTCCTTTATCCATCTAGAGTCCTTCAGTGGGAAAATATTTTCCTTTTCATGGTGCTTGTGATGATTAATACAAGACCAGGTGATGAAAGTGAATAAAAGAGATGCAATTACAATTTCATTAATCACTTAATAATTGGGGTCTATGGCTCTAATTGTGACTTCTGGCTTTTTCATCCAAAGGCATTAAGGAGAAGTTCCCATTCATTGCAGGGTCATTGGCCCTCACAAAGGTCTGTTGCTAACAATAGATCTAATCATTTTGAGATGGACTACAATTAAGAGGCTATGTGATAAAGGAGAGACAGTGGTGGTCCCCTAAGACACAAATAAGGAAGTTTTTTTCTCTTTTCATCACAGATTTAACATCATATGTCATCCATTAAATCCCTGTGTCTTTAAAGGTTTATATATATCTGAAGCCTTTAATAAAACCAACTCTACTTCCTATTTTAAATCTGTAGCAGTAGGTCAGTCTCTTCTTTAGGGGGACATTTGTTCTCTGTGCCATAGAGATATCAAATTTGTTTTAAATGCTCTTCTGTTTTAACACTTCCGCATATAAAAGTCAAACCTCTACTTTATAAATGAAGCAAACACTGGTTATAGATACCAGCACAAGAACACTGCAGGATTGGGTCTTGTCCAATGTTGTCTTCATTCTTTTCCAGTCCTTTGATCAGTGATGTGTGTGTGTACAGAATGTATTTGGCATCAGCCAATTCTTCCAGCTTACTTAAGGGCATATAAGACGACCCCCAACTTTTCCAGTTAAAATATAGAGCTTGGGATATACTCGCCGTATAAGACGACCCCTCTTCCAGTGGGGGAAAATGAGAAAGTGTTGGGGGGAAGGACTGCCAATATACTAGGTGATGCATTCTGGGGTATGTACAATTTGCGGCCAAGTAAGTGACCCTGGGCATGTCACACACTCTCATCCTCAGAGGATGGTAATGGCAACCCCCATTTGAAGAAACATGCCAAGAAAACCCCATGATAAGTTTGCCTTAGGGTTGCCATAAGTAGGAAAGAACTTGAAGACACACAAGAACAACAAAAAAGTCTGTAATTGTTTCATAGGTAGTACATGGGATTAGGAGCCAGCATGGTTGAGCGGTTTGAGTGTTGGACTACCTTTCTGGAAACCTGGGTTTGATTCCCTACTCTGCCATGAAACCCACTGGATGAACTTGGACAACAACACATACTCTCAGCCTCAGAGGAAGGCAATGGCAAACCTCCTCTGAACCAGTCTTGCCAAGAAAACCCTAGGATAGGGGTTCACTTCTTATCTGCTGCTGCTTCCTCCTCCTGCCTCATGCCACACCATGCCACCCCTTCCTCCCCCCCTCCTCCTCTAACCTGACTTCCTCTCTACTTCCTCCTCCTGCCACCTGCCGTGCCACCCCTTCTTCCCCCCCTCCTCCACCCGGCGTATAAGACGACCCCCAACTTTGGAGAAGATTTTCCAGGGCTAAAAAGTAGTCTTATACGCCAGAAAATAAGGTAATTGTTGGAAGTTAACATGAGATCTATCCAGCTAGTACTGATTAGATCATTTGTGAACTTCAAGACTCATTGACTAAGGAGGGTCCCACACAAAGGCTCTCCCATTAGACCTGAAGAACACACCAGTAATTGTTGCGCACATACCTAATTGATTCCTTGCACTAGGTAATTTAGACAGACCTCTGTGAATCTGTCTAGCCTTTCTGTAATCTCAGGCAGGTTATTATTACAAATGTACTGGTTATAATGTTGTTGTTAACTGCCCTCAAGTCAATCTCAATCCATGGCAACCCTATGGATGAGACATCTCCAAGACCCCCTGTCCTCCACTGCTCTACTTAAATCCTGCAAACCTATATCTGTGACCTCCTTAATAGAGTCCATCCATCTAGCATGCAGCCTTCCTCTCTTCCTACCTCCCTCCACTTCTCCCAGTATTATTGCCTTTTCTAATGAGTCCTTTCTTTTCATAATATGTCCAAAGTACAGCAGTCTCAGTTTAGTCATCTTGGCTTCCAGGGAGGTTTCCAGCTTGATCTGCTCTAGGACCCATTTGCTTTTCTTTTTGGCAGTCCATGGGATCCTCTACACTCTTCTCCAGCATCACATCTCAAAGGAGTTGCTTTTCTTCTTAGCTTCCTTCTTAACTGTCTAGCTCTCATATCCATACATGGCAGTAGGAAATATGATGGCTTATATGATTCTAACTTTTGTGCTTAGATGTGTATCTTTGCATTTTATAATCTTTTCCAGTTCTGTCATAGCCACCTTCCCCGTTCTTAATTATCTTCTGATTTCCTGACTGCAGTCCCCATTTCTATGTCTGATCCCTGGTATAGGAATTCTTTTAATATTTCTATTCCTTCATTCTCTAGGTTGAACTTGTGAAGGTCCTTGGTGGTCATTATTTTTGTTTTCTTTATGTTCACATTAAATATGCCTTTGCACTTTCTTCTTTGATTTTCCTTAGCAGGTGTTCCAGGTCTGTGAGGTTTTCTGCTAGTATTATGGTGTCATCTGCATATCTTAGATTGTTGATATTCCTTCCTCCTGTTTTCACTGTTTTCTCTATTATTTTTAACTGCTTTCATTTCTGTTTTCACTGGCTATCGTGATTTTACACAAAATCACTTCACATCTGCATAGACAACAGGGTATTTCTTCTTGTTGTTATCTTCTGTCAAGTCAATTCAATTTATGGTGACACCATGAATGAGAGACCTTTAAGGGGCTGAACAGACCACCCCTAATAGGCGGCACAGAGCCTATCTGAAAATGCTAGGTTGGGGACTCTTTTTTGTGCCACAGAAAGAGTGCCCTTGCTGCTGCTGCGGTGGATTTTCTGCATTCCTTTGGCACAGCGTGTGTAGACACTGCACCAAGGGAGCACTGTGACACCTCCCGCCGTATGGTGGGGTGCACAGCCTGAAGCTGGTATGGGAGCAGAGTCAGGGCAGCCAAAGTGTGGTCGCCATATCCCCACTCTGCCCCCAGGCTGGCTCTTTATGCCAGTCTGTACAGCCACTAAGTCACCTTGTTATCAACATGTTTGTTCTTGTCGTGCAAGTTAAGAGCCATGGCTTGCTTGCTTGAGCTAATTCACCTGTAATGTGGTCTGCTTCTTTTCCTACTGCCTTCTATCTTACCATAATATGGCCAAAGCACAACAATCTCAGTAATAAGAAACTAATACCCATTTTGCTCACTAAGTATTTTTTTCTGTGCTTATAAGGATAATGGTACATTTGCACAAGCTTGTTATTAGCATGTGTCCTTATTAACATGTTATATTTACTTGGCCCAAGTCAAGTCCATGTATCTGGTCCAAGATTACATTGTCTACCCAAAACTGTCCTCCAACAGAAGGATAACAGCTTAGGAATCCAAGAGGCTATCACTGCTGTCTCCCAAACCATCCAGCATCTGCCTTTTTGTAAGTTCTGCCCTACTAGTAAGGAAAGGAACTGAGGAGAAGATATGATTGATGCTCTATCAGAAGAAATGCTGCTGCAAAGGGCAAGGAAGAAAACTTTTTTCCCCTGGAAACTTTCCAGGTGGTGATGGTCCTGTTATCACTATTCAGATTTAGTGGTCTACCTTCCACATATTTAGAACTTTCTTCTCGTCACCTTGAAAAATTGGACAAATCCTTTTATTGAGCATTCTCATAATTAAATAGATATGTTTTATATGGCATTTTGAAAATTCTGAAGGTTGACGTATAAGAAAGGTTCACTGAGGTATCCAGGACTAATACCTGCAGAAAAATAATAATACATCTCTTCTCCTCTGCTTGAAACAGGAACTATGTTTGGAACATGCATTTCAAATTATTCATATTAACCTTGTGCTCAGCCATTTAACAGAATTCAGTATCTATGATGAAATATCATAGCAGCCACTTGTTCATGGGTACTAGGGTTAAGCTGAATTCAAATTATCATTTTTTCGACACAGGTATGGACATGTGTGTGTGGACACACACCTCTACATAAATTCTAAGAGTATTTCATCCATATTTCATAGCTATAAAAAGTACAAAACATATCGCAAGAAGTTACTCTTTCCCTTAGTCAACCCTGATTCTTCCATGTTTTGATCCTGATGAGACACCATCTCTTGTTACTTGGCATATTTGATATTTTCATTCCTTCTCAGCTTCCTCTTTCTCATCTTTTTGGTGATGGGGCTTGGCATAACTCCTACTTTCTCAACTGGATAGTCCTTTAAATTGATGCCTTGCTTTGATCCATTGTGCAATACTTTGCTATGGGCATACCCAGCAATAGCTGGCACTCAGTTTCAGTGGAATGGTGACTCTGTTCTAGATAGATCAGACTTTAAAGCAGTTTCCAAAGTGCTAAATCCTAATCCCTAGGCACATAATAATTGCAGCTCCTTGGATCATTCCTTTGATGTTCAGACTAAAATCCAGAGCAAATTGACCATCCCACTGATACTGAAGCACCATCTGCCTCTGCTTCACTTTAGCTTATTTCCACCAGAAGGATGCAGTAACAAATGTTTAATACAGGGGTAGGCAACCTTTTTGAGCCGGGGGCCAGGTTGCTGTCCCTCAGACAATTGGGGGGCCGAGGCACCAATAAATAAATAAATAAATAAATAAATAAATAAATAAAATGAATAAAAATTAAAAATATATGCATGCACACTCTCACTGCCCCAGAAAAGCCATGGCAAAACCCCTGTGGAGATTTTGCCAAGAAAGCCCCAAGCACAAGTAATAACAACAATAATCAATATCATCATGGCAGGGGGCGGTGGGAGGGCAGTGGGGGGCGACGGTGGCAGGACCGGCCTGGGGCCATTCCAAAGGCCTCATAAGGGTGCATTCGGCCCCTGGGCTTTAGGTTGCCTACCCCTGGTTCAATCCTATCAAGAACACCTACATCTTTCTTATTACTGTGTTTGGTTTCATTTCACAATACAAAGAGATGTTGTTTCCATTCTTCATATTCCCATTCCCACCCACCTATTTTATATTTGAGATTGTGCCATAGTTTCGCCATTCTTATCATATACATGTTTTCATACTGGATGTGTAGGCCAGTCAGTCTGCCACAATGTGTGATGTATTTATTCAGTTTCCATGATTCATTCCTTGAAAAAAAGGAGAACATGTACCCATTTCTATATTGCATGTAAATTTGGCTTTTTACTTGAAAGGGAGACCATATTAGCACCATACCCTTCAAGTATGTCTGAATAGGGCCTATATCCTCCTCCTCCTCCAATGTTTTCTTATCTATGTGTGTTTTCATCAAACATGCATTACCACAGAAATTTTATCTTTTATTCTTATTTCTTGATTATCTACAGTAATTATGACTTACTCTTCTTAGAGTTTATTTTTCCTTATCTATGGGATGCCATCCCTAGAATGACTTGGCTTCAAACTGTCTGGGTGAGAATACAAAGATTTCAATGAAAGTAATTTTTTGTCAAGACTTGAACATGTCAGTGACTGTAAATTTGATTTTATTGCTAACCTTGTGCCAGGCAAGTACTTGCTGCTTTGTGCAATTTCTTCCTCATCATAGCTCAACTGCTGTTTAAGTGATTAAATGAAAAAAATTCTGTGGGGGGCAAGGTAGAAGAAGCAAGGCAATCTTTGTACCATTTCTTTCTTTCTTTTAATTTTGTACTTTAACTATATGTATACCTTGCCAAAATCTTGCGAATGGTCTTAGGAATTCCTGGAACTTGTTATTCCACCTTTCTACAGACACTCACACTGTATGTGAACTGCAAGGAGAGAGAAAAAATTCAATTATATAAAATATCCCTGAAATAGGATTTTGCACAAGTAAGGTACAATAAATCTGTTTCATATTAAAATATAGTGGGGTTTTTTAAACAAACCTTTAAATGATCAGATGTCAGGTGGTAAAGCTCTATATTTTGAGAACAAAATTGGTGACATAAAGAAAAAAAAGAA
>CM034705.1:22950608-22963955 GCA_020142125.1 Phrynosoma platyrhinos | reverse complement strand
GAGGATGGAGTAAGTTTGTTTTCTGCTGCTCCAGAGGATAGGATCCAGAACAATGGATGAAAACTACAGGAAAAGTTTTCCACTTCGACATTAGGAAGAACTTCTTGACAGTAAGAGCAGTTTAACAGTGGATTGTGATAGAGTCTCCTTCTTTGGAAGTTTTTAAACATAGGCTGGATGGCCATCTGTTGGAGGTGCTTTGATTCTGTGTTCCTGAATGGCAGGGGGTTGGACTGGATGGCCCTTGGGATCTCTTCTAATGCTATAGTTCCATGATTCTAAATCCATAGGGAGTAGGATATATTTAGGTTGTACAAGAGAAGTCTGAGAGTGATATGATTATTATATTTAACTCTCTAAAGGGATGTCATTTAGAAGATGGAGCAAACTTCTACTGCTCCAGAGACCAGGACACAGGTTGACAGATTCAAATCAGAAAAAAGAGAAAGCCAAAAGAAAGCTTATTATATATTATATAAGCTCGGGCATGTATTAAGATTTGCAGGGAAGGCATTTCTGCATGGGATTTCTAGTTCTGTGGCATCAGAGCTCTCTGACAGAGAAGGCTGAATAACTCACAAAACCAAAATTCCCAGAATTCCATAGCACGGAACCATGGCAGTTAAAGTGGGTTCAAAGTGGATTATTTTCACAAAATACTACAGTTCACAAAATTCCCTAGCATTGAGCCAGGACAGTTAAAGTGGTCTCAAAATGGATTATTTCTGCAGTGTGTTTTGGACCTTTGTCATTCTACAATCTTCATGCAAATTCTAACAGTATAGCCTCTAGACTTGGACACAGTACACCAAATGAAGTCAGAATAATGCAGAATAAAGAAGGAACTGTTAGAGCTCATGATCTGAGGAGAAAGAACTAATCTTCCTGGGGTGCAATTTTAGTTTCCCAAGGTGTTAACTCTTTTAAAGGAAACAGAGGGGGGTTGCAGACTGCCAGAAATAGTGCAAATTGAGTCCAATTTTAGGGTTAGGGTTAGGGAATCATGGGAACTGTAGTTTATTGTGGCACCAGAGCTCTCTGACAGAGAAGGCTCAATGTCTCAGAAAAAAAGACAATTCCCATGATTCCCTAGCACTAGCCCTAACCCTAAAAGTGGGCTCAATTTGCACTATTTCTGGCAGTCTGCAACCTCCCAAAGGAGATTATTGCACATACAAAAAGACCCAGCTTACCTCTTCTGAATTGGAAGTTTCCAACTTTAAAAAATGGCCACCGGAGCGCATTGGAGCAGGAATGTACTTAGAAGCTGAATTGAGATGGAAAAGCCATGCGATAAGACCCAGCTTCAGCCTGAATTGGGCTCCAATCAGAAGAGGTAAACTGGGTCTTTTTGTATGTGCAATAATCTTCAAAAAATATGCTAGTATGAAAGTTAAATTTTTTAGAGTCCAGCCTTGATTAGCAGAACAACAAAAGTATGGGTCAGGCTATTATTTCAAATCTTTCTTCCTAAAGAATAAAGACTTACTCAGAAAAAGAACAACAAACATGCAGTTTGTAGTTTTAAAAAACAAACAATAATGGTTTAAATATATATTTACATATAATAACTAAAACCTAATCTAACTGGAGATGGTTTGCATACAGCGAATAAATCTCACCATCTTTAATATAGCAGGAAGATGGGACAAGAACTGTCTGCTTGAGACAGTTTAGAATCTTGGGAGAGAGCTTTTAAACTGTCTCCAAGAGTGATAGAAAGAATGAGGAAGAGAGAGATAAGTTCCTATCCATGTAAGGAGAGACAGGAGAATATATTCCAACACTTCCCAGCTACAGGACAATGTAGGATTCCAATCTTAGTACCAAGTATAGTAGACATATAGAAATGAATAGCACTTGTTAGCCAATATTTATTTAAACTTCACTGATTTCAATGCCTCTGCTATAGTTGAGACTAAAATCAGAATGAGCTGTATGTATGTAGACAGAGAAAAATGGAGGGAGATTCTCTCTTTAAACCTAAATCACAGTCTGCAATGTCTAGGTACCAGATATCTCTTTCAGTTAGACATTTTGCTTGAATGGGGAAATGGAGCAGATAACTGTGAATAAGTAATCACTTAAAATCCCTCCTTGACCATGAGTAGCTGTGGGGGACTCATTACAACAAGTCCTGAGACAACGTCCACCCAAACCAAGCAGCTTGCTTGGCTGGGTTACTGGGCATCTATTTTGTCTCATGATGGCTATCATGAGATTTGGGAGTATTAGTTGGAAGCTAGTAAAAACAAATACAGCAATAAAACTCTGAGTCAGGAAGAGCAGAATTATTTGTCTTCCTACCAAATAAAATAAATAATATAGCAACAGATTTTGAGATGAAGGTGACCCTGAGACCGAGAGGAAATTGCTCTTATTGTCAATAATATATCTGTGTTTACTGGCAGTCAAACAGCTATTGCTTTGGAAAGGTTCCTAATTTGGTATCAGCATACACATGCCCTTTATCCTAACATTGCAATACAGAGCTAGCATGACAATATTTATTTTAAATTTCCATCTTTTTATCTGATACAAGAGAGACATGTTGCATTTTAAAAGCTTAAATGTAAAATTAAATTCTTTATTTCTTTTTTCTTTTAAAAATGTTTGGAATGTGTGATTAATACTGCAATCCAACATCATCCAGGTGGGGTGTTAACACAGTTCTGTGTCTCATTGCCACCACCACCACCACCACCACCACCACCACAGAAGGCAGCTTTGAAATACCAGAACATGCTCCTCAGCCATTTACTATACAGTTCCTGGTTGCAAGTCTGTAGCTGGGAGATGAAAGCTGATCTTGCCCTCCCAGATCTTCAGAAAGGCACACTTTGAAACTTCGGAAACTCACTGGAGTTTCCTTCTCCTCACCATAGAAATGCAATCAGGTACAAAACAAACAAACAAACAAACAAACAAACAACAAACCTTCCAGTGCTTTAAATTTGTCTTGCACAGTAGGGAAACTGTGCAAGCAGGTGTTGGATTCCTCTTTCTGCAATATCCAAAAAAGACATATCCTTGCATAACCTCAGGTTATCTGAGCATAAGCCCCCAACAAGATTCTTGGTCTTCTGCTGGATGTGGACAAGTAGTGCATGCAAGGCAAATTTAGTTCACATGCTGTTTTCTCATGCATACCACTTTGATAAGTAGGTTCATCAGGTCTTCCCCCCCCCCCCCCCCCCCGTGGCCTTGAATAAAGTAAGGATTAAAAAGGGAATTGGCACAGTAAAGGTGTTCCCCAAATGAACACTGGGAATTGTGGTTCTATTAGCTGAGCAGCTTCTGTTTTGCTGTCAAGTGGTAGTTGAGTTGAGATGTCTACAATCAACCTAGCAGGGAAACAAGCTTAGTTTAATGACTGGTTGGTGAGCTGAACTTTATATAGTTATAATCAATGGCAAAACTTTCCAGTGTATTATATTAACTTAATGTGCATTTCTAAAGATCTGAAAGTAATATTTCCCTTTCTCTTTCTCTTTTAAATGCTAATGTGGTTTATCCCCCTGTGAAGCACTCAATAGTTTTCTGTTGTTTTGCTAAGTTTACTATTAATATTACCATAAGAATGATTACTGTTTTTGTTCTTGTGATGGTATGATGATGTGGAGTGCTTTATATGTACAAAGGCAATACATTTTTAAAATCTCTCAATCTAAATGAAGAAGAAAAATGAAATGGAACATATTTAGAAAAGAGGGATAAATTTGTTCAATTTGCATTTTGATAAGAATTGATCAAATTTACACTTCCAAAATCAATATAAGAAATGAAACATGGTTTACCTTTGATATTCTCATTTCTCAAAATTGTGAGATGTCTCTCTTTGAAATAAAAGTTGACCATGTTAGGCAACCCCCCACAAAATTCAATACTATATGATTATATTAGAAGGAGTGCCCACAAAAATGCATACACATTTTCATATTTACTTTTTTTTTTAAAGTCAGAAACTGATGAGGAAAAGAGATAAAATAATTAGAGGAATGAAAAAATGAGAACTCAAGAGATGATTAAATTTACAGATCATTCTGCTCCTGAGCATGTTACATTAAAAGAGAAAAAGCAGACAATTAAGGAAAGAAAAAAGCATGATTTTGTAGATACAGAACTTCTGTAATATGAAGACAAATGGAAATAAGTCTATGTTGGGGAGCAGGAGAATGAAATCAAGCACATGGTAATTAGAAAGGTACGTGTGAAAATGTGAAAGAATACTAGTCAGCAGGGGCATCACTAGGGGGTGCAGGCCACACCAGGTAACACCCTAAGAAAGGGTGACACCACTCCTCTCCAAATATTTTTGGTAGAAATGGACTGTGGTGTCCACCAGTGTTGCTTTAAAACACTGTAGACATGGTTTCACTGAGGCAAGACTAAGGGCCAGAACAGACAGCCAGGAAGGGGCAGCTTAAAGAAGCCCCCACCAAAGATGCAGTGAGGCCATGGCAAACACATGCCACAGCCCCAATCCACCCTGAACCCAGCCCAAATAGGACCAGCAAAGGTCCGCTCCTATTTGGGCTGGGAAAGGGCCACCTTTTCTGGCCCTGCCGCAGCCCTAGGGCAACTTCAAGACGCTCCAGGGGTGAGAGGTGTGTAAACCATTAAAGCCATGAAAATATTTAAAATTTTTCTTTTAAAACATCACAGCTTACCAGATTTTCACTTTAACTACATGAAACAATGTATATGTAAATACATTTAGGTTGTTTATATGATATTGTAATTTAAAAGTATAATTTTAATTTTGCAAATTGTTTATGTCACAACCATTACCATTCCATTCAGTGGTATATGAATTATGATTTATGGTAACATTAATACAAAAACCATTACAAAGGATTCTGTATGGTGTAGTATGGGAGGAAGTCAACGGAGGGGTGATACCATGAGTTTACTGCACCAAGTGATGCTAACCCTAGTGATGCTAATGCCAGTCAGGAAATGGAGGCTTAGAAGAGAGCGTTTGCAGATAAATGAAAGAAATTTCAAAGTATTTATAATTTGTGTAAACACATCACTACTGTCTTTTAGGAAAACGTCTTCTAAGATAATGTGTGAAACAATCAAATGAAATTGGGCAACTAATAACCAAACAGAATCTGAACAGAATGCATGTGGCACAAAAGGTAAGCCAACATTGTCTGCATCCATACTGCAGAAATAATCCACTTTGACTCCACTTTAACTGCCATGGCTCCATCCTATGGAATCTTGGGATTTGTAGTTTGTTGTGGCAGTAGAGGTCTCTGACAGTGAAGGCTAAATATTTCACAAAACCCAAAATTCCCAGAATGCCATAGCATGGAGCCATGGCAGTTAAAGTGATGTCAAAGTGGATTATTTTTGTAGAGCAGATGCAGCCTGAGAGGGAATTGGAGACATTCGGTTAAGTGAAGAGCAGACAGATGTGATAGCTGAAGGAAATAATTAAAAAATAAAATGGCTTTCCTGTTTTACAATAATAAATTGATAGGGATGGAAATGAATAACGTTTCTGACACCCATGTCATATGCTGCTGCTGAAGTCTGCTGGTGATCACAGTTGTGGGTCCAGCCTTAAGGGTGGTCTCTTGTCTGAACTGGACAATATAAAGTGTCTTCTATTAACTCTGTAACCATCTCTAGATGTGTGGCTCATCCTTGGATATGTAGGGCCCTTTTGCACTACATAATAATAGCACTGTGATTCAGCTTTGATTACCCTGGCTACATCCTATGGAATCCTGGGGTTTATGGTTTGGTGAGGCATTAAAGCTCTTTGGCTGAGAATTCTAAATGTCCCTACCTACACTGAAAATTCCAAGATCCCAATAGATGGAACCATGGCAGATCATCATCATCATCTATTTATGATCATAGACTAAAATATAAAGTGCAATTAGTTACAGCAAAAATTCATAAAATTCATAAAGCATAAAACTCATAAAACATACATGCATACACACATATATGTGTGTACATACATACATATACACATTCATATATCAGATTCATGACTGAAATGGTTTATGAGTTGGCAGTTAAAGTGAAGTATAGTGCTATAACTGTATATTGTGAAAGGGCCTAGGACCTACAGTGATGTGACCCTAAGGTCTTGTTCCCACTATGATTTAAAGTGAATTGCAGATCAGGTTATATGACTGTCATTCCCACTTGAAACCAGTTCCAATCCTATTGAGCTCAGTTGCAATCACGATGAAGTAAGGCAAATGCAAAAACAAAAACAAACAAAAACATACCAAAAAAATGCTGTTTCCTGACATTAGTTCTTTGGTGGTTCTTTTGAAAAGAATTGATTCCTAAGCGTGTTCAACAAGTAGGAAAAATGGATCTAAATTGCATCATATTGGAGGGGAGGGACTAATGGCAGAAGGCTGTTTACCATCCCAACTCATTTTTTTTTTTTGAGATCCGCCATTCCCCCCCTCCGCCGCTCTGTCCTTGTGCTTGTGTGACCTATGGGCGATACACACACACACACACACACACACACTGAATTACCAAATATACGATCCGTTATTTTTGCAACTCCTTGGTGGCACACCAGGCAATCAGGCCAACAGCAGCTCAGTGAGACAAGCAAAACCAATAGATTAAATCTTCAATCATTTTTCTTTTTTAAAAAATAGTTCCCAAGCTGGGCTGCTCAAAGGGCAAATGGTGTACTTTTGAGCAGGCTGCTAAAGTCACTCTGCTCTGGCCCCATCCTCACCGTGTTGCTGCTTGTGTCACCAAAGACATGTGGATGATTGACATGCATTTTGAAGTGGCACAAACTAGTGGGAATGACAATCATGCCAAAAAAGAAGCAATTACAAGGGAATAATGAAAAGAACCACTTTCATAGGACCTTATCACATGCGGGGCTCAAAGCAGCAAGAAAGCGATATAAGAATCAATCCAGAACTATACCGGTAGAAACCCCACAATATGGAAATGGCTATCAGACGCAACTAGCATCGTCGCGCAATTAACGAAAGCGCGATGAAGCGCCCCCTGGGAACCGTATTTGCTGTTCACACACAAGTGAGAAGATCCCATACAGAACCCAGCAAGGATGTTCTTGCACATACATATTTGGTGATCAGACATACGGCGAAAGCGCAATGATTGCGCTATCATTCCGATCTCACAATTGCAAGTCCCCAAGAAACTGGCATTCAAAAGAACGGGGATGATGCCGCATTGTGACGGGGTTGTGACGGGGTTCTGTGTGACGTCGTGTGAACACACAGAAAAATAAAGTGCAATAGGACGGGATTTAATGTGGATTTTGTCTGCTTTAGACCCCGTGTGATAACGTCCATAGTGGGAACAACGGACCTTTTGGAATTGATTCACTGACATGGAGCAAAGGCAGATCACAAACCGGTTTAAATGTAAGTGGGATGATGCCTAAGAAGCTCATAAATTGATCCTAAGAAGTTCAAGAAAGCTAGGATGCTTAGTTCATTCCTTTCTTGGTAATACGGTACTACTTCTGCTGTTTTGTGTAAGCAAAGGAATGTCTTATTTGTTCTGTGTGAGAATGTGAATGTTCATTGGATTGTTCACAGTTGGCACACAGGGTGTTGCATTTATAGTTCTTTTTTTCAGAGCCTTTAAAAATAATTCTAAATGGTGAAGTTTGGTATTCCAGCTTATAGTAATTTAAAGATGAATTCCATTAAAATCAGAACATTATACTGTGACAATTTATCCTTAACGGTGTGTGATAAACAAGGACCCTCAGAATGATAGGTCTGATTCATTGAAAGATCAGCATATAATGTGCCATGTATTCATCAAGTCAGGTTTCTGCTTGTTGGTTGTACAGAACCGTGTCATAAAGCTCTGTTTAAATTCCACAGATGCTGTGTGAAGATTTTGAGTAGCACAAAGGATAACATCTCCCCCTGCTGGCTCCTTAGTGTAAAAACCACAGGGCAAAGAAAAAGGGATATGACAATGTCAGGTGTGTTAACATTCTTTTAAAAATAAGAGTTATTTTATTAAGGTTATTTCAGTATATGAAACTGTGTTTGCCACATGACCATAGTCATATCCTATAAAAACACATGTTGGAGTAATTAAATGTATATATAACTAGAAACCCTGGTGGACTTCATGTTCTTTCAGTACGTAGACTGGTGGGAATCATGCAGCTTTCCAGATGTTGTCAGACAGCAACTTTCAGCAGCCAACACAGCCAATGAAGAAAATGCTGGGAAATGCAGTCCAAGAACATTGGAGGGCCACATGATTCCCAGTCCTGATGTAGCTATTACTTGTTCTCAGTTTGTGCATGTACTGAAAGAGACTTGTGCACATATATTCTGATAAGAAATTTGTCCTTACGCTGTAATCCTATGCACATTTATTTGGGTGTAAGCTCTGCAAACACATTGAAAATTACCTCATGAATAGCTATGCATAGGGCTGGGCTAGGAATAGGAATGACAATTTCCTCCTCCTGCTCAAGAAAGAGATAATGATATAATGAAGAACTGTGTAATAAAATTTACCAGCCACCACAAAATTTTTGTCCTCAATCAAGAGTGAAAAGACCACTGCTTTCTCCTTGTTTCTCTCTCTCTCTCTCTGTATGAGTGTGTGTCATGGGGGGGGGGGAGAGATGTATATGTTTTTGCACACATAAAAACAGTATTTTACAAAAATTAAATGTTTCCTGTAAAAACATTTGCTGTCATTCTGTCAGTGTATATAAAGTCATTAGCCAGACTTAATGATATCATAAATAATATAATTCACATTAAAATGGTATCACCATTACAATGACTGCAAATGACCCCTCAAACCCCACCTTTAATGCCAGACAGTTGCACTGACCAAAAGAGTGTTGAAGCACTAGAGAGTGGAACAATAGAGAATGAAAATGCATGCAGCTTTCTCCCACCAGTAAGGCAGAAAGTGAGGCAGGATCCCATAGGGAAATGTAGCTACAGTGGGGGATATGACTACTACAACAGAGCTGCAATGGCATAGCTACATCTGACAAGGCAGGATCTCAGCCACTGTTTTGGTTTTTGGCTATAGTTTGTGGTAGTCCTCCTCCCCATGCAAAAAAATAAATAAATGAGAAATTTAAAAACCCCAACAACCAGTAATTATACAAAAACTCTTATAGGACGTTATCACATGTGGGCCAAAAAGAGATAATAAAGTGGAAATGAGGCATTCCGAAAATAAATGGAAAATAAACCTTGATTCCGCAAATGGCTTTCACACATAATTACCTTAATTGCGAATTTACAGTAAGTGCATTTAACGTTCACACAAAAGTGAGAAAAGCCCGTAAATGTACTAGAAATGAGCTTCTTGCACATGCGCAGATAGAGGAATGCTCACTGGAACAATGGGAAAAGCAAGGAAATGCTCCCAAATTCACATTTGCTTTTCACATTACGGTAAATGCGAAATTACCTTAATTTCGCATTTGCATTTCCTCCAAACAATCGGATTTCAAAAGATTTCAGTTAACACCAGTTTCTGTCTACTTTCTTCCAGTTTCTGTGCAATGTCGTGTGAAAACGCGGGGCACAAATCCAGTTTCTGTTTGGGATTTGTGTGGATTAACCAGCAGATTTGCCCCCATGTGATAACGTCCATAATTTCACTCAGCAGGGGGAAATGTATGAAAATGTTTGTTCTCACATGCAAAGGTGGAATAAGTGAAGATTTTCAACCTTCACTAGGTGTAGCCCTAGCTAGGAGAACAATGAGCTTCAATCTTTTTCAGCTTTGGGATCTTACTTTAGCACTAAAATTATAAAATGATAGAGTTGGACCATCAAATCCAACCTTCTGCTCAATGCAGGGTATCCAGTAAAGGATCCTCAGTTGCCCAGCCTCTTTATGAAGTCATCTATAGGGGAACCCACCACCCCTCCAGGCAGTTGGTTCAAAACCACTCTTTACTGTCAAGAAGTTCCTTTGAATGTTCATTTGAAATTTATAACTTGAAACCATTAGATCTGGTCCTACCCTCTGGGCAGCAAATAACAGGCCTGCCCTCATTCCTCTCTGTTCCAGCTCTTGAGCCATTTAAAAAGTACATTCATGTACCCTCTCAGTCCTCTCTTCCCCAAACTGAACATGCTCAACTCCTTCAACCTATCATCATATGTTTTGGTCTCCAAACCTCTAATCATTCTTGAAGCCAATCTCTGAACCCACATCCCATTTATAACGACTCTTTGAGCTTGATTTTCCAACCAGCTATGAATCCATCTGATGATGCTTCCATCTATTCCATATTTAATCAGTTTGCTAATCAAAATATTATTGTGGACCTTATAAAGTGGTTTGCTGAAATTCTGATAAATAACATCCACAGCATCCACACCATACTAAACTTGTGACCTGATAGAAAACATATATAGCATTAATTTGGCAAGATTTATTCTTGATAAACTCATGAGTCTCCATTGAGATAGTTTCAGAAAGATTTCTGTATAATCCATTCTAATATTATTTTTCTTGTTATCGAGATCATACATCTGTACTCTTCCTTGGTAATTTGTCCTTCCTTTCATTCCTCATACATACAAGAAGCCCCCACGTATCTGACAAGTTAGGTATGGGAGCACTGTCAGAAAGTGAAATTGGTTGAAGAGTGGAACACAGGATTTTTTTAAGCTTGCAAATGCATTTTTCTCCACTGGAAAGCATAAAGAGCACACTATATATCACAACTGAATGCCTTCAAAAGTTTACTAGCACACACTATAGATACTACATTATAAGCATAAATAATGTACAGGAATAATTCAGGGGTAGCTGTGTTGGCCATTTAGCAATTCAAACAAAAATCCATCAGTGATACCTTTATTGGCCAACCAAAGTGCATAATATACTTGTTGCAAGCTTTCGAAGCTTCATGGGCTTCTTCATCAGGCAAGATGTTACAAACCAAAGAGGAGAAAAACAACTGGAGATGTTAGTCAGATGCCTGCATGTTGTTTCAGTCTTTAGTTAACATGGTATAGGGTGGGGAGGATATCTTTTGCAGGCAGGCTCCTCCTTTTTCTGGCGATGTGACATATCTAAACTATGGGTTTATCATTGTTTTCCCACAACACTATTTCTAATTCCCTGGGCTTACCCTGAAAGACTACAATTTGGCAGGATGTGAAGAATTGTTCATTAGAGCTCCCAAATACTTCCTTTTAATGTAAGTATATTAGATTGTATTCAGATATATTCCTGCTTAGAATAGAACCATGTATATATAAGAATAATAACGCAAGTGTTTGCAACACTGAAATATATCACAGTGGTACAGCATTTGCTCAACATAGAGACATGGTCTTGGGGTTGATTAGTAGCAGGATTGAGAAACGTCTCTCCCTCTAAAGAAATAGTATCAGAACTGTGGGTAGATGAGCAACTGAAATGAATCTAAAACACCTCCATCTATCATTGCAATATGTTCTGGCCTACCTGAATGTAATGAAGTAATCTAAGGACTTTATCACACAGAGGAAATCCTGAACAGAAACGGGATTTAAAAGGTGGGGAAAACCCGCAAAAGTGAGTAGATTTTCACACACATTGCTTTTAAAATGTGCTTAACCTGAACGGAAAGTAGTCAAAAACCACTTCTTTTTACTTTTGGGATTTTCCTACCATAAAAAGAAGCGGCTTTTGACTACTTTCCATTTAGATTAAGCACATTTTAAAAGTGATGTCATCTGAAAATCTACCCGCTTTTGCGAGATTTTTTGTATTTAAAACCCCGTTTCTGCACAGGATTTCCCCTGTGTGATAAAGTCCTTTGTCAAATACTTAGATCATTAAAGATAATGTTCTCACCTATGGACTTCTCTCCATAGTTATTTGGTACTTATTGCTGTTTTAGCCACCTATCTTTAGCCTTGAATGCATTGAAAAAAGAAATGTAGGAAGCCAAATATAATCCAAAAGTTAGTTGGGTTGAATATACAACCTTCTGCCATTATAGAGCATTGTCATATTGTGTTGACTTGTCAAAACATTCACCCAAAACTGAATGCCAGAGTAATTTTTTGTGTTGTTATTTTACCATCTCATATCTTAAAATATGCAAGTAATAAAGACTGTTTTATAATTGTGTTGATTCCCCTCCACCCCAATTTGTAGTAAATGGCTATCCCACTAAGATAAATGGCTGTCCCTCTAGGAACACACAGATTCCTCTGTTCAGAAGTTCATAATCGTTAAATTAGAAGGGTACTAAGTTGTAGTAAGTGTTAAACCAGTACTAGAGAGTGGAGCTTCAAACATTTATGATTTGATTTACAACTCCCAAATTCTCCTAACTACCATTGCCACTTGGAGATATATCCCCACTTCCTAGAAAAAGTAACACCCAGGCTCTACTGAACTGACTTATAGTATAGGAGAAATATAGTAGTGATGGGTGACTCCAACTATCCTGATATTTGCTGGAAGTCAAACTCAGCAATATCCTCAAGGTCTAGCAAATTCCTCACTTGCCTCAAAGACAATTTCATTGTCCAAAAGGTGGAAGAGGCAACAAGGGGGTCAGCTATTTTGGATCTGACCCTAACTAACAGGGAAGACTTAGTTAATGGGGTGCAAGTGGTTGGATCCATAGGCGGGAGTGATCATGTCCTCCTGGAGTTTATTATACGGTGGAAAGGAGAAGCCAGGCATAGTCAGACACGCATTCTAGACTTTAGGAAAGCTGATTTTACTAAACTTAGAGAAATACTGGGTGTGATCCCATGGACAGGAATACTAAAAGAGTTCAAGATGGATGGGCGTTTCTCAAAAGGGAGATACTGAAGGCACGATTTCAAACTGTGCCAACGAGGAGGGAAAATGGGAGGTGTCTCATGAAACCAGGATGGATGCCTAAGGAACTTTCAACTAAACTAAGTTCTAAATGGAACATGTATAAGAAATGGAAAAATGGGGAAATCACCAAAGAGGAATTCAAACAAATAGCTAGCACATGTAGGGGTAAAGTCAGCAAAGCTAAAGCACAGAATGAACTCAGGCTTGCTAGAGAGGTTAAGACCAATAAAAAGGGCTTTTTGGGGTATGTCAGCAGCAAAAGGAAGATGGAAATGGTAGGGCCACTGTATGGAGGAGATGGCAAAAAGTTAACAGGGGATAGAGAAAAGGCAGAATTACTCAACACCTTCTTTGCTTCAGTCTTCTCAGAAAAGACAAAGGGTGCTCAACCTAAGGATAATGGAGCAGAGGACAGAATAGGAGAATTTCAGCACAGAATAAGCAAAGAGATAGTACAGGAATACATGATTAATCTAAATAAATATAAGTCTCCAGGACCAGATGAATTAAATCCAAGGGTATTAAAAG
>CM034705.1:22909241-22927626 GCA_020142125.1 Phrynosoma platyrhinos | reverse complement strand
GTGAGATGCAGCCCATCCCTTGCCAGAAGTCCACCCTCATGGAACCGCCCTCATGATCCAAGAATCCAATTCATTTTTGGAGCCCCCATCTACAGAGCGAGTTATTCACAACTGCTATTTTCCTCTCCATTCCTGGACCATGCCCTTCAACTGGGAGAAGAGATGAGATAACAACCAGTGCATCCAGTGCTTTCAGCTTCCTACCCAAAGCTTCATAATCCCTTCTGATATTCTGAATATTATGCCTTGCAGTATCATTGGTTCCCACATGGACCAAGAAGATTGGGTTATGGTCAGTAGGCTCGACAATTTTTGTCAGCCTCACTGTCATATCACAGATTTTTGCCCCAGAGAGATAACATACTTCCCAGGACATCTTGTCAGGCCCACAAACCACTGCTTCTGTACTCCTCAACAAGGAGTTCCCCACCACCACCACATGCCTCCTCTGAGGCTTAGCAGTGTCTGTTCCCTGTGGTGGTACTCTCAGGGTCCCCTGCACTGTCTCTGAGGACTGTCCCTGCTGCTCTTCCTCTTCATCCTTGATAAGGAAGAGAGCTTCAACTCAATTCTGTAACTGCAAGCTCCCAGAATGATCCCTGTTTTCCCTATTTCTGTGTCTGATGATCCTCCAGCTGTCTACCTCCTCGGTATGTGAAGTGACCTCCTCCCTAACAACTTCCTCTGTGTGGTCCCTGTCTGTTCAGGGAAACCTCTTGCTCCCTAATAACCTAAAGTGTAACTACCCGGGCCTCCAGCTATTGGACTTTCTCTTCCAGGAGGGCTACCAACTTGCATTTGGTGCAGATGAAGTTCCCCACATCTCTAGGAATGATGACAAACATCTCACCAGAACTGCAGGTGACTGCAGCAGCTACCCTACTGTATATATTGAGAAATCTTAAGTAAGCACTGAAACAGAACTTTGGGCTTCTCCCTCAAAAAGTCCCCCAGCAAACACCCACATAAAGGGTGAGCTCAATCAACTGGGTTTATAACTCTGTAGAGACCTCTTGTTCTAGAGGCAAGTCTCTGACTCTCTTCCTCTGGGCAACCCCCCCAAAAGCCCTTTAAAACAATGTTACTTTTTTTAAAAAAGGAGAACCTCTAGAACAAATTAACCAAGCCTCCTTTTACCTATGCTGTGCTTTCCCTTGCCCTGTATATAATTCATGTGCCATTAGGCATGCACCTCTGGGAAGAGTTATATATAGCTACACCCCTACTGACTCACAGATGTGACTCACAGATGCCCCACCCCCTCAGCAACAAACATATTCTACCAAGTGCTTTTTATTATTATTATTTAACGGTCTGTCCCAGGAGGCTTATGGATCCAGATGGATTCCTGATGTATTTTGGGGAGTTTCCTGCTGCCTTGGTAGGTGGTCCTGTCAAAGCTGTGGTTGATCTCTGGAATGAAGAAATCAAAGAAGGAAGGCTAGAGAAAAGGGCACAGTCAAATCTGATCACTGCCCCATTAATTGTGAGACTCAAAGCAAATAAACACTATTATTTGTCTTTTCCAGTAATAGTCTTTCCCTTTTGGCAACTCCCAAACCTGTCTTGTAGGGAATTTTCCAGTGGTTTTGGGCAGGTCTCTCAGTACCTACATGACCTGCCATTTAGAGGATTATGGCTGACTAGAGGGAACTCCACATGTGTCCAAAATTTTATGAAAATGCACATATGCTAACAATATGGGGGTGCAATAGAGGCAGCAAAAAAGGCTTTTTCTTTTTTTTTTAGTAAAACTATTGGAGCTGCACAGAATCATTCAGCTGAGCTGTTTAGAGTGGTCAGACATTTATTATGATCTGGTCCTGAAAAGAATTTAAGCCACTCAACAGCTTGCTATGAAGAATTTGCTCACCATTTTGCTGATAAAATTGCTTGGATTCGCTCTGACATAAGACACCAGAGTTGATACAGGTTCAGTGGATGTAACCTTGGCTCCTGCTTGTCCAGTATTGATGGATACATTTCAGTTTGTGCAGCTTGATGGTGTGGACAGGATCCTTGGAGAAGTGAGAGCCACCACATGTATGCTAGACTCATGCCCTTTCTGGCTAATTAAACAGGCCAGAAGAGGACTGGTGGAGTGGGTAAGGGAAGTAATTAATGCCTCTTTACAGCAAGGCAAGGTCCCAACCCACCTGAAGGAGGCTATGGTAAGACCTCTTTTGGAAAAAAAAAATTTCCTTGGATCCTACTGTACTAGATATTTGCATACCAGTCTCCAACCTTTCATTTTTGGGTAAGGCACTGGACCATGTGGTGGGCTCTCAACACAAAGGGCTCCTGGATGAGATAGATTGTCTAGATCCATGTCAGTCTGGTTTCAGACCTGGGTATGGTACAGAAACTGCTATGGTCACCTTGGTGGACAGGGGAGTGTGTCCCTGTTGGTTCTACTGGACTTCTCAGCAGCTTTAAATACCATCGACCATGGTATCCTTCTATAGTGGCTCTGTTCTTTCTTGGAGGGGCATTCTCAGAAGGTGGTGCTGGGGAATTCCTGTTTGACTCCTTGGCCATTGGCCTGTGGAATCCCTCAAAGCTCAGTCCTGTCCCCTATGCTTTTTAACATCAACATGAAACTGATGGGAGAGGTTGTTTGGAGATTTGGAGTACGTTGTCACCTGTACGCTGGTGATATCCAGCTCTAGCGCTCCTTTCCACCTAATTCCAAGGAAGATCTTTCTGTCCTAAACTGATGTCTGGCCACTGTAATGGACTCGATGAGAGCAAACAAACTGAAGAAGTTATTCCTGGAGAAGTCAGATCTGGCCACGGTAGTACATGCCTTGGTTACATCTCATCTGGATTACTATAATGTACTCTATGTGGGGCTGCCTTTGAAAAGTGCTCAGAAACTTCAGCTGGTCCAATGACCTGCAACCAAGCTGTTAACTGGAGCTGGTTACAGGGAGCTTATAACTCCCTTGTTTCAACAGCTCCCTTGGTTGTCAGTCCGTTTCTGGGCCAATTCAAAGTGCCATATAAAGCCCTATACAGCTTGGGTCCAGGCTATTTGAAGGACCATGTCTCCATGTACAAGTCCCTCAGAGTACTGAGATCATCAGGAGAGGCCCTTCTCTCTGTCCCACCACCTCTCAACCACGCTTGCTGGGAACAAGAGAAAAGGCCTTCTTAGTGGCTGCTCCCAAATTTGAAACTCCCTCCCTAGGGAGGCCAGGATGGTACCATCCGTGCTGTCCTTGCAGCAGATACAGATATTCTTATGCCAGCAGGCCTTTGCAAACTGATAAGGACTGGATTTTGAATGTTGTATGATATAAATTTTAATGTTTTGTATTTTAACATGTTATATTTTAATTTATAACTGTTTTAACTTCTAAAATTGTTTAATTGTTTTTTAAATTTTATATTTATATATTTTAATATTGTACTGTTTTTAAATTGTATTGTTTCATATTTGTTGTTTATCGCCTTGAGTCTCTAAATTGGAAGAAAGGTGGGATATAAGATGATGATGATGATGATGATAATTCCATATCAGTTTGTAGAATCAGTATGTAGAGAGATTTTGTAGCTCCTTTGAGACTAATTGAAAGAAAGAAATTGGCAGCATGAATTTTCATACACTTAAATCTACTTCCTCAGATGCAGTTGGTGGAGTGGAAGCCAGGCACAGACATATATATCCCATTGGTATGTGAGAATGTCAATTCAAATTGCAAATCCTTTGTGTATGGAAATGAAGTTGCAGGTCCAGTTTTAATGATGGTCGTTAGTGCACAAACATGATTGTCCAAAGGCAAAAGGCAGGGTACAAAAATAAAGTTTATTATTTATTATAGGAAACTGGTCTTTGTACATGAGATGAACTGGCAGATCCAGTTTTGCAATAGGACTAGCCTGTGGTGAGAGGAATAGATGAATGTAGGGCAGCCCCATGAGAATGGAGTCAGATCGTGTTGCAGTGTGTGTAGTGAGTCAGGAAACCATTGTCTTTGTTCAGTCCATTGCTGAGAGACTGACATTTGTGGATGAATTCCAATTCTGTTGTTTTTCTTTCCAATTTACCTTTGTAGTCCTTTTGTTGTAAAGACCGCTGTTTTGAGGTCTGCGATGGAGCATCCAAGGAGACTGAAATGTTCTGCCACTGTTTTTTGTGTATTCTCATTCTCAATATCTGATTTATGTCCATTTATCTTTTGGTGCAGAGACTGGCCTGTATGCCCAATGTAGATTGCTGACAACACTGTCTGACTCCATCCTCACGGGGGTGCCCTGCATTCATCTATTCCCCTCACCACAGGCTAGTCCCATTGCAAAATGGGATCTGCCAGTTTGCTATGCCTTTGTGCACTAACAATCAGCATTAAAACTTGACCTGCAACTTCATTTCCATACACAAAGAATTTGCAATTTGAATTGACATCTTCACATACCAATGGGATATATATGTCTGTGCCTGGCTTGCACTCCACCAAATGCATCTGAGAAATGGACTGAAATCTACGAAAGCTCATGCTACCAATTTCTTTCCTTCAATTAGTTCCAAAGGTGCTACAGGATCTCTACGTACTCCATATACGTGTGTAACCAGAATTTAAACTACATATGTCAACAACAAAATTTCAGTCATTCTATTTGTTTTCACTTCTGTAAGCAACACAGAAAACTAAGTTGATTCCTTTCAGTTGTTCTTTTTTCAAATCTTAAATTTTGATTCATTCCAAACTTTGATAATTTTTTAATCTTAACTTTCACTTGCCTTAAACTTTGTTTTTGGGGTATTTTTTTAAAAGTTAGTGTGCATTTATGCAATTTCCCCTAACATACACTCTCCCCCAAATGATTTTTTTAATACAATGTATTTTGGAATATTACATCCACAATATATGAATTTCTGTACATTTCCTGTAATATGTACATTTTTTAACATGTTGATGGAATTATATTGCAAAATTCAGTTAAGTGTGAAGGCTGAATTATAGGGCTTTTGGAGACTGCCAGAAATAGTGCACATTAAATTGAGGCACTGCTAGGGAATTATGGGAATTGTATTTTTTTCTGAGACATTGAGCCTTCTCTGTCAGAGAGCTCTGGTGCCACAATAAATTACAGTTCCCATGATTCCCTAGCACTGAGCCAGGGCAGTGCCTCAATTTAATGTGCACTATTTCTGGCAGTCTGCAAAGGCTTATAGTTTGTTATAGTATATACCTGAATTATAGTTTGTTTAGTTTAGTTCACAGAAAAAAATCAAACTAAATAGATTTAACCCCATCCCTGCAGAAAACATATGTTGATGAGCAGACATGTAAATAAGGTAGATAAAAAAAATTATAATTGCTTGAGGACAGAACAAGTGACACTGGGTTGTTTTTTTGTTTTACTCCACTCTAAATGCTAATAGAGGTGCATGATGCATTAGAAATGAACAAAATCTGCTTTTTTAATATAGTCAAGAAAATCACAGTTTTTTCCCAATGATTTGGCTCTATTTGGAAAAATCTGTGATTTTCTTGACTATATTCAAATGTATTGAGGTTTGGTATGGTGTGTGCGCATGTGTGTGCCAGTTCAGTATCCTAGTCTTTGATATTTCAGAGCCACACCTAATACTAGGTGGCAGGCCCTTGTAATGTCAATGAGCCAGGGTCATTGTGTTGTCAAGAGGGTGGGATTTATGAGGATTGGGAAGTAGACTGGATCTACTACTGTGTCAGCTGATAGTGGAAGTGGACATGATGATAATTTGGGTAAATGGCTCCAGTATTTGAGTAAACCTCATCTAACTTATATGGCAAGGGGAATCTCTTTTTCAATGTGAATTGTAGCTATATATTAGGACTCACATTCCATATAGCTTACCTACAGTATGTATTACATGTTATAAGTTATTCCACATCTTACAAAGCCACTGGGGCTTATAGTAGGGTCACTGCTAGCCTGTTGAGGGACTGTCTGAGATACACCTCCAGCAGATTTGTACTGCTGCTGAAAGTGTTTGTACAACATGAAATCTCAAAGGCCAAAAAGCTGGTGCTTCACTATTTTTCCAAATGGCATGATGGTCCAACTACTTGAAGCCATCTCTTTTGCTTGTTCCCTCTCCTCCCTGCTGGCCTTTTAGTGCACTGACATTGTATGTATGGAACACAAATAAAAACAACTTTCTGCTGAACCAGGGAGTGCTGATGAAATTTTGTAATTGGTAGAGATAGGTGACTAGGCTTTAAAGGCCACTCACATACCAAATAAATAAATAAATATTTTTTTTCCCTCTGTAGTTACCACTTGAAACTTGTTTCCTTACCTGGACAGTCAGGAAAGCACTGCAATTCCCTGAGAGTTTGGGTAATATCCTGTTAGTAAATGACAATGATGTAAGTTATACTTAGCAAGCCAGAGTGATGTAGTGGTTTGAGAGTTGGACTAGGATACTCAGAGACCAGGGTTCAAATGTCTACTCACCCATGGAGACCCAGTGGGTGACCTTGGGCAAATCATACTCTCGAAGTCTCAGAGAAAGGTAAAGGCAAACCCTCTCAGGACAAATATTAACAAGAAAACCCTGTGATAGGTTCAGGGTCACCATAAGTCAGAAATGACTTGAAGCAAACAGCTACTACAAGAAGTCATATTTATCCCATTAGAACTGATTTTCATGGTTATTATGTATGTCAAAATTTGGGAGGTGGGGTAGCCTACAGAGTTGTAGCAATGTAATCCATGTTTCAGGACCTTGGTCTTTAGTTTGAGCCTTGAGACCTGATAGTCCTATAGTGGTACCAACACAGGCTAGCATGATTAGGCTTCAGTCATGGTACTTTAAAACACTGATAATTAATATCTGGGTATGCTTTTATACTTCAAAGATAGGTTATGTATTGATGTGGTTGTTTTGAAAAGTGTTCATGCATATTTCAAAACAACCACATTAAAATGCAAACCATATTTTGGGTTTCTGCAGAAAGACCTGTGCTTTCGAGTTTACATAATGGTGAGCTTTCCCATTGCAGCCCAACTGCCTGAGCTGAAAATGACCCTGCTGCCCTCAAGTTGTCTTTCATGTTTATACAAATCCTATGCCTTCCCTGGAGAAACTAGCTTGAACAAATTTGGAGCCTGAAAAATATTGAAGCTTCTCTGTTAAAATATAATAACTGATACAAGATCATGTAGCTGTGTGTGAAAACACATTAGGGGGAAAGAGAAATGATCATTCTGGCTCACAAAAGTACTGTGCAGAGCTCACAGTTGGAACAGAATACAGATTGTTAGTCACCACAATGCCAGTAGTCATTCTCCAGCAACAGGGGATTCTGAGGGCAGCGAGTGAGAGTAATTTGTGAGGTGAATTCAAGGTACTTCTGCTGCATCTCACTGTTCCCTACCTCATCTATTTCTCTGCCTTGCAAAGGTAGAAAGGCTGCTCAGTTTCTATTATCATAGTCAGCAGAGGGAGCAGTGTGTGGGAATGAATAAAGGGAGTGCAGAGGGAGGAGGACTAAAGCAAAAAAAAAAAAAGTTGTGCAGATCTTGAGGGAGACACTGCAGTAATGAAGTATGTAAGCATAACTAAAGCATGGCTAACTCTTGATATTCTTAATTCCTATCTATTTGAATATGAAAAAACATCTGGTGTATGTGGGGAAAATTCCATTTGCCCTGATATTTGTGTTTAGATGGAGCATTGTGAAAAGTATGTGCTCCTTTTTAATACTTGCTTCTGTATTGTTTGGAACTTATTGTATTTTGTTGGATGGATCAGAATAGTCTCAGCTTCACCACTTGCCACATTGTCTTCTCATCCACAGAAAGGATGATTTGTTTTATCAAAATTAGTCTAACAAAGAACTTGGGGTAGTAATTCCATGACTCCATTCTTGATAGATAGATAGATAGATAGATAGATAGATAGATAGATAGATAGATAGATAGATAGAAGCGAAACATGTTATAAAATCATTGCACTGGAAGAAAAATCACTGGCCAGTGCAGAAATGCTACAACTGCAACAACACTCAGGTAGGGGGAGTTCTGGCTAATGTACTTCCTTCACTGACAGCACAAAGAATACACAAAATATGCCTTCCTGCTGTTACTCAAAGAAAGGTGGGGGCACTGGGGGGATCCCCACCAACTCTAATCATTACTTCAAATGTTGGGGAAATGAACTTTGCAAGAAGCTGGGTAACCTTTAGGAACATTTTGCACCTGTATAGAAGAGTAATAACTGAGGGGAACTCCAGGTGTGAGTGAATTAAGAAGGTTTTATTTAGAAAAATACAGAGTGCAATTACATACACACTGTAGCAATTCACAAAGATGCAGCTTTCAAAGCTAACCAAAGTGGAAATATGGAGATGGGATAGTGGAGTTTTAGGGGATGGTATTTACCTGTCCAAAGGGTAAACCATGGAAAGCAGGAGTAGCTCAGATTGAGATCTGAGGGCCACACAGAACATACATGGAGTGCAGCCTGGGGAAACTGTATGTTTTCTGTGTGTGCAGGAGGTGTATGCTGGATGTATGCAAAGAGGCTAAGTTGAGACCAATATTTATACCTGATAACTAGTCTCTGGAGTGTGTGCTTGGTGATCTCTAGCATTGTAACAAAGACCTGATGGCTTTCCCAGGAATCAACAGTGGGATGCTGGGCTGATTGATGGCTTGGATTTTGGAATTACAAAAACAGTGATTGTTACAAAAACAGAACAACCCCCATGGTGACTGGACAGGATAAGATGACTGGAAACACAGCAGGGGCAGGCACAGAGGTTGGCTTACTGTTTTGGGTGAAAAGAGATCCTTTGTCCCAAGGTGCAGATTACTTGGGGGAGGAGCAATTAGTTTCAATTTGGTTTCAATTGCATTATTACCTGGATCAACCACATGCCTTGGATTTTGCTCATTTTCTCCTGAGAACATGACCCAGTGTTCCCAAAGGTCATTGTGATCCCTCAAGAACATGCTGGCTTCAAATATGAAACATGAAATACAGGGATCCCAAGTCCAGCAAGGGGTATGCAGGGTGTGCTAACACTGGGAAACTCCTACAGAGAGCGGTGTATTCATTGTTTGTTTCTTATGTAGTTAGAAGCCAGAGATAGAAAGTATTCTGTGGATTAGTTTATCTGTTCATTTTTTACACAGTGATATGACATTCAGACATTCCATTGCATCTATGGGTAGACAGTCGGAGTGATGATGTAGGGAGAACATGCATAGCTTTGTCTTCTGACACCCTTCCTCCCCTCCCACCTGCATCTGTTGCCTAATGGAGGCCACATAGACTTGTGACTTGTATGTGTGAATAGCATTACAGTACAAATGTGACATTCATATTATTCAAATGGAAATGTTCCACTGTTGATGAGCAAGTGCGCTCAAATGAAATGATGCTCATGTATATCTTAATCAGCTCTAAACGTCAGATGATTTACTCTAATGTAAAATAAAGTGACAAAAAGTCTAATGCAGATGCAGTTTCAGGAATAGGTGATGTGATTCAGAGAGAAGGATGAATGCTAAAAAGTATGATCAGCACTACCACAGATACCTTTATTTATAGCCTACCTTTCCCCAAAAAATCTTGTCTTAAGGTGGCTGAAAACTTCATGACTCAATAAAACTAAGGTTGTGATTCTATGCACATGTACCTAGGATTAAGCTCTACTGAACAAAATAGAAATTATTGTTAGCTATGTGGGATTGCCTCTGAATAATATTTACAAACTTTAGCTACTCTAGATTGCTACAGTCAAACTGCAAGTTTGGTTACTTGCAGATTATGACTCCCTTGTTCCAGTAGCTTCACAGGCTAATCATCTGTTTCTAGCACAATTCATAAACTGGTTGTGTTTATGACTTTGGATCAGCCTAAAGCCCAGCTGTGTTTTAAGACAATTATGGGAAGCCTTTTTCATATCCCTCATCTGAGGCATATTAGATGAAGTCACAAGAAAGGGCCTTTGCAATGGCCATTCCAGAGCTCTACTGAGGAAGGCTAAACTGTCTCCTGCTTTGTTGTCCTGTCACTGGCAAGTAAATACCTTTTTTTATTTAGGCAGGCCTTGGTTGCTTAATCTGAGTTGCTGCTGGAGAGCTTTTAATTGGTTGGGTAATGGTTCTTTTTTATTGATGTGTTTTACACTGTTTGAATTGTTAATTTAACTTTTAATGTTATGATTTGTATTTAAATATTATTGTTAGTTGCCTTGAGTGGCATATAGGAAGAAAGGTAGGATATAAATTGAATGAATTAATTGGGAATATGCCTGGAAATAAATTTTCAGGCTCTCCTGATGATTACAGGAGGTGGGAAAAGGACAGAAAAGAATTATTTGTTGTTTTCTATTAAGCGGGGAGAAACAGAGGTCTAATGTTTAAGTTGGGAAACAGACATGATCCTGTAGTTTAACATCACTGTCAAAGTACCAAATGAATGAAGATATTATTAGTCCATTTGCTCTAGTGCCAGGAATAATACTACTAATGCCACTATTTTTTTTCTGAGTCCAGCCCCTGTCTCTTCCCCAACATTGATATCTTTTCTGATTCTTCACAAGAGTACTTTTCATTCCCTTTTTGATGCTTTCCACTTGAGAGCAAAAGTGCTCAGAAATCTTTCTACATTGCAGAGCCATGTCAGAGCTGGTGCAGCTCCCTGTTCCCTGGGGCTGGAGCCATATACACCTGCTTTCAATTAGGGTGGAACAAAATGAACAGATGTCCATGTGAGATATGCTGACCCATTTGACCATAGATTGGATTTCCTGCTAGCTGGGAGGCCTTCTGGAATTGAACAAGAGGAATGTTTGTATCCTTTCAAGCTTATTTGAACTTCAGTAGAAAGGCTTCAATTATTATTATTTTCTAGAATAGTTCTTAACATGCCAATCAATTTACCTACTTATGCATACATTGCTCTTGGTTTGCATTCTTTATTAACATATATAGCAGATACGTATACACATCACACTTTTTGGTATATCTAAAGGCATGATATTTATGTTTGTTTATTAGTAAAAATAAATAATAATAATAATAAAATAATAAAATTTAATTATATCCCGCCCCTTGGGGACCCAATCTGGGTGGCCTACAACAATAAAATCACATGAAATATCCCAACAACATTCCCTCCCCCCCTTAAAACAGTATTAAATCAAATAACAATTAAAATTACAAATTTAAACAGTAAAACATTAAAACAGTTAAAACACACTACAAAATGACACATTGGCCTACGGCAATGTTCTCCCTCCATCCGTAGATGGGGCCACGCAGAGAACACTGCGGGTGAGAATACCCGAGGATGGGATAATTAATCTGGAAAGGTCTGCCGGAAAAGATCCATCTTGACAGCCTTTTTAAAGCTGTCTAACAATGTTAACTGATGGATCTCATCTTGCAGGCCATTCCAGAGTCTGGGGGCGACAACTGAGAAAGCCCTCTGGGAGGTAGCCGCAAGCCTCGATTTTTGAGGCTGCAGCAAATTCCTCCCAGAGGACCGGAGAGCGTGGGGAGGATTGTATGGGAGGAGGCGGTCCCTGAGATAGCTTGGACCCAAGCAATTTAGGGCTTTAAAGGTAATAACCAACACCTTGTACTGGGCCCGGAAGCTGATAGGCAGCCAGTGGAGGGACCTCAAAACTGGAGTAATGTGGTCCCTCCTAGATGTTCCTGACACAAGTCTGGCTGCCATATTTTGTACCAGCTGTAATTTCTGAACCAAGCACAAGGGTAGCCCCATGTAGAGCATGTTACAGCAGTCAAGGCGGGAAGTTACCAGCGCGTGCACAACAGTCTCAAGATATCTTACCTTTTACCTTAATAAATAGCACAAATGAACACTCTAGCTACCAAGGAGATTTTAGACTACAGAGTAGGCCAATTTATCAGGTCAAACTATTCCATAAAAATGTATATCTATAATATTGTTTCTGCTGCTGTAGTGATGACATAATGAGGGAAGGAGTTTGCAGGTCATTGGACACATGGGACCATTGGCAATAGTACATGGCAAAGTACCATGGGGGGCAGAGGTGTGGGCCAGGTGTAGTCACTGGACTACACCTATATTAGTAAAGGTGATTCTAGTTTTATCCAACTGCTGATGTCTCACCTCTTTATTTCATTCTTGATAGAGAATCACATCCATAGATGTTCTCATTTTCCTATCTCAGTGTCTAGTGCTTACCCAATTCCCTAAGAAAGAAAAGGACAAGATTCTGTGGTTTCTTTGCTTATTTCATGAACACTCTTCCCCCCTGACTACAGCATGCTGAATAAGTGTTGTCCATGCATATGAAACTTGGAGGTTTATTTTAAATGTATCTGTCAAAGTGAGGATCTAGAGTGCAAACTACATTCACTTCATAAATGATCCCAGAAGTGCAGGCCAAGACAAAAGCATCAAACATTAGACTGAAATCAGATTCTTCACACATCTACAACTATCTGTCTGTCTTGGCTTGTATAGTGCACTATACAAAAATATGACACAGAATATTCTTTCTAAGTTGGGAGTGAACAAATTATTTTCATGGGCCACTTTTCACTTTTTAGGATCCCCACTTGGCATGATTTTTTAAAAAATAAATAAATAAGAAGTGCTAACCATCTGTCCTTCAAAAATTGCCTTCCAGGAATGGCTAGGGAACACCTTGGGGACTCCCAGCGGCATCGGTGGTGTTCTCCTATCCAGTAAAGTGCATTTTTGCCCCCTTCTATTCCATTCCCTTCCATTCCATTCTGTTCCTGTTCCTTAAGTGCCGTGCGATAAGCTTAAATGAATAACGGGTCTTATTTCAGAAGAAGGAACTGGCAAACCACATCTGAGCATTCCTTGCCTAAGAAAACCCAATGAAATTCATGGGGTCAATATATGTTAGAGGTGGGAATCTGTGGCTCTCTATGTTCTGACGCTACAACCAAGCCCTCATGGGCCTGGCTAAAACTTCCTTCAGCTTGGCTGGTAGTGAGGCATGATAGGAATGGTAGTTCATCAGAACTGGAGGGATGTAGGTTCTCAGCCCTGCCGTACATCAACAGGCAACTTGAAGGCACACACATACACATACTATAGGCATTGGTTGATGCACTAGAATATGCTGTGAGGCATCTTTCATAAATCCAATCTACAAAAGTAAATGTGCACAGAGAAAAGGAACATGGAGAGGAAATGGAGTCAAAACATTGTTTTCATGTATCTATGGACAAATCAGATGTTTCATTTAAGGGTTGCATCTTTTGTTGTTGTTAATTACCCTTGAAGTGATTACTACCCATGGTGACTCTGTAGATGAGACATCTCCAAGGCTCCCTGTCTTCCACTGCTCTGCCCAAGTCCTGCAAACTCATATTTGTTATCCCTTTAATAGAATCCATCCATCTAGCATGCAGCCTTCCTCTCTTTCTACTTCCCTCCAGCTTTCCTTGCATTATTGTTTTTTTCCCCAATAAGTCATGCTTTCTCATGATGTTTCCAAAGTATGACAGCCTCAATTTTGTCATCTTGGTTTTCAGAGAGATTATTGGCTTGATGTGCTCTAGGACCCATTTGTTTGTCTTACTGGCAGTCCACGGGATCCTCAGCACTTCTCTCCAGAACCACATTTCAAATGAATTGATTTTTTCTCCTATCTTGAATTGTCCAGGAAATTGGTAATAGGGAATATAATGGCTTGTATGATTCTTTTGTGCTCAGTTGTACAGTGGGCCCTACTTATTCATGGATTTGCCATCTGTGGATTTGAGCATCCATGGATGGCAAGCTCGTATTGTCCTCAATAGTGGCATGAATACAGCCATGCCACAATTGAGGACAAAAGTCCCTCCCTCCCTCCTTACCTTCCTCCAAGGCTTCTGTCCCAACATGGCTTTGGGGGTGCAGTCTGCCACCCAGTCAGCTAGGGCTGGGGCTGGAGCTGGGGGCAGGTCTGAGTCTTGGAGCCCCTGTCCCCAGGCCTAGAACCCAGGACAGAGCCTCTGGGCTCCAAAAGTCAAGCCCCAGCCCAGGCCCCAGCTCCTTCAGAACCCTGTTGACCAGAGGGAGCTAGCACCAGGCTGAGGCTTGGGTCTGGAATAGATCCCTCATGGATACTGATGACCCACTGTATATCTGCATTTTAGGATCTTTTCTAGTTCTTTCATAGCTGCCCTTCCCATTCTTAATGTCTCCTGATTTCCTGGCTGCAGTCCATGTCCCTATCAATGTTTGATCCCAAGTATGAACTCTTTTACTATTTCTATTTCTTCAGTGTTCAAGTTGAATTTGTGTAGACTCTCTGTGGTCATTATTTCTGTTTTCATTATATTCAATAGTAAGCCTGCTTTTGCACTTTCTTCTTTGATCTTCCTTAGTAGTTGTTCCAGGTCTGGGAGGTTTTCTGCTAGTATTGTGATGTCATCTGCATAGATTGTAGATATTCCTTATTCCTATTTTCACTCCTTCTTTGTTCAATCCTACCGGTACTTTTTTTACAATAATAAATTCTGCATATAAATTGAACAGGTAGATGCAGTTTTGTCTCACCCCTTTGCCAAAATAATAATAATAATGCAGTTTGGCATAATTTTATCTTCCATGGCTTCATCCTGCAGAATCTTGGGAGATGTAGTTTTGTTAAGGTACAAGCAATCTTTGGCAAAGAAGGCTAAAGACCTTGTAAAACTACAAACCTCAGAATTCCATAGGATACACCTACAGCAAACTGCATTATTTCTGCAGCACAGAAATAGAATTAAAGCTACAGATGCTTATTCTGCATCTGTTTCAAGACAAACCTCTCAATGAGTTAGCTTGACTTTAGGAATGTGTAAAGCCATTCCCAGTATAAAGTTTCAAATATTTTCATATCACTGAACAAGACAGAATGGTTCCACCCTTCCACTAAAAAAAAAAAAAAAAAAAAAAAAAAAAAAAAAAAAGCTGACTAATAGTGCTTCATTTGGTCCAGTGTTTTCAATTCTGACAGATAGCATTGGTTTCAGGCAAGATTCTATCCTAGGCCTACATGGAAATCACTAGTATAGCTTGATGCTTTTGCATCTAAACATCAAGGCCTGACCTTGCTTATCTTCTGAAATTAGTCAACATCAGCCAAGATGAGGGTGGTATGGGACATTCCATGTATAGAAGCTGGCTGGACTACCAATTGAACTTCAACACTGACAGTGAAATAGGGTTCTCCGCCATACCTGACATCATCAGTCCAGTCTGAAGGTTCAGGGCAAGACATGCAGAATACAGAGATTGTCCTCCAAGAGAGGCTTAGGAACAATAGTGCTCTCCTCTCATTTGCCAAATGAATTGGTTCACTTTGTCATACTGGGAATGAGACATGAATGTGATTTTCAGTATCTCAGCCAAACTTTGAGATACCTTGAAGAAATCAGAAGCGGAAGAGGACTGCTCATCATGAAGATATTTATTTACAGGTGATAAGGAGATGCTATTTACAGAAGCAGGAACTGAACAGAGTTCCATGATGACAGCAAAAACACTCAGACTTCCTCTTTGCAGCTCATAGCACACCAAACTATACTAGAACTCTAACAAATACTCACTGGCACCAACTGCACTGCACTCTCTCCACAATTACTGACCCACAACTACTGACTCACACATGTTTACAGCTAGAAAGGACTTATATTCCCTTGTCTGATGCAACCTCAGTGCAGGGTTGCTCATACATTACATCATTGTCATGTATGACCTCATTATACTGAGTCATACACTCGCAGGTATATCCCAATACACAATCAAGTGTCTGTCCTCCTCAAGGACATTAATCTCCAGTTGTCCTGGCCACACAAACCACACACACATCGTGCCAGTGAAGTTCTGCAGATCTAATTTCAGTTTATATCGTGGTGACACACTTTGTTTAATAGTTGGGCCAGTCTTGATTCTTCCCCATTCTATAAAATTAGCTCAGTTGCATAAAATCCTGTGTAACAGAAGTCCCTCCTCTCACCCTTTACTTGCAAGTTCACAATAACTTTTTGAAGGTCTGTTGTTAGGGTATTCATCTGAAACTTCAAATATGTGGATATCTTTTAAAATTAAAACTATACATATTTGTTGAATCCCTAGGTCTCATTATATACAAAAAGACTAACATAGGTGAAATATAATGCCACAGCAGTGCCAAATTGCCCATTTTTAAAAAAGATACTGATGACACAATGCTATCCATGAAAGTCAGTCTCACTTGGTTCACATCCAATTATTTTTCATAAGCATACAGCCTCAGATCTCATTTACCAACCTGCAAAATATGTCAGCACAGCCAATATTTTGTATAGCACTGTACCCCTCAAATAAAATTATTTTAACATCACTAAACAGTTGCAAGTGGACTGCTGCCTTTTCTTTATGTCTCCTTTTCTTTATCTCCCTCTTTTGCTTGAGCCTGGTGAAGGTACACTAGCAAGAAGAAAAATGCATTATAATGTGTGACAAGCTTTTATTTTCCCTCCAGGGTCTTCATCTGCCATAAAGTATATCTCACATGTTTTTCCTTATATAATGAGAGGTGTTAAGTTGCCATTCTTCCATGTGATATTGGAACCCCAAGCTATTTCCATAAACTTTGACTAGCCCAAAGCCAAAAAAGATCCATCAGGTTCTATCAGGAAGAATCTGCAATGTGTTGTTACTAAGGAGGATATCCCACTCTCCCAAATGTATTCAAGTAAAAAGCCCTGAAGGCTTCTTGTGTGCTAAATTTCAGCATGTTTTCAATTTTTTTCCATCCAAATATCTTTAATCACTTTAATCAGCCAGTAATATAAAGGTAAGGAAATAAGTTTATTTATTTTATTTTTTTTAAAAAAAGTCATCATGGGGAAAATATAGCCCTGCTGAAGTTATTGATTCACATCTCCAAACATTCCTCATGATTAGCTGTACTAGCCAGAGTAAACTGGGAGTTGCCTCCCAAGAATATCTGAAGGGGCATATTCTCTTTCCCCCCCCCCCTCATTTATGAGAGAATGTTTGGTAAACTTTCAGAAATTTCAGTCTTAAGGCATGGTTCTCAAATGGAGAATCAAACAAAATTATTCCTGCCCTTTCATTGATGACCACCATGCAGTAATATAGCAGGTGAAATTTTTCCTGTCTCTTGTCTCTGTTATGGGGGAGAACAATGTTGTTTAATGAGTCTCTCCATATGTTGCCTACAACTCACCTCATCCCTCATGATGGCTCAAAGAAGAAGATTGTAGGCAAAAATAAATAAATAAATAAAATAGAGAGAGAGAAAAAGAGAGAGAGAGAGGATAAAACCTAACTTAAAAACTAATATCTAACAAACTAAAAAACTCTGTAAAGTGAATGTATACAATTTAAGTGTAAATAATGCAGATAAAATTAAGATTCAACAAATCAAAAGTTTAACCAACCAATGATGTGTGAACATATATCCAAATAAATATTTGACACAAGAGGAAATAATACTGTTCAGTTGCAGGGTTCTAGAATCTTTCCTGATATTGACATCTCTCTGACTGTTCAGTAATTGCTTGGATGCTTTCCCTTTTATGAAGATGGGGACAACATTCATCCCATTTCAGTCTACTGGACCTCTTCTTTGCTCCAAGAATTCTTCTAAGGTGATCAAAAGTGGCTCTGAGGTTATATTTGCATGTTTCTTTTGTACTCTTACATGCAGTTAATCTAGCCCTGGGGAGCTGAATTAATTTAGAGTGGGTGGATATTTCTTTACTATCTCTTCTAATACCCTTACTGTATTGTTTGCTCTTTTTCAACCAGGTTGGGTTCTACATTCTTTGCAGAAGACAAAGGCCAAAAACATATTGAAAAGAAAAAAGGGAGTTAGGTATTATTGAAAGGTGACACAATCTGTATGGATATTGTCCAAAGTATTTATCTACTGTTTAAAATTCATAAAACAAATCAAGTAGCATAACAGTTATACCATCCATAAAAAATGGAATACATAAAAGGAGGACTAAGGTCCTATGTTCTTTAGGAAATAATAACCAGTCTCTATAGTCATAAAAGTCCTTGAGGAACGAAGCCTGTATCCAGAGACTTGACTGTTCTGTGGTTACACTCTGATACAATTTCCAGGCAGAATGTTCTGTGATTCCACTTCCAGTATAGTCACCAGTGAAAAGTGGTCAAGATGCTGACTCTGTTGATTGTAAGATTGGCAGGTTGGCAGTTCGAGACCCCGGTGCTGCATGATGGGGTGAGCTCCTGTCACTACTCCCAGTTTCTGCAAACCTAGCAGTTTGAAAGCATGCAAATGCAAGTAGATAAATAAATACCACTTCAATTGGAAGGTAAACAGCCTTGCCTGGCCCGGTGAGTGGCGCGAGTCTTGGATGAAACCGATTATCTAGACCCATTTCAAACTGGCTTTAG
>CM034705.1:22866413-22893720 GCA_020142125.1 Phrynosoma platyrhinos | reverse complement strand
AAGAAGAAGAAGAAGCAGCAGCAGCAGCAGCAGCAGCAGCAGCAGCATCTGGTAACTCTAATTCCACACCTAAACACAATTGGATACACAAGGATTCAGTGCCATATTTTTAAAAGCTAAGCACTCAAAGCCCCTTCCTCTCCATAGACAGATATGTCAGATTCCTTTTCTTTAGCATTCACTGTTTTACAGAGCTCGTTCTATATACCAAATATATGAAGAAATCTGAACATAAATTCTTACTTAAAAAGAATGCTTGACAAACAAATTCACACATCTCTGATCACAAGTAAGGGCTTTTTCCATATGAAGCTAAACAGTGAAATTTTAACAGGATAAATTCGTCTTTGGCCGGTACTTACCAAATGATGGCATGTCAGTCCTGCTGCTATCCTTTACCATAGTGACCTGGCAAAACCCATCAATGAGCTGTCGATCTTGCTGTCATATTTCAGCCTCATTTCATCATGCCTGTTCTGGTATTATAGCAGTCACATGGCAGGATGGGGCCTCATTCTCTTCCCTACCCTTCCATTCGCTATTCCAAAGGCTAACTCTGTGCCTGTCATTTTTTTTTATCTTTGCTGTGTTTGCATACTTACAGCAAAATGATAAAATTAAAATGTTTGATGGTTTAAAATAATTTTCCTCTTAATTACACAAACACAGAAAAATTAAAAATGAAAAACAAACCATTGGGCCTGTAGTTAGCTTGGAAAAGTGAGTGAGAGGGGGAGGACAATCAGGCCTCCTCATGATACTGACTGCTGTAATGTTGGAATTGAAGTGGAGGCTTATCACAGGGAGGGTCCTGGGGTGCTGTTCCAAGCAGTGCAGTTGTGCAAAAGAAGATAGGTATGATAGGAAATGTTTTCAAAGCAGTATATTCCTATCTCCTTTCATAATACAATTGCCACAAGGCATGAAGCTGGTATGATTACATCCTAGGGTACCTTGTTGCTTGGAATTTTTTTTAAAAAAAAAAGTTAAACATTTGTTAATTATTATTTGTTAATTATAATGGATGTTGTCATACAAAAATATTGCCTGTCTTGTCAAAACTATTTTCCCATCTCTCAATGCAAACTCACATTGTAAACTACTTAGAGAGTGCTTGGTTCACTATGAAACAGTACAGAAATGTAAAGTGCTAAAGTGCTAAATACTTGTATGAAAAGAACCCCAAACATCAGGCCCTCCTTTCTAATCAGGACAAAGCTGTTAGTCTTGTTCATCATTTAGATGTGAGATCTTAATTTTATTTTCCTTTACCCTACCTTCAGCGTTACTGTCTTTAAATTCTTTTGGGTTAGGTATGAAGGGAAAATCAAAAGTCATCTCAACAATTTGGTTAACATGAAATTTGGTGGCAAATCTAAAGATCAAAAATGGTTAACATGCTTTGTTTCTGTTCACTTCCTGTTCACACAACACAGATAGAAATGTAGGCACTGTCATATGGAATTGTTTTCCACTAAGTTATTCTCACATTGTGTCTATATGCTGCTGGTGGAGGGAAAACAAAAACATGAAGAAGACATATTTGAAAATGATCTCCTAAATCAAGCGAAGTAGCATTTTGTGAGTTTCACAGATGTTTTGTTTTTATGTCATTCCACTTCCTCTTGAAGGTCAACATATGTTAGTAAGAACTGAACTGCCCCATGAGGTGCAGTGAAGAATGAGAGAGAGAGAGAGAGAAGGAGAGCTTTATATTATTTGACAACTATATATCTCATTTTGAAGCTTTTCTAACATGTATTTCTTAAAATAGTACAGAAAGAAGAATGTACATTTTGATGCTTCTCTACACCACTCTATGTGCTTCTTTTAAAAATCTACACTAAATACATAGTGATAGATGGCTAGGTAGTTTACTAGATAAATGTCCTGATGGCTGTAATGGCTAGGATAGATGAAAATTGTAGTTTAGCAATATCTGGTGACCACAAGTTGCCAAAGTTTGCTTTAAAGTATACCTGAAATATTGCTGCAATCACCTAGTGGGGCTGAGAACAGGCTCTTGTGTATGTCTCACTTATTTAAGCAACCTTGTGCAAAAGGCACTAGATTTCTGCAGGATTTTACAGGCCAAAGGATTTAAAAAGGCTTTAAAAACAGACAATTAATCAAAGTGACACCAAGTAAAAATGAGGTAGGAAAAGCTGATTTTGTAGCAAAACAATTATTGCTTTATTTAAAAGCCAGAAAAAGATAGCAGCAGAAGTCAACAGAACAGACTACACTCAATGCAATCTGTTTTTAAATAAAAGAGGGCAAAATGCAATCTGTTTTTAAGTAAAAGAGGGGGGGTAGGGTTAGGGTTAGCTACAGCTACCTAAGCTTAAAGGGCTTATAAACTAAGGGATGTTGCACACAGGCCTAAAGGGCCAGCCTGGGGGTGGAGTTGGGGCAGGGCAGCTGCACACCGGCCACCCCAAATCCATCCTGATGCCTTCCTGACACCGCATGCCCATTTACATGGCACGTGGTATCAGGAAGCTCTCCTGACATAGCATGTATACACGCTGCACAAAAAGGGCATGGAAGAGCTGCAGCACCAGCTCTTAGGGTGGCCTTTTGCTGCTCCTAAAAGGAGCGGCATTTTGCCAGCCCCCAAAATGAACGGCATTTTGCTGCTCTTTTGGGGGCAGAAATAGGGAGGATCAGGGCCACAGCATGGGATTGCCCAGGACGGCCCAGAGCTGCCCTAAACAGGCCACCTGTAGAGGCCCAAAAACACACCCTTCAACATGAAGAAGATGGCTGAAGGTCAGGAATAGTAAAAGAGAAAGGAGTTCATGCTTGATGAGAGTTTCTTAAAAGGGAGATGCTGAAGGCACAATTTCAAACAGTTCTGATAAGAAGGAAAAATGGGAGGTGTCTCAAGAAACAGAGGGAATATATAGGGGGAAAATCAGAAAAGCTAAAGTGGAGAATGAGCTCAAGCTTGTTAGAGAGATTAAGAACAATAAAATGGTTTTTTGGGTTATGTCCATAGGATTGTCAATAATCTGTAAGGATTCTTGGAGAAAAGGAGAAGTCTCAGCAAACTGGAGGAGGGGAAATGTTGTCCTCATCTTCAAAAGGGGGAAAGAAAAAAAGAACAATTACTGCCCAGTTAGCCAGACATCAATACCAGGAAAGATTCTAGAGCAAATGATTAAACAGACAGACTGTAACCATGGTGACAAACCTATGGCACATGTTCCAGAGAAGGCATGTGAAACCATTTTTCTTGGCATGTAAAGGGCAGGGAGGAGGAGGAACAGGTGTGCACCTGTTCCTCTTCTTCCCATCTCACCCTGGGCCTTCAGCTGTCTCGGAGGGAGTGAAGAAGTCCTGTCCCAGACATACTGCCCCTGGAAGGCAGAAGTCCTGTCCCAGATGTCCCATTCCCCCAGAAGTCCCACTCCTGGCACCAGGTAGCACCCGGTGCCAGAATGCCTTTAAATTTGGGCACTCATCCCTTAAAAGGTTCACCATCACGGGCCTATAAGCATTTAGAAAAAGAATAAAAAGTCAACACGAGTTTCTCAAAAACAAGTCATAGCAATAGCAGTAGCAACAGCAAGTACATTTCTATACTGCTTATCAGTGAACTAGCACTCCCAAAGTGGTTTACAATGTGTAATTGCCCCCCAAAACTTGATACTTATCTTACCGACCTATGAAAGGATGGAAGGCTGAGTCGACTTTGGAGCCCTGCCTGTGATCCAACTCACAACCTTGTGGCTGCAGTACTAGCATTTAACCACTGCACTATCAGGGCTCATGCCAGACTAATCTGATCTCTCTCTCTCTCTGATAGAGTCACAAGCTTTGTAGATGAAGGATGTAGCATACCTTGATTTCAATAAAGCTTTTGATGAGTCCCCCCATGATATCCTTGTGAAAAAGCTAGTAAAAGGCCAGCTAAACAATGTGACTGTTAGGTGGATTTGTAATTGGCTTACCAGCTGACCCCAAATGGTGCTCAGCAATGGCTCCTCTTCATCTTGGAAAGAAGTGACTAGTGAGGGGCCACAGGTTCTGTCCTGGGCCCAGTTTATTCAACATCTTTATCAATGACTTGGATGAAAAGAAGAGAGGGCATGCTTATCAAATTTGCAGATGACACCAACCAAATTAGGATAGCTAATACCCCAGATGACAGGATCAATATTCAAAATGACCTTAATAGATTAGAAAGATGGGGCAAAACTTACAAAATTAATTTTGGCAGAGAGAAATATAAGGTACTACATTTAGGCAGGAAAAAAAATGAAACACACAGATATAGGATGGAGGACACCTAGCTTGACAACTGTATATGTGAAAGAGATCTAGGAGTCTCAGTAGACCACAAGTTGAACATAAGCCAACCCAATGTGATTCAAGGCTGCATCAATAGAAGTACAGTGTGTAGAGCAAGGGAAGTGACAGTACTACTATATTCTGCTTTGGTAAGACCTCACCTGGAATACTATGTCCAGGTCTGGGTAGCACAATTCGTAAGGTATGTTGACAAGCTGAAACATGTCCAAAGGAAGATGACTAAAATGGTGAAGGTGTAGAAACCATATCCTATGAGAAGGGACTTAGGGAGCTGAGTATGTTTAGCCTGAAGAAGAGAAGTGATATGGTACCCCCATTTAAATATTTAAAAGGATGTCATACTGAAGATGGAATAAGTTTGTTTTCTGCAGCTCCAGTGAATAGGACCTGAAGCAATGAATTCAAACTACAGTAAAAGAGATTTTACCTCAATATTATAAAGAACTTGCTGACAGTAAGAGCTGTTCGACAGTGGAACATGCTGCCTCAAAGTGTGGTGGAATCTCCTTCTTTGGAAGTTTTTAAACACAGGCTGGATGGTCATCTGTTGGGAGTGCTTTGCTTGTGCTTTGCTTGTGTACTCTTGTGGTCTGTTCCAACTCCATGACTGTATGATTTTGTGATTCAAAAAGAGGGATGTAGGTGAAAGATAGACAGATTTTCTCTTTGTATCTGTATTTAAGGTTTTTCTAACTTCAGGGCTGGTCTCCTAAGAGTGAAGGGACTACCTCTTGGTGGAGCAAACTTGACCCTAATATGGGCTTTCAAAAAAGGCATAGGTTCAGTGCTCTTTAGGTTCTGTTAATGGCTCTTAAGTGGTCTGAGCAGTGGAGTCAGTGGGGTTTCCTAAAGAGACAAAAAGCAAATCAGTATAGATATTTACCACACAATGGGAGTATATAGCAGTCTCAGTCAGTTGGACAGGTTTTCCTTTCAGCGGAGGTAGACAAGACAATCAGGCACTAATTGTTCTCAATCAATGCAACCATTTCCTTACTAGGGGGAGGGGGAAAGGGAGGAGGTGAAGAAATTTTACAGTCTTATAATTTAAAATGCAGTTTCCCAGATGAACAAAGGGTTCAGGCCACAGCCCTCCCTTTTTCATTATGAATTTTTAGCATTTCCTGCAGATTTGGGCATCAAAATCTAATGTTCATATTTATTGAGCATGCCTCATTATAGTGGAAGATACTGACTCTGAGGGAGTGGACTCACCTTCACTGGAGGTTACATCCCATGCTGGAAAAACATCTGTCAAGAACAGTTCAACTGTGATCTACTGTAACAAGAAGGGGTTGGACCAGATGAACTTTGGACTCCCTTCTAACTGTATTATAGTTCTATTCATTATAGAAATAAAAACCTAAAACTTTCAGTAAGATTTTCTTTAAGCAGACATGATTTTCAACATTCTTTTTTTCTCCATATACCCCAATGCCCTTGGGTATTTTCATTCTAAGTTAAAAAGATAGGTTGAGTACAAACACTTTTATAGTTCTAGTAAGTGAACATAGAGACTGAATTTATTTTTGGGACCATGGCTAGAGAGGCATATGGTAGTATTGCAGTAGTGTTATAAAAGCAATGAGAGCCAGTGGTTCATAAGCTATGAAGATCATTTTTGAATTATTTAGTGCTCTTATAATTTAGTTCCTATGAAGAGGGGGCTTCTTATTTCCTCCTAGTATTTTGTTTTATTTTTTTAAAAAAAAATCACTCTAAGCTTGTGTAGAGTATGAGACTATTAAAAAGGGAAGTAATGAGCTTTCTGAATCTATGTAATGTTTATGAAGTATTTGTTTATCACAATGCACTGGGTTGTTAATTGGTTAGTTACTTGCCTAAGCAAGCAAATAACATTGGATAGATTGGGCTATTATTATGAGATGATATGAAGTAGGAGAAAGACTGTTACTTATTTTTAGCTAAAAGCTATACCCTTTGGCTTGTGGGGATGAGCATCTGGATATGCAAGTGACCCAAAAGAAAAAAAAAGTAGGGAAGGATCTCTATGATGGTTTGAAGAGTCACAATTTCATGCAAATAGATATATGCAGATCCTCAGAACTGAAGTCAGTTTCATGATTTCATTGTTGCTTTAATGCAGGGGTAGGCAACCTTTTTGAGCCGGGGGCCGGGTTGCTGTCCCTCAGACAATTGGGAGGCTGAAGCACCAAAAATAAATAAATAAATAAATAAATATGAAAATAAAAAATAAAAAAATAAAAAATATGCATGCACACTCTTTCAGCCCCAGAAAAGCCATGGCAAACCCCCTCTGGAGATTTGGCCAAGAAAACCCCAAGAACAAGTAATAACAACAATAATCAATATCATCATGGCAGTCAGTGGTGGTGGCAGGACCAGCCTGGGGCCGGTCCAAAGGCCTCAGGGGGGCACATCCAGCCCCCGGGCCTTAGGTTGCCTACCCCTGCTTTAATGCCTCAGTAGCTTTAAGTGTATCCTTACCTCCTTAACAGCATTTTATCTTTACTTTCCAGATTAATAAAACAAATTTCCCCATTGAGCAGAGCCATTTTTTTTAAAATAGGGGTATGAATTGTGACATGTTGCCATGGAAACACAGTTGTGTAGCCCACTGTAGTTACTGTATCTGGTACTTTCACTTCTCATGGTTTATCAGAGGAGTAAGCAGTGGGGGGGGGGAGAGAAAGGAAGAAACGGGATTTTGGAGCTGCTCAGTGCTTGTGTTTGACATTTCTTGATACTTGACAAGCTGCCTCTGCTGGAGGTTAAGCTGAAAACCTACAACACTTTGTATGCCTGAACTTTGATGAAACAGATGTTGTCTATATTCAAGACATCTCATCCATTTAGAAATATGAACATTGTTGGTATTTGGTGGGGTTTTAGGCTCCTCTCCTATCCACAGAATACAAACAAAAAAACCATTTTCATTGTGTAACACAGACTGTGTAACAGAGGCATCATGGTATAGTAGTTTGATTGCTGAACTAAAACTGTGGGAGGTGAGAATTCAAATGGCACTCAGCCTTGGAAAGACCCTGGTTTCTTGTGCCCTTTTGGCAAATGATGCTCTTTCAGCCTCAGAGGAAGGCAATGGCTCTGAACAAATCTGTTCAAGAAAACCCTGTGAGAGATTTACTGTAAGTTGAAAATGATGAAGGCACACAATAGCACCAGCCTATATATTGATAGAACTACCACTACAGGATCCATGTACTGTATTCATATATTATATCAATATACTGTATCCATATACTGTATTATAAGAAACTTTGATTTAGGGGAATTTTAATTAGCTCACTTAATTAATCCAGGATACATCCTAATTTTTATGGTGGTTGGAGAGATAGAGGATCAGTAGAGACAGACTTCTTCAAATGAATTGTATTTTATTAAGATAAGACACACAGCAATGCATGCAAACACACATATACACTCATTCACACACACACACAAGCTACTAGGAAAGGCTTCACTTATGACCATAATTACCATGGGTGCTTCTCTTCATGATGAAAATCTTACTCAGCTGCCCATGGAGTGGCGCTGTTGGGGGAGCAGCATGAGTGGAGGATAGTAGAAGTTCAGAGAGAGATATAAAGTTCCCCTCCCCACACTACCTACCAGCTCTCAGAACAAAGAGATTTGAGGCCCTTAAATAGGCCAAATTAGCCTCCAGGCAAGGGTTGTTTACTATACTCAAAAGATGCCTTTGATATAGATCCATATAAAGGGAAGAATGGGTCTTCTCTGGCTCTTGTCAGGAAATCATCCTGTGTCATAAATCATCTGGTCTTCCTGTTGCAGAAGGTGTGAATGTTTCCTAATTGTGACTCCTGATCTGTAAACGAATGCCTTGTGTATATGCTCTCCCCACATTTGGGACCATGGCAGCAGCAGCACTTCCTTCTAATGCCATAGTAGAAAGCACGCATGCACAAAAATATGGAAGATGTTCATTTCTCATAGCAACTGTTTCTTCTAGTCGAGAATCTCCTTCCTTTTGTGCTCACCATCATTGCCCAAATGACTAGTCACTGGATTTTACAGTGGGGTGACACCTTACAATGTGCTGAAATCTCAAACCCTGTATTCTGAAACAAGTAGACTTTTTTCTAATGAAGAAATGGCCAGGATAATGAGAGTGATGTATGTTCTACACATTCTCAAGCCACAGAGGACTGTTTCTGGCATCCTGCAGCCCTCGGAGGACCACCTGAGCAGCTTGAGCTGCTGCACCTGCGGGCAGCAGGGGAGGAGCCCCGGTGGACATAAAGCCCCTGCCTGTTTCCATCTCCCGCCAGCATTCTCAAACCACGGAGGATGTCTTGGGCATCCTGCAGCCCTCGGCGGACCACCTGAGCAGCTTGAGATGCTGCACCTGCGGGCAGCAGGGGAGGAGCCCCGGTGGACATAAAGCCCTTGCCTGGTTCCATCTCCTGCCGGCATTCTCAAGCTGTGGAGGACTGTTTTGACTAGCCTGCAGCCCTCGGAAGATCATAATGAAACTGAAAAATTTATGTATTTTTAAACTGTATATTTTAATTATTGTCATTTAATTTGCTTAGTTTATTGTTTTGGGGGGATGGGAGGGTATGGGAAGGGGGGGATGAGATTTGAATTTGATTTATTTTTGATATTTGTTCTGATGTTTTGAAATCCTGTACGCCGCCCCGATTGCCTAGCAGAGGGGCGGGATATAAATAAAAATTATTATTATTATTATTATTATTATTATTCCCCTTGGAAAATTTTCAACTCCAGATTTTCCTGAAAGTTTTCCATATTTCACCTACCAGAAACCTCAAGGTTGTTGCAAATATGTTGGAAGCATGTTGCAATGACTATGGTGTATGTAGGCACTCAGGAATGTAACTACTCACATGTTTTACCTTAGGAGGGAACTCCCATATTCATCCTCCGACTTAACATTAGGATTGTTCTACTTCCCTGCTAAAGGCAGTGGTAGATCAGTAGCCCAATCCATAAATTCTTATCCATGTGGCAGTGGCTTGCCAGGATTCTTCTCAATGCTTGGCTTCTGCAGCAACAACTGTTCTTGGCTCTGGGCCATGATTTGGAAGATAGCAAATGCAGAGTGAATAGTCTGAATTCAAACATTTTTAAAAAGATGCTTTAGGAGAAGTTATGCAAGATAGAGCTCCTTATTTGGATATATGAAACTGTCCTACACTGAGTAGAAAATAGTTCCCTTAGAACTGGTCACTTCCTACTCTGACTAGCAGCTCTCCAGCATCTGTGTCAGAGAAAGGTCATTGCAGCTAAGGCAACTGAGATAATTTTGACTGGAGATTCTAAGAGCTCAACCTGGGACTTCTGAATGGAAAACATGTGCTCTGCTATTGAGCTATGGTCTTTTGCCAGGTTTGATTCATGTGTCTATGTTGTCTGAAGACTCATACCCACCAAGGAGCATTATCTTTGGTTGTGAATATGTTGCTGTCTCATCAGTTGATACAAAGTTTGACAACTCTATCACTTGAGATACTTAAACCTGGCATGTGTTTGCCTGTGTAGGTGTGTGCGTTTCCTTTAAGCCAAGCTCCCTAATTGCTGCAATATTTTTGAAGCTCTATACCTGTCAGCTGCACCACTTTGCTGGCATAACATTATTTTTATATTGGTTTCTCTCAGTAAAGAGATATAAATAATAGCATGGTGCTTTATTTCTAAGACATTGCTCCCATACAAGGCAGCTGATGGTAGAAGGGCATCCATTCTCCTTGCACAAAGGAACTGAGAAATGAATACATCTAGGATGTCCCCTTGTGAAGCATACAATGACTCTGATGGTCACTTGTTATTCATTTATTTGTTTCATTTCTATTCTGATTGAAGACAACCCACATAGCATGACACATAAAAAACAACATACAACTAGGTCCATTTAAATATATATGAAACACACCCACACCCACCTGTAAAGCCCAACAAGGCAGAAAGAGGCTATGTAAACATTAGCCTAACAGTAGTATTTGCTGTCCTTTAAGAAGTTACTAAACTTCTTTGTTTGTTTTAAACCTCCTATCAGTTAACAGAATAAGTTTCTTGGGGCACAGAGTAATAGGGTGGCAGAATTAGCATGAAAATTGATGTATCAATGGAAGTAGGTTGTAAGGAAGCCACCAACAAGAATCTAGTACTAGGGAAGGAAAGAACTGTCTCAACAAAAAGACAATTCTCATCACTTAAGATCTTCTGTGAGAAAATGTGTACCTTGCCTTTTCATATTTGCTTACATAATGTTTCCAAGAAATCATATACACACAAAACAATGCAAAAACAAAAAACAAAACAAAAAAAAAAAAAAAAAGAAAAAAAGAAAAAAAGAAAAAGAAAAAACCCTTGGGGAAAAGTTGCATAAAGCAGATCAACTGCACAAATAAGCCTGCCAGTTGGGGTGGGGAGAACACGTGTTCCTCAAATCCCAATATCCTTATGGATGTTGCTGCCTAGTAGAGTTAAAGCAAGCAGGGCTTCCCTTGCCCCAGTCTTGTGAGCAATACTCCATACCACCACCTTTTCTTGATCATAAAATTCTGGAAATTTATCTAGAGCAGAGAATGCTGTTGTATCCTTTCTGGGCATTGATAAAACACATTTTCCTGTCAGAAATGCAAGCAGTAAATGGCAGTAGACTGGGGGACCTCCTTATGGAAGCAGTTTCCACTGTTGTGTTGAGGTCAGATAGTGCAGTTAGGCTAGTGGATGTGCTAGTTGAACCTCACTTGCATGCTCAGAGCTCCACTGTCAGATGCCTCTTCCTTCCCTCTCCACCCTGATTCCACTGAACAACACTGCAAGAGCTTTCCAGTCTAGTGGCAATGTACTAGATCTTGGCCATAACTTTTTAAAACATTTATTTCTTCACAAGAAGTATTCCAAAATGCATATCTTTGACAATATAATTAGAAACACAATTTATAACTGGATTGCAAATCTGAAAATAAATCTCACTGCCATTTATCCATGCCTATCTCTAACCCCTAACCCTAAGATGCTGACTCTGATGATTGCAAGATCAGCAGGTGGGCAGTTCATGGCCCAAGTGCCATATGACAGAGTGAGCTCCGTCACTAGTCCCAGCTTCTGCCAACCTAGCAGTTTGAAAGCATGTAAAAGTGCAAGTAGATAAATAGGTACCTCTTTGGTGGGAAGGTAACAGCTACAGTCAGACATAACCTGACAATGTTGTCAAAGGGGAAAACTTTACCTTTTTTCATTTAGTAATCACATAAATATAAATCAGATTTCATAGTACATATCAACTTACCTTATTTTCTGGCATATAAGACTACTTTTTTACCTGCAAAATCTGGGGTTAAAGTGGGGGGTCGTCTCATACGCTGGGTATAGGGAGGTTCATGGTAAGTTTGCCTTAGTGTCATCATCAGTTGGAAATGACTTGAAGGTGCACAGCAGCAACAACAACAGTTTTGGAAGTCATCCTCTTCCCAAACTCTGTATTTTAACTGGAAAAGTGGGGAGTCATCTTATATGCCCAGTCATCTTATACGCCGGAAAATGCGGTAAATCTTTCTCCATTCCCCATCTCTTTTTGAACCAGGGAAAATGAGAAGGCAACAATGAAATGTATTATGTTGTGTTGGACAAGGGACTGAGCTGTGGATCAGGCAGCCTTTGCTGAGTTTGGTAACATTTTTTTCTATGCTTTAGTACATTTGTACTGACTTGCTGTAAACATGACAATATGTGACATGCTTTAAGCATGTATAATAGATATACTTATTTAATGACAAGTCTGGAAAGCAGATCCATCCAAAACAATGGCTCTTTTTCTAGGCCCACTGCCCCATCCATTAGAAACAGAAGGACATATTGCCCAAGTGCTTTAAAAGTAAACTCTGATTCTTTTGTGTTATCATTGCAGAAGTTATATTTACTTGTTATATCTCTCATTCAGCAGTGATGTCTAGCAGAGGTTACACATGTTTACACAGTCTGAAAGCAATTACTTTATCTGAGAAACCAGGTTGGAACACACATTCATTCCACAGAGACCACATTTCCTCAATTTGCTGTTGTTGGTGTTTGGCTTTCTCTGGCTCTTTCAAGGCAAATGTTGCCTTTCTATTGTGTTTTGATGCAACAATTCAGACACATGCAAACGAATCTTTGAATTCTCATTCATTTGAGCAGCCTCTTCTGATATGAGATTTGTCATGAGAAGCTTACAAGTCTTGTTAACCATGACAACTGTATATTGGGATAATGCTGATTTTTTTGTTTCACCTATAATGAAATTTTAATTGAACTTAGGCACAATATCCAAGCAGTTTTAAGGGAATTTGAGAAAATTTTGGTGAGGATAACACATCCTTTGCTGTGGATCATCATGCACTACAATATACTGCTTCACTACAATTGCTGGTCACTATGCTTTGTGCACTATACTTGTTAAAAATATGCACTATAGTTCATTGACTCATAAGGATTTTTTTCTGTTCTGTACAATCCCATTGCAGTCTAAATGAGGTAGGTGGTCTGTTCAATCTTCTTATCTTTCATTTAAATATATACTGTTGCCTACTGGCGAAGTTTGATTGACATACTGCTGTTGCAGACTGGCCTCAAGGGGTGGCCTGGGAGTGGAGTTGGGGTGGGGCAGCCACACACCTGCCACCCGACTCCATCCTGACCCCGTCCTGATGCTGCACACCTGTTCACATGGCGCGCAGCATCAGGATGCCCTCTTGGTGCAGCATGTGCACATGCTGTGCCAAAAAGGCACAAAAAAGCTGGCACCATGGCTGAAAGGGTGCTGTGGCCCCAATCTGCTGCTCCTGGGGCAATTCTGTGCTGCTCCTTTAGGCCAGTCTGCATCAGCCCATAGTTTGGTGAATGTAGGAAGGAGAGAGACAACTCAGTACACTGAGAATATTTGACATATGCAGTCTTGTTGCTGCATGTTAGTGCATTCTGTTTCCTGTGCCAGTTTGTTTCATATAGATTGTGACAACAAAACATTTTACAGTTGTCATCTCAAGTGGATGTGATGGCCAGGAGTGCCTGGGACCAACTTCGGTTGATACACCAACTGTGTCCCTACCTGGACCAAAAGGACCTTGAAACAGTAGTACTTGCCCTGGTAATCTCTCATTTGGATTTCTGTAATGCGTTCTACATGGGGCTACTTCTGTACCAAGTTCGGAAGCTTCAGTTGGTTCAAAATGCGGCAGCCAGATTGGTCATCAGAACATCTAGATCAGACCATATAATACCTATATTAAAATCTCTTCATTGGCTGCCGATTAGCTTCCAGGTGCAGTACAAAGCCCTACATGGCTTGGGCCCGAGTTACTTCTCCCCACACAATCCGCCGCGCACTCTCAGAACATCTGGGAAAAACTTATTAGAACATCATAGAACCAAACTCAACATGACTTCCCAAAGATCATACACGGCCGCAGCTCCCATGTTATGGAATGGCATACTGGAAGAGATTCGTCTTATTACTACGCTAGATGCCTTTAAGAAGGCACTTAAGATGGAGCTCTTCTGATGGCCCTATCCATCTGATCTTCTAGATTTGTAGATTCTGATGAAGATTGGCTATTTTATTTTATTTTATTCTATTTTTATTATATTATATTATATTATATTATATTATATTATATTATATTATATGCTCTTATAATTTATTACTGTTGTTTGATTTCACTATTTTATTGTTTGTATTTTGCATATTGTATTCATTCAATTGTGTAATCTCGCCTCAATCCGTAGGGAGAGGCGGGAAATATAAATAAAAAATATTATTATTATTATTATTATTATTATTATTATTATTATTATTATTTTAAAAAGATAGGATTCCAGACTGGGCTACAAAAGGAAAATACAGCTGGGATGCCACTTCATGGATGAAATGGGCCCATGTTTTTGTAGTGAAAGGATTTTGTAAGTGGGAGTACTAATGCTTCACAATATACATAAATAAAATAAAGCACAATTATTTATGGATTCAGCTATGATATATAAAGACCTTCATAGAAATTTAGTCTATTTGTCCTCAGATTTTTTTCTGTAAATGAATATTTACATGTCTCAATCACATGAAACATGTATTTTTGAAATGATATATATGCTCAAGTAGGTTGCTGTTTAAAGGGGCCTAAACATATGGGCCAAAAGGGCTGTCAATGGGCCATGTGGGGGGCATGGTGTTTAGATCAGGGGTAGGCAACGTGTCCCCTTTAAGGGCCGAAGGACTTCAGCTCCCAGAAGCCTCAGCCATGTTGGACAATAGTCCCATGTTGGCCAATAGCTCCTGGGATTCTGGGAGCTGAAGTCCTTCGGCCCTTAAAGGGGACAGGTTGCCTACCCCTGGTTTAGATGATACATGCCCTGAACATGGCTGGAAGCCACCCTGATACCACTCCAAGGCAAAAAGACCTGCCCATTTCAAAACTGTGGCAGTGGCACAGGTCAGGACTGGGTACATGCGATTGCCATGAACCTTGCATGAACAGCACCAGCTTGGCTGCACTGTGATTTTTTTCAGCTTATCTCCTCAAGGCCCTTATCACAGGGCAAAATGCAAAAAGAAAACACAACTTGTCATTAGGAACAGTCATTTTCAGTTAATTTTCAATTAACATATAAGACAACAGTGCACAAAAAGCTACATTGTAGGTATGAAAGAGAAAGACAAAGATTTCTTACTGATGTAGAAGATCTAATACAGATTTTTAAAAAAATGTTGCCTGTTTTTTCTTTGTTTTCATTGAACAAAGAGAATCATAGAATCATAGAGTTGGAAGAGACTACAAGAGCTATTCAGTCCAACCCCCTGTCATACAGGAACTCACACTCAAAGCATCCCTGACAGATGGCCATCCAGTCTCTTTTTAAAGACCTCCAAAGAAGGAGATTCCACCACTCTCTGAGGAGAACCTACAAAAGAACAACTATGAATTCTTCTCATCTTTCAGTAGAAGGTCTCCAGTACTCTTGAAAAAAAATGTTCAAAGGATATTTGCCTTTACCTTCCTCTGGGATTGAAAGAATGAGGCTTTCCCAAGGTCACTCAATGGGTTTCAATAGCGAAACAGAAATCCAAACCCTGGTCTCCAGAGTTGTAGTGCAATGCTCACACCACTACACCACACTGACTGCATTTGTGCATATACAACTGTAAATATATAGGAAGAATATTGACTTTAAGGAACATGCTACTTAGGGCTGATGCATACGGCCAAGAAAGGGTAGCACAGAGCCACCCCTGGGAGCGGTGGATCGGAGTCGCAGCAACTGCACGGCATGGCCCTGATCCTCCTTTTTGCCACCCTGAAAAGAGCAGCAAAATGCCGCTCCTTTTGGGGGTGGTAAAAGCCTGCCCTTTCAGCCATGGTGGTGGATTTTTAGGGTGTCCTGATGCCATGCACCATGCGAACGGGTGCACAGCATCAGGACAGGGTTGGGGAGGAGTTGGGACAGCTGGCATGCAGCCGCCCTGCCCCAATTCCACCCCCAGACCAACCCTTTAGGCCAGTCTGCTAAGCCCCTTAATATGATCTGTAAATATTTCATTGCAAACAACAATATTATCCTGTTCAATATTTACAAGATAGTAAACTCATGAAAGATTTATATTTGGATTCACATTTATGGTTATAAATGCCTGATCATGACCACAAAGTATTACCTCTTGAGCCAAACAGGACTGCTGATGTACTTGTTGGTTTTGTTACCTTGTGAAGGAAGAAATTATCTGTGTCAGGATTCTGTTGGAGAGAAGCAGAAATCAGGATGATTGAAGTTCCTTATAACAACCGGTTTTTACATCTTACATATTTCTTAGATTTGTTTCTGAAAAGCATTATCCACCACCTCTTCTTGGTTTGATATCATGTAGTAAACTCCTACCATAATGTCTTTTGTTTTAAATTTCTTTTCCCATGTATTTACCAAAATGTTCTTGACTGGTCTAGTCTAATCACTTGCATAGATTTTGCATAAGTGAATTTGTCTTATTTTACATATAATGTTAGTTTTCCTCCTTTTCTGTCACATTTATTCTTTTGAATAAGTTATAGAGAATAAGGCTGCCTGATAAGCTGAGGAAGCAGAGGAGGAAATAAAAGCCACCAGCCCACCTGGCCACCTCCCAGCAGTAGCAGCAACAACAACAACATAGGCAGTGGAGGCTGCCTGATAAGCTGAGGAAGTAAAGGAGGAAATAAAAGCCACCAGCCCACCTGGCCACCTCTCAGCAGCAGCAGCAACAACAACAGAGGCAGTGGAGGTTGAGCTTCTGGCACTGATAACACCCAGCTCCATAACTCCTTATAATCTCACCCAGCGGCTTCATATAGATGTTAAATAACATCAAGGACAGAATAGCACCCTGTGGAATGCCACAGGTGAGCTCCCTTTTACTGGAGCTACTGTCCCCAAGCATCACCCTCTGAGACCTACCCGAGAGGAAGGACTGGAACCACTGCAAAGCAGTGCCACCAATACTTAACCCCCTCAGGCTGCCCAAGAGGATGCCGTGATCTATTGTGTCAAAAGTCACTGAAAGGTCTAGGAGCACCAACAAGGTCACACTACCCCTGTCGATGCTCAGATACAGATTGTCGGTCAAGGCAACCATGGCAGTTTCAACCCCAAAGCCTGTCCTGAAGCCAGTTTGAAATGGGTCAAGATAATTGGTTTCATCCAAGACAGTTTGGAGTTGAAGAGCAACCGTCCTCTCAATCACCTTGCTTAAGAATGGTAGCAAAGAGACTGGCCTATAGTTCTTCATATCCAAGGGGTCCAGGGAAGGCTTTTTCAGAAGCGCCCTAATATAGAGTCAACTCATGGACAGCAAAAAATAGGAATCTCCCAAGGGATATAATAATACACTTTGTGCACAAAAGAATCTGGGACCTTATTCTTGAAACAAATTATAAAAAATGTGTTACATTGAAAATCAGGAAATAAAAATATTCAAAGATATGCCCTCACAGATTTTACTGAAAAGGAAAGACTATTCTGAAATTATACAATACCTTAAACAGAATAATGTAACTTATAAATGGGGAAAACTAGAAAGTGTTATTTTCTCAACAGTGAAAAGAAAATAACTGATAGATACAAAAAAAAGGAAAGCCAATGAATATTTAGAGAGAATTAAACTTAAAGAAGGACAACCAAGTAAAGAACAAGTAGTTACACAGCTTGACACAAGAAAAGATGGGAGAAATATGGAAACAAGAGTAGGGAAAAGTGGAAGGAGCACAAAGAAACAAAAAGAACAAGGAGAGGAAGAATTGGATGAATCAGAGAATTACTCAATGGAATTTGAAGATCCAGAAGAAAAGAACAAAGAGGAAGAAAAAGTAGAAAACCAGTCAGATAAGGAATCAAAGGAAGAGAAACAAGCAGGATAAAAAGAAGCAGGAAGGGATAGTTCAGAGGAACAAACAACACTTAGGGACACAAGAAAAAGGGGCAAGATAAAAGAGAAAAAAAGACACATAGAAACCACCTTAAGAACAAGGAAGGGAAAAAACCTAGCATAAAACATTAAGTGTAAATAAAAGTGCTGTCAGTAAATATAAGATGTCATTTAAAGTATTTTCCTGGAAAGTTTACAATTTAAATTCTAAAATTAAACATAATAAAATATCTCATTATTTGTATAAACAAAAAAGTGAGATAATCTGTATCCAGGAAACCCACATAAAAAATAAAGATACATATCTGCTGGAAAATAAAAAAATGGGTAAATTATTTATAGCTTCAAATGAATCACATAAGAAAAAAAGGTGTGGCAATCTATGTCAGAAACTATCAGAAGATAAGAGAAGTATTCAAAGATAATCAGGGCCATTATTTAGCAATAGAAATAGAAACACACTTTGGAAAAATGCTTTAATTAACATATATGTGCCCCAAGGAAATAAATCTAATTTTTTAAAAGAAATTTTAAAACATATTTGTGCCCCAAGGAAATAAATCTAATTTTTTAAAAGAAATTTAATTTTTTAAAAGAAAATAAGGGAATTTGACTATGAAAAAAATATTAATAGTAGTGATTGGAATGGTGTGGTCAACCCAGAAGAAGATAGATTAAAAAAAAGTTAAAGTAAACATATAAAGGAAAATTACCAACAATGGCATTTAAAATTATAGAGGAGCAAAATCTGGTTGATGTATGGAGATTGAGGAATGCAGGAGTAAAAGACTACACATTCTTCTCTGACAGATTTAAATCGTGGTCTAGAATAGATATGGTATTTGCATCTAAGATAATAAATAAAGAAATAACAAAGGTAGAAATTCTACCTATGACATTATTGGATCACAGCCCAATTGTATTATCAATAAATCCAAGACAAAGAGAGTACTCATGGCGGCTAAATGAATCCATTTTATCAGATGAAGAAATTGTAGAAAGGATAATATGAGAATTGAAATTATACATTTAAGAGAACATCAATAGACACTGATGCATCTAGTATGGGATGCAAGTAAGGCAGTTATAAGGGGTCTGTTAATCCAGCAAGAAAACAGGAAGAAGAAAATGAAGGAGGAAAAAGAAAAAGAATTGTTAAGAAAATTAGAAATTCAAGAACAAGAACATAAAAAGAGATCAAAAGATATACCATGAAATACAGATAATAAAGAACCAACTAAATCAAATTATAATGCAAGAAATAACTAACAAAATTAAATACGTAAAACATTATCATTTTGAGAACACAAACAAAGTAGGAAGATGGTTAGCCCATAGGCTGAACAAAGAAATGAAAGAGAATGTTATTTTAAAACTATGCAAAGAGGACAAAGAGCTTACACAACAAAAAGATCTAAAACATATAGTCCAAGAATATTATAAAGATCTGTTACCAGGGTACATCACAATAGAAAAGAATAAAAATGTGAGAATATATAAGGGAAGATAAAATCACTAAATTTACAGATCAATATATAGACGAATTAAGTTCACCCATTACCATGGCCGAAATAGACCTGGCAATAATGAATTTGAAAGATACCAAAGAACTGGGACCAGATGGATTGACAGTTAAATATTATAAGTATTTAAGAACAAATTAACAGAAGTGTTATACAAAAAAATCCAAGAAATAGACTACAATAAATATCTAGAATCGTGGGGACAATCACTAATCACTCTAATACAGGGGGAGGCAACCCAAGGCCCAGGGGCCAGATGCGGCCCCCCAAGGCCTTTGGACCAGCCCCAGGCCGGTCCTGCCACCGCTGCCGCCACCTGTCATGATGATATTGATTATTGTTGTTATTACTTGTTCTTGGGGTTTTCTTGGCAAAATCTCCACAGGGGTTTTGCCATGGCTTTTCTGGGGCTGAGAGAGTGTGCATGCATATTTTTTTAAAATTTTTATTTTTTAAAAAAATATATTTATTTTTATTTATTTATTTATTTATGGTGCTTTGGCCCCCCAATTGTCTGAGGGACAGCAACTCAAAAAGCTCAAAAAGATTGCCTACCCCTGCTCTAATATATTAAGAAAACAAGGATCCAGAAGATATAGGCAATTATCGTCCGATCAAGCGCTTAAATACTGATTATAAAATGTACGCATCAATATTATCAGGAAGGCTAAAGAAGGCTTTAGTGCTTTGGATACATGAAGATCAATCTGGTTTCCTTCCAAGAAGACACATAAAGGATAACATAAGAACAGTATTGAATGTCTTAGAATATTATGAAGTACACATACATAGTAAATTGGGGATGGTATTCCTCGATTTAGGAAAAGTATTTAATAATATGAGCTGGGAATTTTAAGATATAGTCCTGGTTAAAAACAGAGTAAGAGGGAGATTTATAAACTGAATCTGAAATATATATAACATTCAAAATACACAGATTCTAGTAAATGGAGAATGAACATCAAGATGTAGAATAAATAAAGGTACATGACAGGGGTATCCATTTCTCCCCTATTGTTTATTATATCAATGGAAATCTTAAATAATAGAATAAGGAACAATAAAGAGATACAGGCTCTGGAAATAAATAAATAAATATAGCTATAGACTACGAGCATTTGCTGATGATATAGTAATTTTCTTAGAAAATCCAAGAAAGAATATAACAAAACTGGAAGAAATACTGGATCAATTTAGTGAATTACAAGGTTTAAAGTAAACAAACACAAGAGCGGAATTTTAACCAAAAATCTTACAAAAGAAGAAGAAAAAGAATGAAAAAAGAAAACAGAATATCAGATTATCCAAAAAATTAAATATTTAGGGATAACAATCATGAAGAAAAATATGGACTTCTATAAAAACAACTATGTGGTCATTTGGAATAACATAAAAAAAGACTTGGAGACATGGGACAAACAACAACTTTCTTTGATGAGTAGAATAGCGACAGTGCAAATGAATGTATTGTCAAGAATGCTATATTTATTCCAAACAATACCCATTTTGGTGTCCTCCGCCCTGGTTGAGCTCTCGCTCCCACTGCTATCGTGCTGGTAGAAAGAGGGTTGGGGGAGGGTTAAATAACTGACATTTTGCCAGCAACTATGGCTGGCATCTTCAGAGAATGCTGGAATGGAGGAGAGTGGGTCTATATATATTGTGAGACCCTGGTTAGGGACGAGTGATTCCCATGTAAACTGTGTATTGTTCTGTTGTGGAATGAGTGTTGTTCTGTTGTTGATGGCATGGCTTCAGGGCAGGAGAATATGCAAACAAGGATATTGTCTGCTATTGTCTGCTGGGAAAGCCCGTGACCCTGGTTGGTTTCCCATTTGCATTTACTGAGTGCTGATTTTCCTATTTTGTAGGACTGGTAGCCAAACCTTGTTTGCTTTAAGGGTTTCTTCTTGCTCTTTTGCCTTCCGAAATAAATCTGGACAGCTCTTTTGCCACTTAACAGAATATTTTTCTTCATTGACTATGAGTAAATTTTGAAACAAATATATTAACTTCAGTAAAACATTCATTTTAATTATCGCTATTCTCTCTGAAAAAGAGAAATGTTGCTTAGTCCATCTTTCCAAATTTTTTCTAATTTCTTCCTAAGTTTATTGATAATTGTTTTTATACAAATCTATATTCCTTTTTGTTAAGCATAATCCCAGGTATTTTACTTTCTTTTCAACTTTCAGTAGAAGTATAGTGTCTAGATCAAGAGAAGTAATAGTGCCACTCTATTCTGCTTTGGTCAGGCCTCATTTGGAATACTGTGTCCAGTTCTGGGCACCACAATTCATAAAGGATGTGGAGAAACTGGAGCGTGTCCAAAGGAGGGCAACTAAAATGGTGAAGGGTCTGGAAACCAAGCCCTATGAGGAACAACTTAGGGAGCTGGGGATGTTTAGCCTGGAGAAGAGAAGGCTATGAGGAGATATGATAGCTGTGTTTAAATATTTGAAGGGATCTCATATTGAGGAGGGAACAAGCTTGTTTTCTGCTGCTCCATAGACTCCGAAACAATGGATGCAAGCTGCAAGAAAAGAGATTCCACCTCAACATTAGGAGGATCTTCCTGACAGTAAGGGCAGTACGACAGTGGAACACACTCCCTCAGAGAGTAGTGGAGTCTCCTTCCTTGGAGGTCTTTAAGCAGAGGCTGGATGGCCATCTGTCAGGGATGCTTTGATTGGGAGTTCCTGCATGGCAGGGGGTTGGACTGGATGGCCTTTGTGGTATCTTCCAACTCTATGATTCTATGATTCTATGATTCTATGAACTCTAAATCCCGTTATTTATGTTAATTCCTTTTCTTCAGTTAAATCCATATTTTTTGTCAAGATTGAAGTTTTCTCTTTATTTATTCACAGTCCTGCTACATTCCCATATTCTTGTATAATATTTATTAATCTTTTAATGCTTTTTTTTGGATTTTCCAAAAAGAAAATTATGTCATCAGCAAAAGCTTATAGCTTAAAGATGTAATGTTTTATTTTAACTCCTTTTATTTTCATATCTTCTGTGAACTTATTATTTAAAACTTCTAGGACAATTATGAATAATAGAGGCGAGAGAGGTGCCCCTCAATTTTTATATTTTCTGTTCTTTGTTCATTTACTATTATTTGTGCTCTCTGATCTTTATATATAGTTGTTATCCATTTCATAAATTTTGCCCCCATTTTCATCTACTTAATCAACTCCAACATGAAATGCCAATTGACTCTATCAAAAGCCTTCTCTGCATCTAGTAAGATCATACCTAGCTTTTTCTCATTATGGTGTTCAAAATGTTCAATCATATTGACTTCCAGTTGGGATGGTGGACCGGTGAGATGTGTTCCATATCGTCTCCTGTGAGAACTGTCTAGCTAGTAGGAGGCAGAGGTTATAGGGAATTTCTGATAACCATAAAGAACCTCTGGTAAGAGGCTCTCGGATGGCAGGATAGAGGCTGCTGGTCTATAGAATGGTAGGAAGAAGGAAGAGGGAGAAAAACAGAAGACCTGACCACAGTGAGTATCGACACCACAGCCACCTACATGCTCTCCCTATGTAATTAAGAGTGAGGAACGCCACAACATTTTAAATTTTTGTGTCTTCAAGACAAATTTGTCTGGCTTTTAAGCAGAACCCCAGACTTGTGATTGGATAAAAAAAACTTTCCTCTGCAAAACTGCATCTTTCCATCTGTTTAATAATCCTATTGGGACATCTCAGAGCTTAAACAAGGAATGCTAAAAAGTGGTGGAACTTTATTGCCTCTGCTGCTTTAAGGAGATAAAGGTGTTTTTCAAGATCTTTCATCCTGTTTGCACTTATGATAAGAGGAATCTTATAATTATATTTTCCTTTGGACTGCAATGTGGTGTCCTGGAAGGAAATCTCAGATTGGTCTGCAGAGCATACTGGGAGTGGTAGTCCAGGAGAATTCTGGGGATCCCTAGTCAGAGCCGGAAGAATGCAGCTTGGAAGGAGATTGGGAGCCTGGTAGCTTGCCACTAAGAGCTCTGGGAATTGTAGTCAGAGATACGGCTTAGTTGGAATTATGATGTGGGAAACAGCTTAAATAAACACTGAATTTAACATCTCCCATGGGCAGTCTGTTTTATAAGAAGAACCATAAGCTGCTGAACTTTGGACTTTTCCAGACGACTTGTTGTTTTCTTTGTTAGAAATACAAATAACATTGTGGTATTCATCAACTAGAAGAAAGAGCGGAAGGAAGGAAAGTAAAGAGGCTATATAGAGGATGAACCCAGCGGTTGGGGTTTGGCTTCAAATTGACTGGATAGAGGAAAGCTTTGTGACAATAGACTGGTAAAATTGGCGTGATTTAGATAAAATGGATTATGAGCTATATTTAATTTTTTTTTTCTTCTTGCTAAATGTATAGAGGACTTTGAAATTATATGATTGTTAACTTTTTACTAATTCTATTGACCTAATTTGAAATTAGGCTATCTGGGTTTATAGTTTGCTTTGATCTGTAAAATCTATTATTGTTGGACTTTTTCTTAGAAAATCAGTATTTTGGGTGTGTAAACTTAAACCATTATTTAATTTGAACAATCTGAACTGGATATTGATAGCAAACATTGTTCCTGAAGAAGTAATTAGGTTCATTAATAGTGAGTGGTGGTAAATAAATGGCTACTGGGAAAACAAGGGCCCAGACACAGGCTCAACTTCAAGCACAGAGCCTCAGTTGACCAATCAAAAACAATGGATTTAAATTTGTCTCTGTTGGATGAAATGAGTATTAGGATGTATTTAAGCAAAGAAATCCAGGATTTAAGAAAGGAAATGGCAGATCTGAGGGTTGAACTTAAGAAAGAAGTTCTGGAAGATCTGAAAGGCGTTCGTGATTCTTTAGGTAGAGTTTCCTCCGAAATTAAGCAGATTAAAACCAAGATGGAGAAAATTTAGTATAAGCATGAAAAGTTTGAAGGGAATCTTAGATATTAAGCAGAAACAGAAAGAATTGGTGGATGATAATATAATTAAAGATTTACATTTTAGGGAAAAATCTTTGAAAATCAGGGGAATGCCTGAGGGGGACAGAGAAAATCTGTGTGAAAAAGTAGCTCAGATTTTAAGTGATTATCTCAAAATACCTGCTGAGATGTGTATTATTGAAATCGACAATACATATTGTTTGAATCCTTACGTCGCAAAACAAAGACAAGTCCCCAGAGATATTATGGTTGTTTTTGTTAGAAAGCACATGAGAGACTCATTTTGCAGATGCACAGGGTGAGACCCCTACAATGGGAGGGCAAAGACCTTCATTTGTTTAAGGACATACCTCCAGCAATACTGAGGAAGAGAAGGGAATACTCCTTCTTAACATCTGTGCTTAGGGATAAGCAAATAATGTATAGATGGCTGATCCCTGAAGGAATGTTAATTTGGTTCCAAAAAAGGAAAGTTGAAATAAAATCCATGCAGGAAGCTAAGGATTTTCTTAAATTCCTCAAAAGAGGGGATAAAAGAGATGAGGGTAAAGGAGAAACTTATATTAAGGAAACAGATGTTAAAGAAAAAGAACCTAAAAAGACTGAAAACAATGATAAAAAATAATGAAAATTGGCAGAAAAAGAGATCTAAGAATCATAGGAAGGATAGCAGAGATAGCAGTTCAGGAAATACAGATGGAGAGACACCCAGAGGGGAAATTAGAAGAGTAAATTCCTTGGATAAGGTAAATGCAGATTTGCCTCAATTGGGGTTAGGGAATGGATGTGATCATAATGTAGACAGTGAGGAGGAGGATCTGGACACAGGACTGATATAAACAAAGAAGAAGAGGAAAAAGATCAATAATAACAACAATTAGAAGTCTTTTCTTTTTCTTCTGATATATCATAATGTTAAAAGATACAAGGAAAGGTCCTTTGAAATTTCTAAATAATTTGAAAATCACCTCCCTGAATGTAAAGGGTCTAATGGCAGTTCTAAGAGAGGGAAAGTCTTTCAATATTTGAAAAATTTTAAGTGTGAAATCTTGTGTTTACAAGAGACCCAAATTAAAAAGGCTAATGTGAAATTATTACAGAACAAAAAATTGGGCAAGGTATTTTTTTTGGCTGCAGATAAAAAAAATGGGATTGCTATTTATATCAATGATAGATTCACCACTGAGGAAGTCATAAATGATAACAGAGGATATTTGGTTGGTGTTCAAGGTATAATAGAAGGAGAAAATTTTTTAATAGTAGGTGTTTACGGGCCTCTAACTAACAGAGGGAATTTTTTTGAAAAATTCCTAAATGAAGTAGTTGGATTTTCGTTTGATTCTTGTATATTTCTGGGGGATTGGAATGGGGTGGTTGACCCCAATTAGATAGATACTAAAAAAAAAAAAGGAATAAAAGTTAATCAAGGCAAGTTGCCCCAGAAATTTTTCAATTTTCTAGATAGATTGGAACTGAGAGACCGTGGAGAGAACTAAACCCTGGGAAAAAAGAATTTTCCTTTTATTCAGATAGACATCAGTCTTGGGCTAAATTAGATATGTTTTTTGTTTCAAATATATTATTGCCTAAAATTCTGAATGTTGAAATTAATCCAAGAATTATTTCTGATCACGGATTAATTTTGCTGACCATTAAATGTAGGCCAAAAGAATATTGTTGGAGACTAAATGAGAACTTATTAAAAATGATAAAATCTACAATGAGGCTTCCAACTGTTTGCAAAATTATATTAAGGAAAACTGTGGTAAGGGTACTCCCATTATAAATGTCTGGGAAGCAGCCAAAGCAGTTATGTGTGGCTTTTTTCTGAAGAAAAGTAGCTATCTTAAAAGAGAGAAACAGCAAAAAATGAAAGAATTAACAAATGAAATTGAGCAGAGAGAATCACAATTTAAACAACACCCAAACAGTGAAATCTTGAAGAAAGAAATCATGACTCTGCAGCATCAAATGTCGTCTTTGCTGTTAGAAGAAAAGCAAAAAGAGCTAAAGTTTATTAAACAAAAAGCATTTGAAGGCAGAAATAAACCAGGAAAATGGTTAGCTTTACAATTAAGGAAAGAACGAGCAAAAAGACAGATAATTAGCCTAATACACCACGGAGAAAAATACACAGACCAAGATAATTTGAAAAGAATTGTATATGAATTTTATACAGCGCTTTATAAAAAAGGAGATGAAGTTAGTTGGGAGACAATTCCTTCATATCTCGAGAATGTGAAAATAATTGCATTTAACCCACTACAAATAGACTTATTAAATAAGGCTATAACTGTACAAGAGGTCCTTGAAACAATTCAGAGAATTAAATCAGGGAAAGCGGCGGGGCCTGATGGTTTCCCTGTGGAGTTTTATAAAAAATTCGCTAACCAAATAGCACCTTTATTGGCTCAAGTCATGAATAAATTAGATGTTGGTAAATTCCCCCATATATGGTCTGAAGCAAATATTGTGATACTTCCTAAAGATAATAAGGATCCACAGGATATTAAGAATTATAGACCCTTTTCATTGTTGAACATCGACTATAAGAACTTTGTCTCCATCTTGACTGAAAGACTTAAAAAGATTTTGCAGGAGTGGATTCATAAAGACCAATGCGGGTTTTTGCCGCAGAGGAAAATTAAAGACAACTTAAGAATAGCTCTTAATCTGGTAGAAATGCATGAAAAAAAATATTGATAAAAAACTGGTGATGACCTTTGCTGATTTTGAAAAGGCTTTCGACAGAGTGGAATGGCCTTTTCGTTTCTAGGTTCTAGAAAAAGCTCAAGTCGGCAGTAAGTTTATTAATTAGATTAGAGCCATTTATGACAAACAGGAAACTCGACTTTTAATTAATGGGGAAGAACCAATAATATTGAGATCTCCAGCGGCACAAGACAAGGCTGTCCCTTATCACCCCTGTTGTTTCTTATGGTGATTGAAACACTCAATAAAAAAATAAGAGAAGAAAAAACCATAGGGATTAAATGTAAAGGGAAGGTCTTTAAAATACATGCCTATGAGGATGACCTTCTTATGTGCACAGCTGATCCAGATGGAAGCATTGAACATCTATTAACAATCCTA
>CM034705.1:22854642-22866313 GCA_020142125.1 Phrynosoma platyrhinos | reverse complement strand
AAATTGTATTTGATGATAACAACCATAAAATCAGAATGTTCTATGAATCATTGATGGACTTTGAAATGGAAGAAGATCTAATAATGGAACCTATGATTAAGACCTTAACTGTAATATCTCTCTCGATCAATGGGAAAAAATTTGGTCTGATAGACTTAAATACACGGCTTGTTACAATGTAAGATAAAATCACATCAAGATGCAATTTAGATAGCATCTCACTCCAGCAAGTCTAGGAAAAAATCTTTAAAGGTACCTCTGACAAATGTTGGAGATGCAAGAAAGAAATTGGTTTATATATGCATAATTGGTGGAGATGTAAAAAAGTAGTGAAATACTGGAAAAAAAATTCACAGGGTTATTGAAGATATTCTAAATTGGCATATTGATTTTGAACCCAAATTATATTTATTGAGTATGTGTGATAAGCCGGATATAGAGAAGACCCATGGGAAATTACTATTTTATATGACTACAAGTGCCAGAATTGTTTTGGCAAGTTTCTGGAAATCAGTAGAATTGCCAACAATAGATTGTTGGTTAAAGAAATTGTGTGAATCACAGCAAATGGATGAACTTACGAGTTTATTAAGAGGACAAGATCAAGAGAGGAGCAATAGAATTTGGAAACCTCTACAAGAATATATGGAAAGATGATAGATGAAGTTAAAGCTGTTGAGTTTCTTATGATTAATGTTATTATTAAGTAGTAGGGTTGTTTAATCCTTTTTGGAGTTGTAGCTTTTTATTTGTGTTAACCAATTTGAAAGAAATTACTGGGGAGTATAATTATAGTAAAGGTTGTATTTATAATTTTGTTCTAGTTTTTAAAATATGATAAACTTAATCTGAGGAATGTACTGAATGATGTTAAGTTAGAGGGTGCTCTGCTTTAAGACCCCTATAAGGAAAGCTTTCTTGGATTTAATTTAAGATCTAAGTCTGGGTTCAGGAAGTTACTTTTTTGTTTTCTGTTTCAGTTTTTGTATATTTGTATTTTATGTAGTGTATGTATAGAAAGTATGTGAAAGGTGGTGAGGGAGTGTGGTGTGATAACTTATTTTTGTCCCTATCTGTTTTTGTGTGATTGCATGTATATATGTGTTGTTTCTTTTTTTGGAATATTTTAATTAATAAAAACTTTAATTAAAAAAAGTTCAATCATATTCAACACAGTTCTTACATTATTTTTAATTTGTCTATTTAGTATAAACCAATTTTGATCTTCATGTATTACTACTTAAAGAATTTTTTTCATCCTAGTTGCTATAATTGTAGTAAAGATTTTATTTGTCAGAGATATTGGTCTTTAATTTCTTAGATCATAGTTGTCTTTATTTCCTTTCGGGATTAGTGAAATTAAGGCTTCTTTCCAGGATTCTGGTATTCCATATCTGTGCATATCATTCATTACATCTTTGAATAGGTTCACTAATACCTCTGTCATTTTTAAATAATAAATTGCTGGTAGACCATCCGGACCTAGTGTTTTCCTCAGCTTCATTTTTCCTATCACTTCTAAAATCTCCTTTTCCATGATGGGTTGATTTAAACTGTTCTTTTGTTCATCACTTAATACAGTATTTTTTTGTTCCATCAGATATTTTGTTACTTTTTCTTTATCACCCCTTAAGTTTGATGTGTTATTGTACATAGTTTCATAATACTTCTTAAATAATTGTTTAATCTCCACTTGGTCGGTGATAGATCCCCCACTATGCAGTATTTCAGTAATTATTTTTCCCCTTTTCTTTTCTCAGTTTATTTGCCAATATTCTCCCAGCATTATTACCCGATTCAAAATGGTTTTGCCTAATCATTTTTAATTTCTTCTCTACTTCCTTGATCACCAGTATTCTTAACTGTTGTTATAAATTTTCAATCACACATTTCAATCTTGTGTCCTTTCCTTTTCCATTCTTCCTCCTTCTCTTTAATTCTTCCCTCAATTTATTTTCTTTTTCTTTTTCTTTTCTTCTTAGGTCATACTGCTTTTTGATAAATATACCCCTAACTACCACCTTGTTTGCATCCCATATAATTTTATTCTGTACATCTTCTGTTTTATTTTCCTTGAAATAATATTTTAATGGTTTTTTATAGCCCTTATATTTTCCTCTCCTTTCAGTAAGTCATAGTTTAACCTCCATACTAATCTCTCTTTTTTATTAACAATTCCATTTTGATCGGGTCATGATCAGATGAACATTTAGGTAATAGCTCCACCTTACATATCTTTGAGGCTAGGAATTTTGAAACTAAGAAAAGATCTATTCTAGTAAAGGAGTTGTGTGGCTCTGAAAAAAATGTAACCCCCTTTGTCTCCTTATATTTATATCTCCATATATCCACTATTTCATAATTCTTAACCATATCAGAAAAGGATCTTGGTAACTTCCCCTGATTCATTCTTATCTTTTTCCCCTCATTGGATTTTCTATCCAATTTGGGCTCGAGCACTGCACTGAAATCTCCTAATAAAATTATATTATTATATTCCAATCTCTTTAACTGATTATTTACCACAGTAAAATATTTGTCTCTATTTTCTAGTGGAGCATAAATCCCCCCCACCAGTATTGCTAAATTCTCCATTTTCACTTCTACTCCTATGTATGTTTCTTCCTTATCACAAAAAGTTTCCTTCGATTGATACTTTTATTCACAAATACTAATATTCTTTTTTTCTTTTTATTTGCAGCCAATGTATATGAATATCCAAGTTTAGGATTTCTTATATATTTTATTTCTTTTTTCCTTATCCTTATTTCCTGTATGCATATAATGTCACTTTTAAGCTTTTCCAATTGGTGAAATATGATACTTCTCTTGTATTTTGAATTAACACCTTTAACATTCCATGATATTATTCTTATAGCCATTTTTAATTAGACTCACAGTATCTTCTAAATATTCCTTTTGATTTTGTTTATCTTAATTGTTTAATTTTAACTTTTATTTTTTGATATATTTTTTCTTTATTATTCCTTTATTTATTTGTGTACAACTTTAATATTTCTTTATTTCTTCCTACTTCTTATTCTGTTGAGCCAGTTCTATTTTCCTTTTTCACTTGTATTTTTCTATATCACATTAATCTCTATATCTCTTTGTCCTCTTCTTCTTCAGTATTTTCTTCTGTCTCAGAGTCTGTATATTCTTCTTCACTATTTTTCAGCATTCCCTCCTCTCCTTTCTCTTTTTCTTCCATCCATTCATTATTAGTCCTCTTTCCTCTTCATTTTTTTCTTTATATCTCTTAGATCTCCATTCTCTTACTACTGTCTTTTCCATTTTATCTGGTCTTTCTACCTTTTTTCCTCTCGTGCACTCTCTCTGAATTTTTTTTAAAGCTTTTGTTCCATTTCTTCTGCCTTTTTTACGTTATTGATCCCAATCCTTTTCTGTTTATAAGAGAATGAGATTCCTTCAATCCTATCCCATTTAAAATCAATTTTAATATTCCTTAATAGTTGTGTCAGGTTTTTGTATTTTTGCCTTTTTGTCATTATTTGAGGGGGAATATCTTTGGAAATTTTAACTTCCACATCCTCAATTATAAGTTTTGCTCCATAGTTCTTTTGAATTACCAGATCTCTTCGGTCCTAACAAATCATATCACCACATCATACAGTGTCTTCCATTCTTTTGCTTGAGGTGAATTAATCCTAAAGATTTTATCTATTTTGAGTTACAATCCATCTTTTGTGAATCTACTAAAACTTGCCAGATATGATATTAATCTAGTATTGAGATCTTCATTTGATTTTTCTGGTAATCCTCTTATTTTTACACACTTTTGGTGGTAACTAAGTTCATTGGTCCACTCCGTTGTTTGTTGTTGTTCTTGTCTCTTTGAGGTTTCTTTTATTGTTTTTTCCCATACATTGGTCCTTTCCTTTATTTTGTCTACTTCTTTTTGTGTTTTATTAATGTCTAGTGTCATTTTTTCCATCTTTTTACCAAAGTTGTCTAGTTCCTTCTTAATGTCTTTTCTTATTTCAGTTCTGACCTCTTTTATCTCTTCCCTTATTTCCCCATTAGATTCTCTCATATCTTCTTTCAGTTCTTGCCTATTTTCTTTCATTTCTTGCCTTATTCAATGTTCTTCATCTAAAACTAACACATTGGAGTCAGTCACTTCTATTGGATCTTCTATTGAGCCTCTTCTTTGTGTGGGCAATTATGTTTGTAGCATTTTTTTGTTGCAGACATTTTCCTCAATTTTTCAATCTAATCAACAAATCAACTAATATGACAAGTCTATAACAACAATAATATTACTATACTATTTTCTCCAATTTACAATCACTTTCTATATAAAATCTATCAAAATCTTTCACTTTAGGCTCTAGTTTTCCGATATATCATATATGTCATATATTATATATACCTATCATAGAAATTACATAAGAGGTTATTTTGCCCCATATATTCCTGTCCTTTCCTTTTATATCAGTAATCAATTAGTTCATTAATATTTCTTAACACAGATCATTTTGATTGAAAATAAATTAACACATTATAACATAATACTTTGTTTCATTATTCTCTAGCAATTTCATTTATATTATTCTAAAGAAGTATAGCAATTTTTCACTTTAACAATAAATTATTCATCACAAATATTTATCTTGTTTTTCTTATTCTTTCTCTTTCTCTTTTTCTTTGTGCATTTCTTGTTTCCATTAAACTTCAATTAATTTATAAAGTGCATAAACTTCAATTAATTTTAATAACAACAATATTTCTCTTTCTTTGAATATGATTTTCTAACAATAAAATAAGTGTATATTCCACCTTTTCTTCAGTTTCTTTTTAAGTTCCTTTTCATCTCATTTCATTTTATTTTCCCACTATTCTTCAATTCTGTTCTTTCCACAAATTTTATTTCCTCTCAGGTGATTATTTCTTCTCTCTACTTTTGTTCCGGTCCTTGTTCTTATTAAGATACTCCTCTAAAGAACAAGACCACGCAGTCCACAGGTCCTTAAACTTTTTTCATTTTTCTGTTGTCAAAAGTCCATTCAGTATCTTATCAGTTCTGACTATTTTCTTTTCAACAGATACATATTTTATAAGTCTATCCTCTACACTCAATATCTTGTAATTCTTCTCTGCTCCATATCTAAAACTTGCCCCTTGCCACTTTTTCACCCTTTTTAAATCCTCCTCCTACCTCTGTTCAGCTTCTCTTATTCACTCAGGGTGTGTTCAGCATCTTTGCCATTCTCTTATATTTATGTGGCTCCTCTTCTTATCGTAATTTATGGCCTTCTACAGTATTTCATGACCTTTCACAACACCTTATGACCTTCCATAGATATCACAGCCTTTTACAATCTTTTACAGTCCTTTACAACTTTTTCCAGTCGTTTATGCCTTTCCTCCCAACTCTCTCTGTCTCTTCTCATGCACTCTCTCTCTCTCCCCAGAACTCTAATCTCTACATCGGACTCCTCTTCTACATCTCAGAGCCCATCAATCTTTACCAGAATGAGGGTATTAAACCAGGCAAATATTTGTTTTATATTTCATTCCTTTCTTCTCTCTTATATAAAGTCACTTTTAAGGCAGTATGTGTGCCGAGTCCCCACCTTTCAGCAAATGGGAGGTACAAACTCTTCAGGTTCTTCGGTCCCACAGCTTCTCCATTAAAATTGTGGGAACCAATCAACTATGAGCATAATTTGTTGCTGATGTTACCATCACATAAAAGAATGAAGAACTCTAAATGTCTTCCCAATAGACAAGTTCATTTCCCTCCCTCCCTCCTCTGGTTTGCATTTTAGAGTTCTTTCTGAAAATTTATTGTAAGATAAAAGTGTGAATTTTTTTCTGTGTATGGTTTGTTCTGCTGACTCTGTTGATTGCATGTCATCAGTCCCAGTTTCTGCCAGCCTAGCAGTTCAAAAGCATGCAAATGCAAGTAGGTAAATAGATACCACTTTGGTGAGGGTAAACTGTGTTCTGTGCAATCATGCCGGCCACATGATCATAGAATAGTCTCTCACAATGCTGGCTCTTTGGTTTAGTAATGGAGATGAGTACCACTCCCTATGATCAGACATGACTTAACAATTTGTCAATGGGGAATACCTTTACATTTTATTGATTATTTGTACAAAAATTGTTTTTATGCATATGCACATTTTTTTTTCACAAAAATGTCTCAAAGTGCAAAATATTGTCCAGCAGTCAACCCCCCCCCCCAGCATGGCTTGAAAAAGAACAACTTTTTCTCAATCAGAAAATATGTGAATATTCTCTAATTCTTACTCTTAAATTCACGAACTTGCAATTTTTGAGTTATTTTGATCATTTGGGTAGGGGTGGTGAAATGTATTTCATTAATCTCAGAGGATTGGTAAATTCCATTGAAACTGCTTAGAAATAGAGGTGTGTCACCTGGAATTCACCAGATAGTCACCAGCATGGTGTAATGGTTTGAGCATTGGACTACAACTCTGGAGTCCAGGGTTCAAATACCTTTAGCCATTGAAACCCACTGGATAACCTTTGGCAAGTCACACACTCAGCTTTAGAAGAAGGCAAATGCAAAAACAAATCTTACCAAGAAAACTCAATGAATCTTAGGATCTCCATAAGTTGGAAATGACTTAAAAGCACACAACAACAATGACAGGAACGGGAATGCAGCATTTGTTTTACTTTTTAGAGTACACTGCCAGAAATCAGTATAGTGCTGTGAGGCAACAAAGTGACTCAGGGCCTTTACAGACAGTGGTTTGTGCCATCTTGGAGGCAGGGAAGGGGAGGGGCAGCCGGTTGCCAGCTGCCCCAACCCTTTCCCAAGGATGTAATTGGAGCACCTGCCATTGCATACTGCAAGCGCTCCGATGACATCCTTCTGTCACAGTGTCCGGACACGCTGTGATGGAAGAGATGCAGAAGAGGTGCACACTGCCTCTTCCAGTGCACTTTCCACACCTTGAGGAAGGAGTGCTATTTTAGCACTCCTTCCTGGGTCAGAAGAAGAGTGGATTGGGACCGAGGCATGGGGCAGCCTTGGCCCCAATCCACTGCTTCTCAGGGTGGCCCATGGCCACCTGTTTGCATCATCCCTCTGTTTTTTATGTCTTCCCTCCCCACAAAAAGCTGCATGATATAAAAATAATTGTATCATTAGGAAAAGGTGATACAAATTTTGGGTGGACTCAATAAAAGACAGTTTTTATTCTTTATTCCTTTGACTTTGCAATAAATTTTCAAGGTGCACAAATATTCCTGCCTGGTGTTCCAAAGTGAAAGTCAACAGTGGGTGAGGAATCAGTAGAATCTCACTACATCCTAAATTCAAGATTAGGTATAATCAGGAGCAAAGTACTGGCAAATTCACCAGCAGCATCCAAAAGCTGCTCTGTTGGATACTGTTTGTTTTAAAGTGCAAGGTTTCAAAGTGAAGCACTGCAGTCACCAGTTTGGCTCTGAATGACTTCTGCAATAAAGTCTGAAACTAGTAAGGGCAGGGCTCACTGTGGATTCCTGTAAAGATAATGCTGTCTGGCAGCAGATAAGTCTACTATCTCCCTGTAGCAGCTTCTTCATTAAGGGGAAAAAAAAGGATGATAAAATGAAAGTTGATGGGAGGAGGGCAGTGTCTATAGGATTATGGTCATAGGGCCTTTACAGACTGCCAGAAATAATGCAGCTTGAGTCCACTTTAACTGTGCTGGCTCAGTGCTAGGGAATCATGGGAATTGTATTTTTCTGGGACATTGAGTCTTCCCTGTCAGAGAGCTCTGGTGCCACAATAAACTACAGTTCCCATGACTCCCTAGCACTGAGCCAGGGTAGTTAAAGTGGACTCAAGCTGCATTATTTCTGGCAGTCTGTAAAGGCCCATTAGTTTTGTTCAGGTGCGGTTTTTGTGCCGAGTAGAGTTTGTGCAACTTGGGAAACATTTGACACCTTTCAGTGGAAACAGGCTCTCTCAAGGAGGGTGGAAAGGTCTAGAGACACTACCTTTATGCAGCGGCAGACCATCAATTGGTTTGGCCACGCCCCCAAAATCTAGTGTTGTCTCCCTGTGGGCATAGGCAAACTATGTATCCCATCCAACCCTTAGGAGTTTATCACACGGGGAGCCCCATGCAGAAATGGTACTTTAAAGAGAAAAAAAAACCCACAAAAGCAGAAGCAATTTATCAATGGGATTTCTCCATGTGATAAACTCCAGCGCTGTTAAAAGGAGGTTAATCCGAACGGAAATTAGACAAAAACTGCTTCTTTTTACTTTCGGGATCTTCCGAAAGTAAAAAGAAGCAGTTTTTGTCTAATTTCCATTTGGATTAATCTCCTTTTAATAGTGACGTCATCTGAAAAAACAGCCGCTTTTGCAGGTTTTGTTTAATTTAAAGCCCCGTTTCCTCATGGGATTTCCCCCGTGTGATAAACTCCTTTGTGTGGAAGTGGGATGCAAATTGTGAGGAGTAGTACAGTAAGTACTCTTTCACAAAGTTATGTTTATGTTCCATGATGAAGGCAAATGTTATTAGGGAATCATCTGGAAATATCTGGGATAAGCACTGATTTTATAGGGCACAGGTGGGATAAAGTAGAACCTTAAAAAGTGTGGAGTTTCTTTTAGATACCATCGTCCACATTTTTCTTTATTTGAATGGGTTACAGGATTAAGACATTGACTAATCTCTTTATGCATTCTTGTAAACTAAAACTATAATGATAATATCATTTGGATATGTATGCATTAAGTTTACAGGGTACTCTGCCCACGCAGTGGAAAAATAAATTCACAGCTGTTCACCTTAATGAACAGATTGGGAATATATTATTAACCAGTAAGGGAAGCAAGGATAAGACTGCTTGTGTTGTCAGAAGTTGTTTTCTTTTATCTTTACAAGAGTTTGGCTCATGTGACTAATCAATTAAATAAAAGATCAAAGTGTTCTCTCCCCCTCCCCCCGTCTACCTGGAAAAATGTGCAAACATTTATTTTCTCTTCTCCAATAATTTTGTTCTCCAGTGACCTTGCATACAAATTTCAGGTAGAATTTTGATTCTAATAAGTGTTTTAAATCCCTAACTTTTAAGTCACTCAAGACTTAAGTAGACTTAAATAGAGCTAGAAATATTTGATATGTGATGGTCAATTAACTCTCAGAAAAGTTTACTTTTTTCATGAGATATATGACCTCTCATCTTTCACAAGCTCATTCACCTGTTTTTCATTGAATCAATGTATAAGTGTAACCAAGTTCCCATTGATTGAATGGGCTTAGTCTGGTTGGATTAAGGGGGGAAGCAGACGAGAGCTTCCCAGACGCCCTGGGCCGGCGCGCCGCGGGGCCGCAGCCTCCGCACCTCGGCGCACCGGCGGCGACCCTGGAAGGAGCGCTAAATCAGCGCTCCTTCCTCAAGACAGCGAAAGTGCGCACTAACAGCGTCGGGCGCACTTTCGCTGTCTTTTCTGCCGCGGCGCGTTCGGCTGTCGTGGCGTGAGGTCTTCCCCGGAGCGCCGGCCGTGCGGAGGGCCGGCGACTCCGAGGGCGACCTCAGGGAGAGGAAGGGGCGCCGAACGTGCGGCTGCCCCTCCTCTTCCAAGCCTCCAAGACGACTCTATTAGTCGTCTGCCGAGGCCCTTAATGTTACATTTAGGGGCATTGCAGACCGGGCTAAAGGGCCGGCCTGGGGGTGGAGTTGGGGAGGGGGAACCTCACACTGGCCATCCCAACTCCACCCCAATGCTGTCCTGATGCTGTCCATCAGGATGCCCTCCTGGTGCAGCGTGTAGATACACTGCACCAAAAGGACATAGAAGAGGCTTGGCACCGGCTCTTAAGGTGGCCTTTTGCCACCCCTAAAGGGAGCAGCATTTTGCTACTCTTTGGGGGGCAGCAAAAGGGGGGATCGGGGCCACAGCATGAGGTTGCTATGGCCCCCAATCCACTGCTAGCAGGGACGGCCCAGAGCCACCCAAAATAGGCCATCTCTAGAGGCCCTTAGTATTTTCTAGATAGACTGATACAAGCCAGGGTTTCAGGCAGTAATTTTTCTCAGCCCTCCCAGGAAATGTCACAGACTGAACCTTTTATGTTTCCGCTCCATCCACTTGGACATCCTCATTCGAAATGTATTACAGTAGTGAGACTTAAATGTCTCTAATCATGAATGATAGTGATCATGTATATAAACAAGGCTATTTGTTTCATTACAATGTGACTGAAGGGAAACAAATGAGAATATAACTGGTACCTTGAATGGATTTGTGTCATCTCCTAATTCTGGAACAAAGAAACCTCTCTCAAATACACATTTTCAATCAAAAGTGAAGCATGTGAATAAAGTGAAACATGTGAATTTCTATTCCAGAGAAACTCCCTGTGATATAATTTAATTGCCTTGTTGTGGGAATACTATGGAAAGCTAGAGTCTAGTACAGCAGAAACCCCACTGGGTTTTCAGCTAATGAAGTTTTTTTCCCCCCTGGAAATCCCATATCAAGTTTCATCCCCGGTCCTGCAAGTCTCTCGTTATTTTTTGCAGGGGGCACTAGGCAAGGAAAACATTAAAACTTTCCTCACATTAAAACTTTCCCCATGACCCTATTTTGGAGAGATATCCTAGTCCTTTTCAGGATCTTTTATATAAGATGACTCAGCAACTGATTGCCCTCTTATCGCTTTTCTTTGAGTTAGATATAAGGCAGCTCAGCTGTGCTATGGCATGACTCATTAATTTGCATTCTAATGCAGTGTACTTAGGCATTGATTTATGATCCATGCTGTTTAGTGTCCTACACCTGAGGCATCAAAACTGATTTTTAAGGCTTTGATTTTATATGTGGACAAAAATAAGAAGTTGGAGGGAAAGAGAAGGGGGAAAATCTGAGAAAGGTTAAGTTCAAAGTCTTTGCTTTGATTTAGCTCAGCAGTAAAGAAATTCATACAGAACAAGATTAAATTATAATTTTGAAAGGATCTTTTTAACATTTTTTTCCTGATTATTGGATTACTTATTTTCTATAAACTGTAGTAATTAATTTGAAAATTTTGCAAGGTTTTGAATTTATTTTATTTTTTAAAAAAGCTTCAAGGTAATTAAATAATGTACTCTTTTAAATCACACTCATTAAAATGTCACTTTTTGCTAGTGAGCTCCTTGAATCCCTTCAAATTTATAGCCCCTGCTTTTCATTTTCTTTTGGTCAAACAAATGTAATCACTAGTGTCAAGACTCTAGTCAGACTAGAACCAAAGACTAGACAGATATCAGCTGCAATTCTAATCTGGCTATGATTATCAAAGGGTCAGAACAGACCAGCAGCTTCAGCCAGCTTCAAGCCAGTTTGAGGGTGTAGTGTTTACAAGGGCCACACCCCAAGTCACCTGGAAGTCGTGCCAGTGGTTACACACTGGCTAGCTCTGGGCAACTTGGGGACATAGCGTTTAGACACCACCATCACCCAAGTTGGCTGAAAGCCAGCTGAAGCTGTGGTGGGGTGTCTTCAATCCATCCCAAATAGAAGCAGTTCTTTCCCTTTGCTATTTGGGCCAGATTTTGGCCAGAATGGGACCGCAGTGTCTGATTGCCATGGCCTCTATCTGGCTTTGTCAGCTAGGTCAGGTTAAATGTTTAGCCCCTAGGGACGTTATCACACGTGGGCCACAAAGCGATAATAAACTGGAAA
>CM034705.1:22840896-22854542 GCA_020142125.1 Phrynosoma platyrhinos | reverse complement strand
TTCCACACTATGGTGATTTTACCTAAATTGCGCATTTACCTTCATGGCATATTTGCATTTCCTCCAGACAACTGAATTTCAAAAGATCTCGGTTAACACCAGTTTCTGTCCACTTTCTGTCCAGTTTCTGTGCAACGTCGTGTGAAAACACGGGGCACTAATCCAGTTTCTGTCTGGATTTTGTGTGGATTAACCAGCAGATTTGCCCCCGTGTGATAACGTCCATGGTCAGGTTAAAGAAAATATCTGTAAGGAAACAGATCAGTTGTGCCATCAGGAAAACTTTGGCTAGAAAATAAAGTCCTTTTAGGAGAATGATCATGAACCACATCATTTAAAGAAACCTCTAGATCAGGGGTAGGCAACCTAAGGCCCAGGGGCCAGATGCAGCCCACAAGGCCTTTGGACCGGCCCCAGGCCGGTCCTGCCCCCCCATGATGATATTGATTATTGTTGTTATTACTTGTTCTTAGGGTTTTCTTGGCAAAATATCCACAGGGGTTTTGCCATGGCTTTTCTGGGGCTGAGAGAGTGTGCATGCATTTTTTTTTTTAAAAAAAAATTATTATTATTATTTATTTATTTATTTTTGGTGCTTCGGCCCCCCAATTGTCTGAGGGACAGCAACCCAGTCCCCGGCTCAGAAAGGTTGCCTATCCCTGCTCTAGATCATTGTAATATTGAAACTGTCCAGGTTATTTATTTAAAGTGCTAAATCTCACCCCTCAAACAGTCTCAGCATCTGAGAAAACTCCTTTCAGGTTTGGACAAGCACCTAGAGTAGACTTACTGGCCCACTGACTTAGAATCATAGAATCACAGAGTTGGAAGAGATTACAAGGGCCATACAGTCCAACTCCCTGCCATCCATGAATACACTGTCCTGACAGATGGTCATCCAGCCTTTGTTTAAAAAATTTCCTAAATGAGAGACTCCACCACACTCCAAGGCAGCATATTTCACTGCTGAAAAGATCTTACTATAAGGTGCTTCTTTCTAATGTGTATGTGAAATCTCTTTTCCTGTAGTTTGAATCCTGTAGTTTGAATTGCTCTGGGTCGTAGTCTCAAGAGCAGAAGAAAACAAGCTTGTTCCCTCCTTAATATGACATTCCTTCAAATATTTAAACATTACTATCATTTCACCTCTTAATCTTCTCTTCTCCAGCTTAAACATACCCATCTCCCTAAGCCGCTCATCATAGGACATAGCCTCCAGACCTTTCACCATTTTTGTCACCCTCCTCTGGACATGCACCAACTTGTCAACATCCTTGAATTGTGGCACCCAGACCTGGACACAGTGTCCCTGGTGAAGTCTGACCAAAGGAGACTAGAGTGGCACTATTCCTTCAAATTCTGCAACATAAACTCCAATCATACATGAAGAGAGAAATTCCACAGGTACAAGACTGGTTCAGAAAAGGCAGAGGCACTAGGGACCATACTACAAACATGTGATGGTTAATGAGAACACCAAGGAGACCCAAAAGAAAATCAGCATTTCTTTTATAGATTATATTATTTATTTATTTATTTATTTCCCATCCTTATCCCAAAACTGGAACTCAGAGTGGTTTATAAGACTAAAAACAGTACAATTAAAAACATAGAAAAGTTACATTAAAACAGGTTTAAATTATTACAGTATTAAAACAGATTACATATAAATGTATAAAATATAGTTAAAAGATAAACGCATTTAAAATACATTTAAAAGAATACAACACCAAGACTGTCCTTTAAAAACCTTCTGTTTTAAATGCCTGTCTGAACAAGAAGGTCTTAGCCTGCCAGCAGAAGGACAACAAAAAGGGGCAGCCATGGAAAAGGCCCTCTCTCATGTCCCCAACAACTGTGGTGGTTGGATCTCTGAGCCTCGGCTGGCTCATACAGGGAGATACAGTCTGCTAAATAGCCTAGACCTGAGCCTATAGGGCTATATAGGTCATAACCAGCACTTTGAATTGTGCCCGGGCAGCCAGTGAAGCTGTTTCAACAGGAGGCTTGTGTGATCTCTATAAACTATCCCATTAACAGCCTGCCTGTAGCTCTTTAGACCAGCTGAAGTTTCCAAACACTCCTCAAAGGCAGCCCCAAGTATGGTGTGTTACAGTAGTCCAAAAAGAATACAACCAAGGCATGTACCATTGTGGCCATATCTGACATCTCAAGGAATGGGCACAGTTGGATCATAAGCTTTAAATGTGCAAAAGCACTCCTGGTCACTACAGAGACCTTCATGTTCAAATATGAGTCCAGGAGTACTCCCAAACAGTGAATCTGCATATTCAGGGGGAGTGTAACACAGGCTGGAGTTCTATTTCCTGAACTGGCTTCTGACTGATCAGGAGCACCTCTGTCTTGTCTAGATTAAGGGGGACTGCAGATGGGTGGCTCTGGGCCACCCCGGGAAGTGATGGATCAGGGCCACAGTAACTCCACACTGCAGCCCTGATCATCCCTTTTGGTGCCCCCCAAAAAATCGGCAAAATACCCCTCCTTTTAGGGGTGGCAAAAAGATGCCCTAAGAGCTGGCACATGGCTCTTCAGCACCCTTTTTGGTGCAGGGTGTTTGAACACTGCACTGGAAGGGCATCCTGATGCCGTGTGTTGTGCGTAATGGCACGCAGTGGCAGGATGGCATTTGCATGGGGTTTGGGGCAGCTGGTGTGCGGCTGCCCCACCCCAACTTTGCCTCCAGGCTGGCCCAGTCTGCAGAGGCCCAAAGTTTCAATTTGTTTGCCCTCATCCAGTTCATTACTGATGACAAACACTGGTTTAGGACCAGGGTAGCCTCTTTAGATTGAGGTAGGAGGAGTAGTAGAGTTGTAGTAGTAATAAAGTTGTGTGTCCCCTGCATATTGATGGCATCACACCCCAAAACTCCACATGACTTCTCCCAGTGGTTTCATGTATATGTTAAATAGCATAAGGGACAAAACAGAACCCTGAGGGATCCCACAGGCCAATGGCCAGGAGGTCAAGCAAGAGTCCCCTAGCACCACCTTCTGGGTTCACCCCTCCAGTAAGGAATGGAGCCACTTTAAAATAGTACCTCGAAGTCTCATCCTAGAGAGGTGGCCCAGAAAGATGCCATGGTTGATGGTATCAAAAGCTGCTGAGAGGTTCAGCAGAACTAACAGAGGTCTGTGTAGGTCATCCACCAAGGCAACCAAGGCTGTCTCTGTTTCATAGCCAGGCCTGAAACCAGATTGAAATTGATCTAGATAATCCATTTTGTCCAGAAATCCCTGGCAAAGCCTTTGACTGCATATATCATGAAAAACTATGGAACACTCTTGAAGACATGGGAGTGCCACTACATTTGATAGTCCCATGAGAAGTATGTACTTAGAACAAAATGCATCTGTTAGACAGAATATGGAGAAACAGAATGGTTCCCAATTGGCAAGGGGGTCAGGAAAGGCTGCATATTATCACTCTACTTGTTCAACTTGTATGCAAAGAGTATCATACAAAGAGCAGATTTAGACTCTGAAGGAGTAGTAAAGATAGGTGAAGAAAGATCTGTGGATAACACCATACTACTAGTGGAAAACATCATGGACTTGGAACAGTTACTAAGGAAGGTCAAGGAAGAAACTGCAAAGGCAAGCTTGTATTTTAATATAAAGAAAACAAAAATAATGATCATGGAGGATCTACATAAATTCAGTCTAGATAATGAGAAAGTTGAAAAAGTTAAAGATTTCCTGTACCTTGTATCAAACATTGATCAGAAAGGACCACAGTCAAGACATAAGAAGAAGATTAGGAATGGGAAGGGTAGTGATGGAAGAACTAGACAAGATCCTAAAGAATAAAGATATACTAAAGTTAGAATCATCCAATCCACTGTATTCCCCATCACCATGTATGTAAGAGTTGGACAGTGAAAAAAGTGGACAAAAAGAAAATCTACACATTTGACATTTGCTTGAGAATATTGCTGAGAATACTGTGGATAGTCAAAATGACAAACAAATGGCTTCTTGAAGAGATCAATTCTGAAAGCCAAAATGATTAAATTGAAGTTGTCATACTTTGGCCACATCATGAGAAGGCATGACACATTAGAATAGACAATAAGGCTTGGAAAGGTAGAAGGCTGTAGAAAGAGAGGCATAGCAAATGGATAGACTCCATTAGGGAGGTAATGGCCCTGAATCTACAAGACCTAATCAGAGCTGTGGAGGATAGGGGTCTTGGAGATGTCTTATACACAGGATCACCATGAGTCAAGGTTGACCTGGGGGGGCAGCTAACAACATCAATTACTTCTCTTGATCTAAACACTATACTCCTACTGATTCAGTCCACAAACACATTGGCTGTTTTTAGCTGCCACTTGCACTATCGATTCATGGTCATAGAACCTTAGAATCATACAGTTGGAAGACACCACAGGGCCATCCAATCCAACCCCCTACCATGCAGGAACTCACAATAAATAAATAAATAATAATAATAATAATAATAATAATAATAATAATAATAATAATAAAATTTATTTCTATCCGCCCGTCTGCAATGCAATTGGGGCGGCTTACAGCAAATCAAAGCACTCCTGATAGATGGACATCCAAGCCTCTGTTTAAAAACTTCCAAAAAAGGAGTCTCCACCACACTCTGAGGCAGGTGTTCCACTGCCAAACAGCTCTTACTGTCAGTAGGTTCTTCCTAATGTTGAGGTAGAATCTCTTTTCTTGTAGTTTGAATCATTGCTCTAGAACAGGGGTAGGCTCCCCATTAATGTCTTCCCATTACAACACTATAAAAAATCCTTAGTAAGGTTTTTTTTTTGTACGAATATTACTCAGAAATCATAATCCCCATATATCAGTGAATATAATGGTAATAGTTGTGAGATAAACAACTAGCAAAATTAAAATCATATATTTAAATTACAATATCATACACATAGCCTGTGTAATTGTTTTTACATGTGAATAATTTCATGTGTTTTTAAAGTGATCAATACAGTGGTACTATTACTTTCCTCGATTTGGACACTGTACTTCTATTGATGCACCCTAGAATCAATTGGCTTTTTAAGCTGCCACATCACACTCTTGACTCTTGTTTAACTTGTGATCTATTAGGACTCCTACATCCCTTTCACAGTTATTGATGTCAAGCCAGATGTCACCCATCCTATATCTGTGCATTTCATTTTTACTTTCTCAGTATAGTACCTTACATTTCTCCCTATTCAAATTAATTTTGTCAACTTTGACCCAGCTTTTTAATCTAAAGAGTTGGGAGCCTTCAGCTACCATAGAAAACTTCATAGGCTAGTGGTAGATCATGCATTGCAGAACAACCTTTAGAAATATTTTTAGGTGATGACTTTGAGGTAATGTAAGTTTAAGGAACATGTGGCCTCAGCTGTTTTCCTAGCTTGCTTCAATATGGTGATGCTCAAGATCGATGTAAGTGTTCTGCCTAACATTTTATGGATACAAACAAGGTCACTAATTCTCACACTGAGTATTGTCATGCCACTTATCTTAGGCTCACCCCATTACTTTCTTCCACAATATGGCAGAGAACAAAGTGAGGGAGGCAATTCTAATGTAGAAATGGTATAGAGAGAAGTGGTGAAATCCCACACACTGGTGAAATGGTTCAACATCTACCCTGCACAAATATGCAGTGACTTTTTTAAAAGGCATAATATCCATTGCATTTCCTTGTTTAGTCTAGAGCAAGATCTGTTGCCTTTCTGCTGTGGAGCAACACACTTTCTAGAAACCTGTATTCACATCTAATAAGATCTCCTCTCCAAGTAAATTCACTGTTAGATCTTATGTATCTTAATTCTTTGATTACTTCTGAGTGAGGAAAAAGAGAATATTTTGCTGTCATGCTGGCTGACTCAGAGAGCAGCCAGTGTGTCTGCTGGTGTAAGCTAAGCAAACAAATAAACAGACAACATTAAACATGCTAAAACAGTGTTTTCTGAACTTTGGTACTGTCTTAATTAGATAAAAAATAAATTCACACATTAGTGCATTTTCCTAAATATTGCAAGGCTGAGTGAAATCTTGCCTTGGTAATAAATCTCTAGTTCATATGACTAATCAGAGATTAAACTTTTTACATCTCTGTGACATTTTAAAGGAGTCCGTCTTAGTTATACAGAAGCAAAGGGAGGGTGAGAAAAAAGGTCATAGCTTAAAATAATAATAAAAAAGAACAGGCAGACATATTGTGCTGTACAATAGAAATTATATTTAATGTCACCCAAAAGCCCAAGTGGAGATGAATGGTTGGTTATCCTAAAGCAAGGTAGCTGTGCTTTCCCCCTTCATCCATTCAATAATAATTCACATATTTATGTGAATCTAAATGGCATATTGATTTTTACATTGGCAGGCAAATTGTATATCTTTGGTGCAATCTAGGGACAAACACATTGAAATTAAATAATGTATACTAAAAACCTATATGAACACTTGTATATGACCATAAAAGATAGACTTTTTCATTAAAGCTATGTGTGAGATAGTGAGAATGTTTGAAACCTGAAGTGTGTTGTAGATTCTGTGCTGGAAGATGGAATATGCAGTCAAAGTAAATAGAATATCTGTTGTAGAAAATGGATGGGCCCACATGCTCATTATGATGGGGGAGACTTTCACATTATATTGGGAGAGCCTTTGGGCCATTCTTGTTAAGTAAGTTCCCAGGACCACAGTTCTGGTGGACGGTGCACCTAACCCTTGTAGCCCCCAAGAAACCTACTCATATTCACTGAATGAGCAAATGGAGTGCTTAGCTCACTTTTCTTTTAGTGTTTTTCCCCTATTGTAATTAAGTAAAGTGTGACTTTTCATAAGTAATTTTCCAATTTTTAGCCATTATATAGGTGTCACTATAGTGCATTCAAGGTCAGAATATTATATGTCTCCCTCTGGGTGTTTTGACACAGCATGGTCCCTCCACCTCTATATATTTTAGAAGGCTGAAGCTTCTTTGTCTCTTACCTGTCACTGTTCAGATTTTCTAGAATTTGCTATATTGACACCAAGGCTCCCAAGGTTGCAAAACTTAGGGCCTCGGCAGATGGCTAATTGAGCTGTCTTCTGGGCCCAGAAGAGGAGGGGCAGCCGCACAAGTGGCGTCCCTTCCTCTTCCCGAGGTCGCCCTCGGAGTCGTCAGCCCTTCTATTTTTTTTTAACTGCTGGAAGTTGACCATAGAATTGTGCTGTAGGACTAGAGATTCCTAGAGAGGTGTTCTCTCTAGGTCCTCCAGTGTAACTCATTGTTCAATTTCCAGCAGATGTCGATCATAGAGTCATTCTGGAAGACCCAGTGATTCCTAAAAAGAACATGCAGTCAGCCCTCTTTATTCACAGATTTTTTTATACACAGATTCAAGCATCCATGGCTTGAAAATATTTAAAAAAGTATAAATTCCAAATTGCAAACCTTGATTTTCCATTTTATATAAGGGACACCATTTTCCTATGTCATTATATGTAATGGGACGATACCAACGACCCACTGTATTAATCAAGTCCATGAATCGTCAAATCTTTGAAAGGGAAACCAGTGAATGTGGGGCCTGACTGTAGTTATAATTGTAGCACAGATAATTATGTGGTCCCCAGCAGCACATCTTACAAAATCTGGTGCTTTGCCTCCCAAAATGCTTCTGTTTTATACTCTCCCTGTTTCCATTTAGCTAAAAGAGCTCACTATATCTTATTTATATAAACACATCTCTTGTCCAATAAAAACAAAGATCTTAGACCTGACATCACACTATGTATGGCACTGAAGCTTATCTCTAGTTGTAATTAGGTATGCTACAGGCCAATAACAAGTGCATAACTGTTTTTATAATATACTGCTAACACACAAGCATTTCAGCTTCAAGAACTGAAATTAGGCAAACATAACACCAAAAATTTGCACACCCAATAACTGTTTCCAAGGTAATGCAGAGAGTATACTAAAACATCTTGCATATAAAATTCCGTGAGCCTTCAGGTATTGCTTACCCAACAGAGCAGATCCTTTTTTCCTGCTGCCCTCTAGGCTGCAGCACTTGATCAAGTCCTCAGTTCTAGCAATGATTGTTAGGAACTGTAGAACATAGCAATGATTGTTAGGAATTTAAGTTACAAAAATACTCAGTGTAAGTCAAATAAACTTTTACATAGCTTCATCCTGGACCTGTGTTTGCATTTGCCATTCAAGTTCTAAAAGAAATATGTGTCATGACAGCATAAAGCCTTAAAGTGTTCCTCTGACAACTATGTTGAAGCTGATTATTTTACTTGTGTTCATCATCACTCCCCTTTTAACTGAGAATTTTGCCACAGTAAATCCCACCTCTTTCTCTCTCTCTCTTAAAGTATGAATTATTCTTTAGAAAATCAAACATGTTGGTAAAACAAACTCTGTATGTTTTTTTTAAATGTTATAAAAGCAAGAAGAGTTTATTGTTTGGCAGGCATTAAAGTGTAATTATAGTTCTAAAAGCTTGGTATTTTATGTTGCAGTCATATAGCAAAAACATTTTGAGTGCACAAATGCATACAACTGAGTATCTAAAAAGTATTTAACAGGATTCAAATATGATGACAAACTTAAGTTTACTGTTACTCTAGTGAGCCTCAGGCTCACATGCAAACCCATTTCCTTCCTCTGCAAGGTCCATGTACAGGCTGGAAGTGTTGCACCTATATTCAGTGAACCAAGATTTTCATTGCACCCAGTACCTAAACTATGCCTATTATTAACTAAGAATGAAAACAATATTCACTGTTGTTTCCTGGCTGAAAAATTCATTTTCTAACACCTGGGGAAGTTCTTCAGGAAGAATAGCTTGATGGAAGAATTTTGTAGTCTTCACTTGGGATTTGCACATCCTGAAGTGCTTTGGGGGATTATTCTGCACTGTAATAGTCATATTTGGGTGTGAAAACTGTGTGTGGGTTTTGTTACCCAAACCACATTTTTCATACAATAATTATGTTTTCTCTGCAAACCCCACATTTATTCATGCCCCCCCAAAGCTTACAGAAATGTGAAGTGTTTTGTGCAAAACTGGTGGATTCTGCCCCCAAAGGTTTTTTCTTTTCTTTTTAAATCACATGAATTTCTGGAAACAGTTTTTTTTTAAATGATCATTCCCCAAAGAAAACATAATTTCACACACACACAAAAATACTGTGGGTTAAAAAAAAAAAGACTGGTGCATAAAAATGTTTTTTTTTTTACAATAATGTAATCTTTGCAGGTATATGCATGCAATGTTCATTGATTTGCACAGAATAATTTCTTGAAATACTTCAGAATCCCTTAATATTTGAAAAAACTATGCAAAAACTATGCATTTTTTCCCATAGCAGGGAGAACACTACATCAATTATTTATCAGGAATTATTATATCCCTATTCTTCCCTATGATATACTGAAAGAAACCAGCTGTAGAAAGCATAGTTTGATGTTGATAATTCTTCAAGACAGTTGAAGACAGTTAATGCTATGATAAATTGTTTAGATAAGCAGGTTAGTTAAAATCAGAAATGAACTCTTTTGATCTCTTCATATCCAAATCATAGAATCATAGAATTATAGAGTTGGAAGAGACCACAAGGACCATCCAGTCCAACCCCCTGCCATGCAGGAACTCCCAATTAATGCATCCCCAACATATGGCCATCCAGCCTCTGCTTAAAGACCTCCAAGGAAGGCTTTAAACCAGAGACAGTTCCTGCTTTCTGGTTTTAGAAATTCACAGCCATTATTATCACCTTTTGGGAATAAGGTATTAACTTCTTGATTCCCTTCTTATTTATATGAGTATATGTTCAATATATACATATCTAAAAACAAAAAGTTTTAGGATCTTTTGCAGATGGAATAATATTTCACATTCTGAAGCTTGTGAAGTAAATTTTGAACTGTTGATCAGACAACTCCAGGCTCTGGAATTCCCTTCTTTATGTGATGCATTTTGATGCTTCTGTTGTTTCTTTTCAACAGTCAGTTAAAATGATTTTTTTCCTCACTACCTTTTATGAAAATTGGTATTGCTTTATTGCTCCCCAATGTTTTATAGTCTTTTTGCTGTCTGCATATTGTTGGTTCTTTGATTTAATATTTGAATTGTTTTCTTGGGGGCATTAAGGTCACAAAGGGCCTTGGCAGACGACTAATAGAGTCGTCTCAGAGGCCTGGAAGAGGAGGGGCAGCCGCACGAGCGGCACCCCTTCCTCTTCCCGAGGTTGCCGTCGGAGCTGCTGGCCCTCCGCATGGCCGGGGCACCGAGGGCAACCTCCCGCCGCAGCGACCGCACACGCTGCGGCGGAAAAGTCAGGGAAAGTGCGCCCTATGCGTTTAGGGCACACTTTACCTGACTTCTAAAAGGAGTGCCAAATTGCCTCAGGAGCGCCGCAGTACGGCTGCCATGGCCCCGCGGCACTCCGAACCAGGGCGTCCTGGACGCCCTGGTCTGCATCCCCCCAAAGTGATATAGAAATGCATTTTATTTACTCAGTGCTTCTCCTGGCACACACAAATAGATTCAGCTACCAGTCATCAGCTGGAGTTTGCTGTATTCCAGCCACTATACTGGTGTAGGTGGTTGACAGCTGGAGGAAAAGGGCTGTGGGCATGGTACCTATGAAAGAAAGAAGGTTTTGGAGAAATTGGCTGTTTGCAGCTGGCAGGTTATGTCTCACCTTGCCACTCCAAAAATAGTAGAACTATCAGTGTGGTGCACCAACAAGATTATTGCTATCAGATATATTGTTACCTTAGCTTCCCTCAGTCTCTTCAATTATATGTATATAATACACAAGTATCTAATAACACAAAACATTAGGATTTTTTGCAGATGGAGAAGTAAAGGAGTTGTGACACAAGATATCATTTCCTTTTTGACAATTTGGTTCAGTTCTGTCCTCCATGCTATTTAATATAGACATGAAACCTCTTGGAGACACTGTCTAAAATGTATGGGTTAATCCAGACAAGATAAAGGAATTGCTGGTCATTCAAAAAGCAGATCAAGAAACAGAGTCACATCATCTTGAATAGGCAGGTTCACAATTTGGGTCCACTCCTAGATTGAGCCCTCGGCTTGGATCCACAGGTTTCAATGGGTGTCTTGGAATGCATTTGCAAAATTAAGACTGGTATACCAGTATTTGTACTACTTTCCTTCAGCACCACACTTCCCGTGAAATTTCCAGTTTCTTCCTATCAGATTTTGTCACTGTCCAGTGTCACAAATATATATACTACTACAGTAAGGTGACTCATATATAAGTCAAAGTCAGGTTCGGGTGCCAAAATTATGAATTTTGATATGAGTTGTGGATAAGTTGAAGGTAAAAATTAGGATGTAATAAAGAATGTAAAGGATGAAGCAAAGGAACATGATGCCAAAGAGCTTACAAAATTCTGGCAGGTATAATTGTTTGTGTTCGCCCTAAAGATTGGATAGATGAGGAGGGATCGGTGATAAATGGAAGCTGTGTGATGTGTGAAGAAGGCAGCCAAGTGCAAACAGGGCTAAAAAAATGTGCCCATGTCCAAAAGGATGTGAACACAAAACAAAGAATGACAGCAGTGAGTATAGACTTTAACTTTAATGTGATAACTTTCCCTGATTTTAACCCAGAAAAGCTGACATACACAAATGTATTATTGAAAGCCCAATTCCTCTTGGTGCTCCTTTGAGGGAAAGTGCCAAAAAGCCCAATTCCTCTTGGTGTTCCATTGAGGGCAAGTGCCAAAGAGTAACCACCACCATTTTTCTGCTGAGGCATTCAAACTATCAATTATAAAAACTATCAACTATCAAAAACTGCCCAGGCATTCAAAAAGATCAGGTGCAGCAAAGCAACAGAGAGAGTAGTGAGGATCTGTGACCCTTTTAGGTGCTCTTGGGACAGACTAAGGGCCTTTGCAGACTGCCAGAAATAGTGCAAATTGAGTCCACTTTAAGAGTTAGGGTTAGGGTTAGGGAATCATGGGAACTGTATTTTATTGTGGCACCAGAGCTCTCTGACAGAAAAGGCTTAATGTCTCAGAAAAAAATTCCCATGATTCTCTAGCACTGAGCCAGGGCTGTTAAAGTGGACTCAATTTGCACTACTTCTAGAAGTCTGCAAAGGCCCATAGCTCTTTCCTTTTGCCACTCTACTCAGAGGGAATGGTTCCTTTGGGGGTAAGAAAGAAAGTACAGTACTCACATTGGCCCATGGATAAGTCAACTCAGGTTTTTGGGGTCAATTTTGTTGACTAAACTGTCTAGACTTATACATGAACTATACAGTATATAAAAATTGGAAGTGCTATGGCATTAATTATTCTGATTTTGGTATTTAATAATATACCTTTACATTTGATGGTCTCATCTAGTTCTTTCACAGCTGCCTTTCAAAGTCTTTGATCTAAAATAGATGGGCCAAATGATGCATTTTCCCATCATGTTTGGGGCATAGCATTCAGATTATGCACACTCTGAATATGGCCAGAAACTGCACTCATGCTGTGTCTTCAAAAAGGAACCAGGCCAAAAAGGAGTGAAAAGTCCACTCCTTTTCAGCAGTCCAATTCAGAACTGCAGTGGTGGTCTGGATTGGGGCCAGGTGCATGCAGTCACAATGGCCCCACGTCAGTTTTTCAGCCCATCTGTTTCAGCCCAAGGTCTTCTGATTTCTCAATGAACTCAGATCAGAAATATTATCTAATGAACATTATATTGAAAGATAATGAACGTTATACTTTTTTATTAATATTCACGTGTACCCTTGCATTAGCACTTTATTCCTTAAGTTTCATCAGTAGTAGGTCCAAATCTTTAATATTTCATGCTTGAATTATTCCACACAAACCTCTCCAGAACAATTTTGACCAAATGAACTTTGACCAAATGAAATAGACACGCACCAAAAAGATATTTTCCCTATTAAATTCATTAAAGAATAGGTGAAAAGACCTTCATATTTTTTAAGAAAAAGAACAAACATTCCTATTTAAGACTAGAGTGACCAGCCTTGACTACAGTGAACACACACAAAAAAGTGTGAGTCAGGTGGATGCTCAAGATAGGGAAAGACTGGGGATGTGCTAATATTTCCTCTCCAGCCATGCCCCCGCCAGCATAAGACAGTGTGTGTTTGCACACAATATTAGAATCATAGAATTATAAAGTAGGAAGAGACCACAAGGACCATCCAGTGCAACCCCCTGCCATGCAGGAACCCCCAATTAAAGCATCCTCGACAGATGGTCATCCAGCCTCTGCTTAAAGACCTCCAAGGAAGGAGACTCCACCACATTCTGAGGGAGTGTGTTCCACTGTTGAACAGCTCTTACTGTCAGGAAGTTCATCCTAATGTTGAGGTGGAATCTCTTTTCCTGGAGCTTGCATCCATTGTTCTGGGTCCTAGTTTCTGGAGCAGCAGAAAACAAGCTTGTTCCCTCCTCGATATGACATCCCTTCAAATATTTAAACACGGCTATCATATCACCTCTCAGCCTTCTCTTCTCCAGGCTAAACATCCCCAGCTCCCTAAGTCATTCCTCATAGGGTTTGGTTTCCAGACCCTTCACCATTTTGGTTTTCCTCCTTTGGACACACTCCAGTTTCTCCACATCCTTTTTGAATTGTG
>CM034705.1:22822268-22834293 GCA_020142125.1 Phrynosoma platyrhinos | reverse complement strand
GAGCCCACTGGAGCACCGAGGCTGAGGCTGAAATGAGGCCTATTTTTAACCTAGGCCTCGGCAGATACTTCTTTAGTTTGCCCTCAGCCTGTATATTCACTTTATTAGACGCACCAACTTCCCCAACCTCATTTTGGGGAAGAAAAAATGCGTCTTATATGCCGAAAAATACGGTACTCATCCTGTACCCAATCCATGCTTCTCCTGGATTTTTTCCATTCTTTAAAAGATCCAAGAGAAGCTCAGGTTGGGTGTGAGATGAGTACTGCCTGGGGACAGAGCTGTGCAATAAAATCCATCCCTGTCCATTTGTATCCACACCTAGCTTGGGAATAAAACCGGTGTGATAATCTTCTAAATACTAAAGACTGACTGCACTGGATCTGAGATCAAAATTAACCCAAAATAGGCCTATTTAGGATATTTCTTTTCAGCTTTTGATAGTTTATTCATATATATATCCAGCTATATAGCCATGGAGACTTCAGTGGGGCTATGGGGTCACCATGATGGTCTCACTTACATTGGGCTGGCATGACATTGGAAAGAACTACCTACAAGTGTACTGGTTTATGTGCTTAGACTTTCCATATGATTGTGAGCTGCCTTATTCACTAAGGCACTGTAAAAAATTAACTATCTGATCACTGTTACACTATAGCGCCAACTGAGTAATGGGCAGAGACAGTGCTGCTCCTCTTCATTGTAGTGATACCAGGTGACATGTGGAATCTTTTTGATTATATGTATCTATTCTCTGTCATGAGAGAAACCTGAGCTGCTTTCTTTGATAATGGAGGTAGCTTTCTCTTTTTGCTCCCCAAGCCACTGCTATGCACCACTCTAAAAAGTGCTTTATAGCAGTGTAATGAATTAATGCACCAGAGTATGTCATCAACAAGATTCTGGTCATATTCTCACAGACCAATATGAAACAAGCACAGGAAAAAATATAGGTTGAATTTCAAGAGGCTCAATGAATTCCAGGTGCTTCTGTCGCCTAATGATAGGGACAGACCAATTCAGAAAGTCCACCCTTCCCTTTGTGCAGCTCAGACTTAAAGCCTTTCTTCATTCATACTGTCTTTATACTTACCCAAATTCCTTGTTACCTCTTCCCATCTGCTCAACTTGCTGTCTTGGAAGTAATTTTAGTGTCACTTCCTGGCTCTGCACCTACCTCATCCCTCCATTAGATATTTTAACTTGGCTTGAGATGATCCAGCTAGAAATTCCCTGGTAGATTTTAGGGCTCTGGTCTCCAAGGAAATATTGTGTCATTCCAATGATTGAGTCAAGTGTGTGTGTGTGTGTGTGCATGTACAAATGCAAGTGGACTTCATATTGTCTACCTTTCACTTTACTTGAAAATAGTTGATCTCTTATATTATTTTTAAAAAATTAATTAACAAGAACAAATGAAAATATCTAGAGAAATTATTTATTTCCCTTTTCCTCTCTTCCTCTAACCTCTCTATTTTATTGTAAGCAGCTTTTGAAATTGTAAGTACTTGTGAAACAATATTTTTAAAGAGAAATAAAAAAACTATGAAGTATGTGTGAGTTGATTTCTGGCTTTTGAAGAATGCACAAGAAATGAGATATTTCCTTCAAGCTATTATGAGCCTATTGTTCAGCCAGGCTCAGGAGATAATCTCTTATCAGATACAACAGTGACTCATAACACTAAAATTATCTTGACTTTTACAAGACTGGCTTTAACCTTTCTGAGACTGTTTTTCCTTTCTTGTCTTCAGATTCTGATGCTGTTGAAATTAAAAGTATTCTACATTTTTCCCTACTCCAAAATGGGGTTTTTATAACATATCACATAAATTTGTGCAAACTACATAACTGGATTTTAATTTTGAAGAGTTTCTATCCTTTATCTTTGGTTCCTTGAATTATCCAATATGTGTGTTTTTGTTTTTAATTAGAGTGAACAATTGTGTGCTTCACTGTGCATTTGCTGTAGTTTTCTAGATTACATCAAACTTCATGATGCTGTAAGGGCCATATTGCTTTTTAGATATGTGTAGTTCATAAATGTATGTCTGCATTAATGTATTAATGTAGATTATTTATAGGTTTGCTCGTGTCCCAAATCTTCTAAAGCAGGCAGACCAAGCTTTTGGGAAAATCTTCCTTCTAGGAAGCCACTGTTTCTGTTCACATGTGAACCCGTCAGTCTCTGCCATTTACCTTTCACTCTGGGGGTTCATTCCCACTTACATTTAACATGGTTTGCGATTTGCTTTCACTCTGGGTTGGTGAATCAATTCCAGTCGATGAGGTGTTCCCACTATGGAAATGGTTCTTTTCTTCTTTTTGGTCACAATTGTCATTCCTAGTGATTTTTGCTGCTCCAGAATGCCTGTCAGTCATCTACATGTCATCAGTGATGCAACCAGCCATGAGCAACACATTCAAGAAAACACAGGAGGGAGTGCCATGGCCAGAATTCTCCCCTGGGATGCATGCATCCATGGATGTCATGGAGGATTCTCCCCTGGGATGCATGCAGCCATGGGTGTCATGGAAGATTCTCCCCCAGGATGCACACAGCCATGGAAGTCATGGGGGACTCTCCCCCAGGATGCATGCAGCCAGTGGCTTCCTAGAAGGAAGATTTTCCCATGGAGGACACTCCCCAGGATGCATGCAGCCATGAGCATCATGGAGGACACTCCCCAGGATGCATGCAGCCATGGGCATCATGGAGGACATTCCCCAGGATGCATGTAGCCATGGGTGTCATGGAGGACTCTCCCCTGGGATGCATGCAGCCATGCGTGTCATGGAAGACTCTCCTCTGGGATGCATTCAATCCACATGTATTTTGTGATAGCTCAGAATGAAAAAGCCCACTTCCTTTTTCTCTCTTTTTACCAATCCCCTTTTTCAAATCTTCTCTTTCTGTCTCTGTTGTTTTCCCCACTCACATGAATTAGGTCAAGCACTGTAGGTTCTCCACCATGGGTTTAATAACATTATCAGGCACAAAAATGTTTTGCAATAGAATTTGGTCTGCAAGTAGGATGTTGCCATTCTTTGTAATTGTTCTATTAAGATTATGAAATGTGTGCACAGGTAGAATGCACAAATAATCCCAATATTTACCTTCCTCTGTAGCTCTTGTGTGCCTTCATTTTGAGAATCTAGATGTGCTATGAAATATCCTAGCATTTCCCAACATCTCAAGTGCCTATACAGTAGTGGCAGTGCCAGAAAGGAGACAACAATGCAAACAGGTGGCAAAAAGGAGAGACAGAGACAGTAAAAGAGGTTTGGCAAAAGAAATTCAGACCCCATGGCATCTTTGATAAGGGACCTGAGCTGTGTTTCATGTCAACCAAACTATTTCCTTTTTAAAAACAAAAACAGAAAGATGAGAAAGAAAGAAGCTTGTTTTCTTTGAATTCTGAATTGAACTGGGGTGAAGATGCCATCACCCATCACTGCTTGCAAGCTAATATTATCATATGATGAAAAATTCACTCTAAAAGGCAACTTTGATCATTTCCAGAAAATAATATCTCAAAGAAAATAGATACTCTGCTGTATTATTATGTTACTTGATTGCAGCATGATTCATTGCCCTCTCCCATTTTTTACAAGTAGAAATAATTATACAAACCTAGATCATGAACTTTATTATGAAAATAAATATATCCAAGGCAGAATTATAAAGAAATCTTTACTGTATTAATAAAGCATACCAAATATGACTATTTCCCCCCTTTTAATACCAATGCCATTTAAAAAAAAAAGTGATCTACAGTAGCAATAGGAAGAGAAAGAATGAGCACTTTACATGCAGATGCAAAGTTGTGTTGACATTTTCCCAGCATCTGTGTTACCATCAGTCTGCCTTTAGATATGCAGCTCAGCGTGTATAATGTTGTTAACAACAGGCATAACATTATAAAACTGCAATTATATGAAGGTGGTTGGAAGAGCCATTAAAATGTCATCTTCTTTTAGAGCACTGTTTACAGAATTTTAATAGGATCTATATGAAGATTTAAAATTCTTTTTCATTAAGAGAAGTGCATAACACACTTATCAATGGTTTCTTAAACACCTTGCTGAATCAGATCAAGGTCCATCTAGTCAATTGTTATGCTTCTAGTGATTCATACTAACCTACCTAATTGCAGCTTTAGAGTTATTGTTACTGGCCATCACAACTTCTTGTGATAATGAGGTTAGCTGTGTGTTGCAAAATGACTGAACAGAAAACCATGCTGTGTTTATTATAGTATTTCCAGAGCTAGAATTCAAAAGTAGCTAGAATAGATTATTTAAAAAAAATCAGGATGCTACAAATTACTGCCCTGTGATACAAAACAAGTCTGAGTTGGTGTGACCACATATACTGTGTGTGACTATTAAAAGTAACTAAAAGCTTTGCAATTAACACACGAAAAAAAGAATGAAATTATCCCTTGTTATACTGAAGTTATAGTTTAATGTAGTAATGCCATAATTGCTGCAACTAAATAATTACAAGCAACTTGTTGTTTGCAAGTCATTATTTCCCTGCCAGATTTGCCTAATTTCTTCTTTCAAATCTAATAACCAGAGTTTTTTTGTGGGTTTTTTTCGGGCTGTGTGGCCATGTTCTGAAAGAGTTTCTTTCTGACGTTTCGCCAGCATCTGTGGCTAGCATCTTCTGAAGATGCTAGCCACAGATGCTGGTGAAACGTCAGAGAGAAACTCTTTCAGAACATGGCCACACAGCCCGAAAAAACCCACAAAAAAAACTATGGATGCCAGCCATGAAAGCCTACGACTAATAACCAGACTTTGTGATAATGTGGTAGTCATGCCTTGCTATATGTTATATGCTACACAAGGAACAGAGAAGAGAAATGTGTATTTACACCTTTTTTCTTTGTTCTTTCAAACCAATAAGCTTCAATATATAGCAAGTTGAGACATTACCATATCTGAGCAGAGCTGCTCAATACCTATTCAGCTCCCTCTTCCCCCTCCCTACACCCACACTAAAGAGAACTTTGGATTTCCACACAGCAAAGACCATGGCAAGGAATCTGGATTGCAAATCAGAATTGTTCTGGAGATAACCAGGAATCACCTAATCAACCTAAATGACTTCAGAATTGCAGGACCAAATGAACTGCATCTGAAAATGCTGAGGGAACTTGCTGATGTACTCTCTAAACTGCTTGCCATCCTTCCTGAAAAATTGTAAGAACAAGCAAAATGCCAAAGGATTGAAGAAGGGCAAAAATAAAATAAAATAAAATAAAATAAAATAAAATAAAATAAATCAATTCTCTTAAAAAAAAAAAAGGCAAAAACGAAGATCCAGGAAACAACAGACCAGTCAGGAAAAACAGAACAAATTATACAAGAGACTATCCACAAATATCATGATGAGTGGCATGGGTTTGTCAAGAACAAATCCTGCCAAACTAATGCTATAACTATTTTGATCAGGTAACAAGATTAGTATATGATGGAATGTTGTGGATGTCATTTATCTAGATTTCAACATAGCCTTTGATAATACCACCCCCATAATATTTTGATTTGCAAATTGATTAAATGTGGATCAGACAAAATCACCATCAGATGGATCCCTAATTGTTTGGAAAGCCATGCTCAAAGAGTTCTCATCAATGACTGTGCTTCAGACTAGTAGGAGGTCTAAAGGGTTCTTCCCTAGGGCCATTACTCTTCAACATTTTTATCAATGACTTAGGAGACTATCACACACACCTTATATCATTTTTTTCCTTATGGGATACATGCACATTTAACTTCAAAGATGGGTCTTACTGCATTCTCCCGTATTCAGCCCATATGCAACCTGGGCTTATTCCGAGGCTTTTCAAGGATGTGATTTTCTTGCCCTTGAAAAGTACTGGGTTGCATATAGGCTGTATATGGGAGAATGCGGTAAGACCTGTCTTTGAAACATCCCATTGGGAAAAAGATGAGATAAGGTGTGTGTGATAAGCTCCTTAATGATGAGGTGGAGGGAATCCTTATCAAGTTTACAAATGACACAAAATTGGGAGGGGCAGCTAAAACATTGGAAGATACGAACAGAATTCAGAAGATCTCAATAAACTAGAAATTGGGCAGAAATTAATAAAAAGAAACAAAACAGAGACAAATGCAAAATTCTACTTTTAGGCAATAAAAAGCCAAATGCACAAGTATTAGAATGGGGGATATATGGCTCAGCGGTACTATATACAAAAAGGAGTTTGGGATTATTGTTGATCATAAAGTGAACATAAGCCAGCCATGTGTTGCTGCTGCAAAGAAGGCAAATGCTCTTTTAGCCTGTATTAATAGAAGCATGGTTTCCAAGCCAAGGGAAATAATATTCCCACTATATTCTGCTCTAGTCATGACTCATGTGGAGTACTGTGTTTAGTTTCGGGCACTTCATTTTAAGAAGGATATAGACAAGTTGGAGCAGGGTTCAGATCAGAGCAATGAGGATGATAAAAGGTATAGAGAACAAAACATGTGAGGAGTGAAGGATCTGGGCATGTTCAGCTTGATGAAGAGAATATTGAGGATGACATAATCACATTCTTTAAATACCTCAAGGGCTGCCACACAGAGGAGAGTGCAGGCTTGTTCTGTTCTGCCTCAGAGGGTAAAACTAGGTCTAGTGTTTTCAAGTTATAGGAAGGTAGATTTTGATTGATCCTTAGAAGAAACTTCTTGACATTGAGAGCAGTTTAAAATTAGAACCAATTGCCTAGAGGAATGGTGGGGCTTCTTTCTCTGGATGTTTTCAAATAGAGGCTGGAGCAGATAGAGGGCTATCCAGATGACATACAGGATGATTTGGGACAAATCTGGGTTTTTTCAGGACAACAGGGCATCAATTCAGGGGAGGAAAAGTGAAGATTTACTCCTGGTTTGAAGAGAAAACCCAGATATTTGTTTATGTTATGTTGGCTGTGCTCCATAGGGATGTTGGTGTGGGGCGGAGAAGATTTGAGTGAGTTGGACTGGTTGGGTCTGGCAAGGCTGATACGTATCACCATATTTGCCTACTGCAGCATATGTCCAGCCATGAAATCAGTGGTAAGGGGTTAGATTGGGGCTCCCTCTTCTTCTTCCACCCTCCCTGAGTGTCACATTCATGTTTACTATTTTCCCCTCCTCTGACTCTCTCACCATCATTCACTCATTTTATCTCTACCCTCCATTACCTGCCCTCCATACATACATTACAGAGCTCTGCATGAGTATACAAGTGAATGATTAGACGTTTTTTTCTCTGGTGTGTGTGTGTATGTGCATTTGAAATTCCCTCACTCAGTTACTGGGGTGGTAAAGAAGGAAAGGGGATTGGATGAGACACACCGAATCAGAGTATATTGACAAGAAAACCATAAGGGCTGATGCATGCTGGGAAGTGAAAAAGAAATGAGTTTGCTGGGGAAATGTATGACCATTGTGCCAGTGTCACTTCAAAGTTCTTTGTGTGTGTAGACTTAACAGGGTTGCTGCAGAGTCTCTACTGATCAGAAAGATGCAAAGTGTGGTAGATTTGTTTTTCATCAGTGCAGAAGTGCCCCCCCCAGACTGGGTAAAAGTTGGGATAGGCATAAATATAGTAGTAGTAGTAGTAAATCAAAATGCAATCTGTATGAAGGAACTAGATAAGACTGTTAAGTGTAAAGGTTTATCATTAAATATCAAAACTTCCATGATGATTGTTGCTATGTTTTGTTCCCAAATCATCCTCCAGAGGTCATTCACAATTTCTTCTTTTGGTCCTTGGGCTGCAATGAACTTGTTATTTTCTTGATATCTATTAATGAATGAAGTATGAATAATCTGTATCACCTTCAAGTGGTGTCAAATGAATCCTGGAAGGATCATAAGGCAAGATGTTCATATATCTATTCCTCTTCTTGTTTTATTTCTTTAGAGGCAGCTTCACAGGTAGCCTGGCTGGGGCATGCTGGGAGAACATTGAATTCTTCACTGAATAGTTTGTTGTCATCTGCCATTTGCCTCTTAATTTCCTCATCTGGTTTATCAACAGGAAGTAGTGGGTAGTCCCAGAAAAATGATGCTCCCAGAAAGATCTGTTTGGCAGCCTTGGTAGGCAGAGGCAGTCTAGGGCCTAAGGATATTTGACTGAAAAGCTGCCACCAGCATTTCAGTGGTTCATTGTATGGGGAAATAGCACACAGATCCAGAACTTCCTGACACAAGGAAACAGCTATTGCAGATGTCACAAACGGAACCTTGTACTTTCAATGTGCAATAAAGCTTTCTTCTACTGAATCTATGGTTTCTTTTGGTACTGGTACTGCTTAATAGTGCTAGTGTTACTAATACCAGCCTGACAGTTCTATTCTTTTCCTTTCTGACATCAAGCAACTGTGAGAAATCAACCAAGAAAACACCCCTCACCCCAATATTGTCATTCCATTGGCCAGGTTGATAAAGAAAAAAAAAATGTGTAGTTCTGATACAATCTTGTTTGTAACTCTTTTTAAACCAGTGATTACTGTAGAACTGCTTCCTATCAGTTATACTTAAAAGGAATAAATCTGATGATGCTAGTAAAATGGCTGTGAGTGATATAAAAGCATAGATGTAAGAGAAATCTGGCAGATAGAAGCTCAAGCTTTGAAAAGGCATAGATTATTCAGTCTATCTTTCAACAAATATTGGACCATTCCCCAAAGGGCACTTTATTACATTATTCGTCTCTAGCCTCCCACAGTCATACAATCAATAAAGCAAAATGAGGCAAACAACATGAAACAGCAAAGTAAACCAAATGATATTGAATATTCTGTAGAAGGACAGTCCCCGTGCTCTGGCATATATTGAGCAAGAGGAGAAACATGCCAGATCAGCCTTAGTGCAGAAATTTGACAAGCCTGATAAATTCTGTTCCCTTTTCTATTTACACTTGGAGACTTCCATGGCTACAAATATGTTGTTAGGATAACCCAGTGAATATTTCATGCTGAAAGATATTGCCTCTTCTGTGGTCTGTAGGTTGTGGTTGTCATGTAGACTATATGCTCGTTTGAGATGACTCCATATCTCTGCAATAATGCTGTAAACATAGGCTGCTCTCCTTTGGGGAATCCCACCTTGGTGCCTAATCATTAAATGTTAACTCTGTCCTGTTATGCCTTCAGTGGTATCAGAGGAGGGATTTTATTCTTGCTGTTCTCAATCTATCCCCTTTTGGTGTGAAGAAAAGAGAAACCCTATTTGATCAGGCCAAAGGCCAATCTGTTCCAGCATTCTGTTACCATGGTATATAGTCAGATTATTGTTATTGTTATTGTTATTATAATATTTATATGCCACTTTCTCTTCAAAATTGGGACTCGGAGCAGCTTACAGTTTAAAAGAACAGTACTTCGGCAGTTGAAGGCCCATTTGCTGCGTGATGGAGTGAGCTCCCATCACTATTCCTAGATTCTCCCATCCTAGCATTTCTAAAGCATGTAAAAGTGCAAGTAGATAAATAGATACCACTTTGGTGAGAATGTAACAGTGTTCTGTGCAGTCATGCTGGCCACATGATCATAGAGTTGTCTGACAATGCTGGCTCTTTGGCTTAGGAACAGAGATGAGCACTGCCTTCTATGGTTGGACATAACTTGACAACCTTGTCAAAGAGGAAACCTCTACATTCACCTTTTTACAATTAAAAACAAACAAATACTTGTATAAAGTACATAGGCAGCCAACCTCTCAGTTACATCCCCCAGGAACTGGTATTAAGAGATGCACTATCTTTGCCACTGTAAGTATTACACAGTGAGCATGACTAGCAGCCATTGATAACCTTATCTATGAAGATGGCGAATCTGATAGTGTTCCAAGATTTATTCACATGCATATTAAGAATTAATTGCTTTATGTCCCTTTGTGGGCTTTTGTCCACCAAGGTCTCTGCCTGCTTATTTTATAAGCCAGATATATGGAGAAAATGTGAAACATTTTAAATTTCTGGAAGGAGCTGGAGAATCCACTAAGGCATCCACAATCCAAAGTCTGGATAAATCAGTCTCAGCCCATTCCATTCTGCACCAAATCTTTCTGGAGTGGAACAATGTGGTTTAACGCATCCCTGCTTCTGTAACAATCTTCATTGTTTTCAGAATCTCAAATAGAGAATTGCAGGGATACTCATCAACAATTTAGGTTGAATTGCACCACTTGCTCATACAGATACTATACTAATGAAAGGAATCAAGCAGCTGAAATAAACTAGAGATTGTTCTGATGTGGTCTAACATAGCATATATAGGGGTGGAATGATTCCTTCATGATTGCTGTGGCGGTGAAATTCTTTTTGTGTCAATGTTTTAGCTCATTATTTCTTGCTTTCATTCTGCATTCTGTCAGTGTAACCTAAAAAATACTGATGAAAGACTTAGCCCTGATTTTTTCATGGCTAATTATCATTCCATGGCCAAGTGCTAAACTTTAGAAACCACCTCAACCTTTGACAGTTGGAGATGCAGTGAGTTATTTACTACACATCTGACTTGGTAAAGCATATTTCTACTGCTAACCTTTAGAAATTACAGAAAAATTGTCCTGACCCAACGTTCAGCAATGAATGCTTGAGAATGTTAGAGGCATGCCTCACAAAAGAGATGAGTCTTTAAAGACCCCACATTATTCTCTATCTTAGATTAGTATTTAACACACACACATACACACACACACCAATGGTCTATCTCCCATCAGCTTTTGTTATATGTGAAAGCCAAATCAGACAGTTCCCAAAATGCCATCGCTTCCCAGCATACCTAGAAAAAGCAATAGTTATGTTGAAAGAAGAAGAGAAGAAAAACAAAAGAGAAATAGGAACAAACTAAGAATTATGAATGCAACAGTACAATGGCTTGTGCGAAAAGATGAAGAAAATTACTACAAAGACCAATGCAGAGAAATAGAAGACAACAACAAAAAGGGAAGAACAAGAGATCTATTTCACAAGATTTGAGAAATCAAAAGAAAATTCAAAACAAGGACTGGAATGCTCTATGACAATAAAAATAACTTAATTCAAGATCAGGAAGAAATAAGAAGACATTGGATGCAATATGCAGAAGAATTATACAAAAGAGATGACAAAATGAAGGACACATGGAACAAAGACCCATATGAAGATGAACCCCAAATTCTAAAAAGCAAGGTGGAAACTGAAATAAGAGAAATAGTGGGGTTGGGGAATCACCAGGAACAGATTATATTCCAATTAAACTGCTGCAATCCACAATGATATAGTCAACTGTAATGCTGACCAACATATGTCAACAGATATGGAAAGCAAAATGATGGCCAACAGATTGGAAGTGGTCAATATACATCCCCATCCACAAAAATGGGGACAAAAGAGACTTCAGCAACTATAGGACCATAGCACTAATCTCTCATGCAAACACAATTATGCTCAAAATTCTGCAACTTAACTGCAACCATACATGGAGAGAGAAATCTCAAAGGTCCAAGTGGAGTTCAGGAAAGGAAGAGGTACTAGGGACCACATTGCAAACATATGATGGCTAATGGAGCGCACCACGGAATTTCAAAAGAAAATCAGCATGTGTTTTATAGACTATAGCAAAGCCTGCATAGATCATGAAAGGTTATGGAATGTCCTTAAAGACATGGGAGTGTGAACACATCTGATAGTCCTGATGAGGAATCTGTACTCAGGACAAGAGGCTATTGTCAGAACAGAACAGAAATAGAATGGTTCACAATTTGCAAAGGAACTATAGAATCATAGAACCATAGAGTTGAAAGAGACCACAAGGGCCATCTAGTGCAACCCTCTGCCATGCAGGAACTCAAAATCAAAGCATCCTCGACAGAGGTCCATCCAGCCTCTGTTTAAAGACCTCCAAAGAAGGAGACTCCACCACACTCTGATGGAGTTCAATTGTCAAACAGCTCTCACTGTCAGGAAGTGCCTGCTAAAGCTGAGGTGGAATTTCTTTTCCTGTAGCTTGCATCCATTGTTCCAGGT
>CM034705.1:22767778-22792154 GCA_020142125.1 Phrynosoma platyrhinos | reverse complement strand
GGCTTATACGATTAAAAGAAGCAATGAATTTAGATATTTTGACTGCTTCAATTCAAAACAGGGATATTGATACAAGGGAGGAACAATGGGAACTAGTTAAAAATTACGAGATAAAAGATGATGAAAACAAATTGTAATGTGATATAGATTTGGTAATAATAATGGTAACATTGAATAAGATTGTGTTAAAATAAATTTGGTTACTTCTAAATGTTTTAACAAGTAAGATGTGGGAAGTGTTACAGATAAGAAAATTTAAGAATGTATTTAATATTAAGTTTAGAAAGAATATGTCACAGTCCTAGGTTATTGTAGTATTAGAAAGAACCAATGTATTTATGTTTAAACGTAGAGGAAATCACTTGGGAAATGAGAAATCAGATAACTAACATAAGATTAGTGTAGTGTTTAAAAGTATTGTTGTTTGTGTTTGTGAGGTTGGGGAGGTGGGTTGATTGATGTATGATATATTGATATTGTTTGAATGTGTATTGTTTTTTTCATGTGTCTGTGTAAATTATTTTAAATAAATAAAATTGAAAAAAATAAATCATACAAAAGTTAAAAACAGATAAACTGTTCATCTAAGTAAGAACTTTACCCACTCAATCATTAAAAGCTTGCTTAAATAAAATTTTATTTGCTTGCTGGTGAAAGGAAAGCAGGAAGGAGGCCAGCCTAGCACCCCACGAAGGGTGTTCCAAAGGGTGGGAACAGCTACTGAGAAGTCTCTCTCTCTCTCTCATCACAGTGAGCCTGTGATGGTGGCAGGAATGAGAGAAAACCTTCCCTATAAACTTTAGGACTCTGGCAATGCAAGAACTTTATGAAGTCATTGGGTGAAGTCCTAAGGGAGAACAGGAGTGGGGTGCCATCAAGAAGGGCAAAAGTTCCTCTGCCTTTTGAATGTCACATCTGACACCCAACTCTGCTTCTCCTTCTAAGCAGAATTATCTGAGGCTGTACAGGAGCTAGACCAGTGCCTAGATGCTATAATGGGCTCTTTGATGGCCAGTAAACTGAAGCTGAATCCTAATAATATGGAGGCTCTGTAGATTGGTGATTCTGAGGATGGGAACTGGATAAGCAACTTGCCCTGGATGGGGTTACACTCACCCTGAAATTGATTTAGAAGCTACAGCTAGGACAAAATGCTGGAGCAAGATTGCTTGGTGGAGTTCCATAAAAATAACATATACCACCAGTTTTAAAAGAGCTGCTTGCTGCCATTTCTTTTCCTGTTTTAATTCAAGGTGCTAGTAATGACATTTAAAGTTCTAAACATAGGACCTTACTATGGGCAATGAGCATAATCACGCTTAATATCTCTTCTCACAGTCCCCTGATTTTCCAGGGAGCTGGTGGCAGTGAAACAAATGAGAAGGCGACTAGAGCACTGTTGACAGAAAATTCAGAGTGCGTCTGATTGAGCACAGGCTAAAATTTATGTGAGGCCTTCCTTTGTGGCAATAGAGGTAGCAAAGGCAAACTTCTCTGCTTTTACTGTGTCTAGAGTGAGCTGGCTAGCAGAGCTGTTTTGAATGGCCAAGGGTCTTTTACACACAGGGCCCAAGAGAGGAAAATAAAGAACACTTGACAGCTCACTGTGAACAACTTGTCTGGCACTTTGCAGATAATAATAATAATAATAATAATAATAATAATAATAATAATAATAATAATTTTACTTGTATTTTACCGTTTCTCCCTGCAGATCGAGGCGGGATTACAGAATAGTATAAAATAATATAAAAATACAATATATAAAATACAGTAAATAAGATCATAATAGCAATAAAAACCCCACAATCCTTATAATTAAAACCAATACCCCATCTGGTACATAGATTGGTCTTCATCTTCACATATCCAGGAGGCCATATCGGTGGTACAATTAGTCTTTAGAGTTACAAATTTGGGAGATCAGGTGGATAGGCCCACCAGAAGAGCTACGTCTTAGGTGCCTTCTTAAAGGCTTCTAGTGTGGTAATAAGACAGATTTCCTCCAGCAGGCTGTTCCATAGCTTAGGAGCTGAGTAATAAAATCACTCAGGTCCCTTCTGACTTTGATATAGATCCAGTGGTGTAACTTTGGTCCCTGCTTGTCCATTAACAATGGATTCTTTTCAATTTGTGCAATATGAGGATGTGGATAGGATTTGTGGAAAGATAAGACCTACCACATATCTTTCCTGGCTTATTTAAAAAAAAAAAAGCTAGAGGGGAACTGGCTGAGTGGGTAGAAGCAGTGGTTAATGCCTTGCTGAAACAAGGCAGAGCTCCATCTTGCCTGAAAGAGGCCATTCTGTTCTATGCACTTCCAGCAATTGCTGTTTATATTTTTTTGAAATTTTGGCCATTCTCTCTGGTGTCAGGTGCCACCTCTAAAACATATTATTAAAATTATATTTTAGGTGGTAACTTCTTGAGAACTTTAGGCTTTTATTCCAGGCTCTTTCCTAGCTTTCTAGTTGTATGGTATGGTCTGAATCCTGGGGCCATTTATTTATGCTTTCATGATATACTGTGGCCAAGATATACTGTTACTTTTGTCTATAGATCATGATGACTATTTATACACCTTGATAAAATTAATGCTTTTCAACAAATGTGTATATTTTAAAGTTAAATGGACACTCAACTATACATTTTGATATTGTACAGAACAATAGCTGTTTAAAATGGTGTCTACACAAAATGATGAGATCAAAATTAAAAATCTCTCATGATGAGGCCTTGCACCTGGTCTTAGGAACTGTCTATCTACCATCAATGTTAAATTGTATCTTCCCTATGTCTGTGCATGAGTGTGCATACTGTGAGATAAGTGGGATAACAAAATTTACAGTAAATAAATTTAAAAACAGGGAGTTTAAATAATGAAAAAAGAAGGTATGAGCTCACACTAGTTTGCCTGTCTTGTGTTTGCTTTGCTCCTTTAAAACCATTTCCTCCATGTGAAGATGCTTTTATATAAATGAAAAACCAAATCTGATTGACATTCTGTCCCAAGAGATGTTGCAAAATGCTTTCTGAGAAGTGCAACCATGTACTGCTGGCATTGACAAAGAACTTTGCAAACTAATACATTTGGAGTTCCACATTTTGTTAGAGTGGAAGGTGAGGTATTGATTGGTAGCAGTGACTCTTTTATCTCCAAGTCACTTGCTGTTTTCTGTTTGCTCTCAGGATCCCTGGAGGGGTATGTAGTTGTGAAGGAGACAGATTTTTGTTGTATGAGTAGATTTACAGCCTTTAATTATGAAGAAATAAGAGCATTTCTACTGACACTGAACTCTTAACAATAGTGGGATGTAAATCAGCTGGTGCCTTGGACAGCACAGAACAAATTTCAAAACCTGTAGGAAAGCATTCAAGTATGACATACTTTCCAGAACTGTATTGTACCAGCTCAGGAAAAATGGGGTGGATTCTCTGACAACCATATATTTTCAAAGTGGGTTTCAAAGTGGGTTTTGTGAATCAAAGTGGGTTTTGTGAATCAGCTTGTGCTATCTCCCAAATCTTATGGTGTGATTGCTAATTTTCTTTTAAATGTACATTCCATTGAAGCGATTAACTTCTCCTTAAGAAGATCTATTCTTATTTGCATACCACACAAACAGAAACATACTTCACTTTTTAGTCACATAATATCAAAGTTGAATTATAATTATGACTGCCTCCAGAGCATGCTACTACTTGAGACAAAACATAACATGGTACCCTGTGCAGAAGCTGATCAAAGTGACAGTGGAATCTTATCTGAACACTGGTAATGGCCATTTCTGTTGGTAAATACTGTTGTCCTTCAAAAGCTTTCTACAACTTCCTACACTTACTATCTGCAGTCTAAGATGGCCACTTCTCTCCCCCAAATGCAGGGTGTTGGCTCTCCAGGTGTTGATGGACTACAACTCAAGCATTGCCTGCCTTTGGCTAGGACTGCTGAAAGTTGCTGTCCAATAACACCTACAGCAGTGCTTCTCAAGCAGTCTGATACCTAGCAGACTAGCAGTTATTTTTTTCCTGTATGTCAGGGACCATTTGTGCCTCCAGGTGCAATTGTTCTTTCTTGTAAACTTGCCAGAGATCTTCAGCCAATGACTCAGGGACTGTCACTGGTCCAGGGATCACCACATTGATGTACTGGATGAACTGATTCCCACTCCTTGCCTTATGGTAGCCCTAATTATTAAAAGAAACATATATAAAAAACAAAGCAAAAACAGTTATATATAATTCAATAGATAGTTCTTGTTCTGGTAGAGCTGAGAGTTTCTTTCCCTTGTTTCTACAGTCATAGGGCAACAGGCAATTATAGGAAAGCTATTTGTGGATGATGGGAGCTTCTCCTTGCAGGCTAATGTTCTCCTAGGAAGAGGAAACTGCATACTCTCCAACTGTCCCACTGTGGCAGGGATTGTCCCACTTATGGAACTGTTGTCCCATTTTTTTCATCTACTTTCAAAATGTCCCAGTTTCTTTCTCCTCTTTCCTCTTCCCCATTGCTGTTGGCTTTCTTCAGTTGCTGCAAACTGAGTCCAAAGTGCAAAGGTAGTTTGTACACAATTAATTCATCAGAGGGAGAGGAGGGGTGAAGTCTTGCCATTTGCAGTAGGTCTAGGCAAAAACAAACATCTGCAGCCTTTCTTAGCTTGTGTGTTTCTTAGCTTGTGTGTGTTATTAATAACCTTTGCCATCTTCATCACTCTCTCACTTGCCCACATGTATCCTGGTTTTCACCTCTGAAATGTTGGAAGGGATGAGGCTGCAACCACATAGTAACCCAGAACATGCTTACCTTTGTTTAATATATATTTTGCATATGTGCAATGGTGACCAGAACCAGCTTTTAAGATACGTTTAGCTAGAAAACTGTGGCCAAGGCAACAAGATTTCAACTCCCATTCAATCCAATCCAATCCAATCCGAGAGCCACTTATTGTATGATGCATGAGAACAAGTAATGGGAACTGGCAGCTTTCAATAAAATCCTTTTTCACCTTTGGGAAAACGTTATATAGAAAACTAAATCCTACAATTGCAGCAGTTAGTTACACCACTTAAACCAAGTATTGTCATCTCCAAAAGTCAAGGAACACTGATTTAAAGGTCCTGAAACCACCTGCCTGGAGGGAATGGCTACTGTTCCTTCAATGAGTTGGTCTTCCTTGCTTTTAGAAGGGAAACTGCATTATAAAAATGCTATAAAATTGGTGCAAATTTAATCACCAACATTACTTTCCTTTAATTCTCTGTCAATAGCCAGCTTGTTTTAACCAACTCAGGGTTACTTTGGAAGTGATGATTAACATGTGCAATGGTAGGTGAACTGGAGAACATTCAATTAGAGAGCAAAAATAAATATATAAAAAGAGGCAGAAAATGAAAAGTGTGTACTACTGAGGAAGGCAATTATACTCTGTCTGTTTGGTAGATAATGAGCATGGAGCAAGACAGAGAATGCTATTCAAAGCATTATGTTCTACCATTATGTTATATGTTGTCACTGTTGTGTGCCTTCATTTCTGAGTTTTGACATCCTAATGCAAACCCATCACAGTTTTTTTCTTTTGCAAGATTTGTTGAGAGGGAGTTTGCTCTTGCCTTCCTCTGAGGCTGAGAGGATGTGAGTTGTCAAAGGCTGAGTTGTGATTTGAACAATGATCCATTAGTGTCCTAGTCCAATGGTCAAACTATAAGACATCACAATGGTGTATACAATATTTAGCCTTCCTTCCTTCCTTCCATGAATGGAACTTAAAATAGCTAAAAATAAAATTGTACAAAATGAACAAAACCATGAAGACATTAAAATTTTTAGCCAGAACCAGTTAAGGGCCCCTTATGACACAAGTGAGGTCAGCTGATAAAGGCCTAACTGGATTGGTCTTCACATCCTATCGAAAAGGCAGCAATGAGGGGGGCAACCTACCCTCTAGAGATAGGAAGCCACCAAGAAAGCTCTTTCTCATGTCAACACTAAACATGCTTCAGTAGGAAAATGGGGCAAGGGGAAGAGCTGTTTTTACTTTGTGTGCTAGAAAAAAATCTGAAGAAAGAAAGGCCTACTACAACACCTTGACTGAGGCTGCATCCACATTGAAAAATTAATGCAGTTTGACACCGCTTGAACTGCCATAGTGCAATCCTATGGAATTCTGTGAATTGTAGTTTGCTGTAGCACTAGAACTCTCTGACAAAAAGGCAAAATGTCTCACAAAACTATAAATCCCAGAATTCCATAGCTATGAGTCACAGAAGATAAAGTGGTGTCAGTCTGGATTATTTCTGCAGTGCGGATACAACCTGAGAGTCACACTTGTGTGAGTAGCATCCATACAGTATGTTTCTGTAATTTCTGTTTGGTTTGAGACTAGATTCCCTCAGTATTTTAGGGCTTTGGGACATTGGTGGTCTAGGTCATAAAATTAGAGGGGATATATAAGTTTCTTGAAACTATTAGCAGCTAATTTCCAAATACAGTTAAGATACATAAACCCCTATATGGCTTACATCCAGACTTGGGCATTTGCAGACTGCCAGAAATAGTGCAAATTGAGTCCACTTTCAGGGCCTAAGCAAACTGGTAGCCGCACTCCTCGGCCCCAACCCACAGCTTCTCAGGCCCTGGAAGGAGCGCTAAAATAGCGCTTCTTCCGCAAGAGGCCTTAGACACACCTTCGGTGCCTCTTCCGCCTGCAGCGTCTGCGGACACTGCAGCGGAAGTACATCGTTGGAGCGCCGGTTGTGCGGAGCAACCCGCACTCCGATGATGTGTTCAGGAAGGGGGCGGAGCACCCAGCGTGAGGCTGCCCCTCCTCTTCCTTGCCTTGAAGACAGCACAAAGCACCGTCTGTTTAGGCCCTCAGTGCTAAGGAATCATGGGAACTGTAGTTTATTGTGGCACCAGAGCTCTCTGATAGAGAAGACGCAATGTCTCAGAAAAAAATACAGTTCCCATGATTCCCTAGCACTGAGCCAGGGCAGTTAAAGTGGACTCAATTTGCACTATTTCTAGCAGTCTGCAAAGGTCCTATCTGAGAGATATATCTCCCTATTTGAACCTGCCAGTGTTAAAAATGCTTGGAGATGGCCTTACTCTTGGGTCCACCACCATCACAGGCCCATCTGGTGAAGACACAAGAGAGAGCCCTCTCAGCAGCTGCTCCTATATGTGAATTCTGTTCCCCATCCCTCTCTCTGCAAGGGAAGACTATTTAATTCAAATAGACATTCAGTGACTAATTGGTTACAGGGAGTCATTTTTATAGAGTGTTTGTGCACTGTATTTTAACTGTATTTTTGTATTTTAAAATGATTTTATTCTTTAATATGTTGACTGTCAGGAGTTGCATGACATAAAAATGGGAAGTTAGTAGAATGGGTTATGCAGTAGAAAAAGCTATTGGTGGGACACAAATGCTGAGATAACAATAGAAAGGATGCAAGCATGAGTCAAGCCTATTTAAGGCTGTTTCAGTGAAGAGAATCTGGCTGCAGTGACATGGGAGGAGCAGTATCAGAACAAGAGGGGGAAATATGTTTATTAATTGTAACAAATAAGAATTAAGGTGGCCTGAATTTTGAAACTGTTTGCTGTCTAATTAGGCAATGTCAATGCTTTCTGGTCAGTTCTGACAATATATGTCACTGGACTGGATCTATAGATTCTTAATAAATGTTTTCTGAATTTTAACTACTAAAGCCTGAATTTCTGAATTTGGTATCCCAATTGACTTGATAATAACTTATTTAATTGTGTTTTTAAAATTATCACATTAGAATCATAGAGATGATTCTATGAGTCATCAAGTCTGCCCTGCCCAATGCAGGATCTCCAGCTAGGCTGCTAGAGCATCTGCAACAGGTAGACATCCAGAGAAAGAGATCCCACCACCTCTCTAGCAATTGGTTCCATTGCTGAACTATTCTCACTGTGAAGAAGTTCCTTCTAAGGTTCAATCAAAATCTACCCTCCTGTAACTTAAAACCATTAGAACTATTTCTAACCTCCTAGGCAGGGAGTTATACTAGTTATACCTGTGAAGCAGAAAACAAGTCTGCATACCCCTCTTTGTGACAGCTTTTGAGATATTTAAAGAGTTCAGTCATGTCACACTTCAGTCTTCCTCTCTTCACCAAGCTGAGCATTACCTGCTCTTTCAACCTCTCATCATATGTATTTTCTCTCCATACCTCTTATCCTCCTTGTTGCCCTTTTCTGAAGCTACTCCAGTTTGTCTATGCCCTTCATAACACAAGCCTGACCCCCCCCCCCCGAACTGAAGGATGTGCTCCAGATGAGGGTCTGGTCAGTGCAGAATATATGACGACTATTACTTCCCTCAACTGTGCAGGCTAAGATAGCATTTGCTTTCTTTGCTGCAGCACCATTCTGCTGTCTCATGCTCAATTTATCAAAAAATAATCCCAAGATCCTTTTCACATGCAGTACTGCTGAAACAAGTATTCGCCCATCCAGTACCTGTGCATTTGGCTTTTGCCTCCTAAATGCAGGATTTTTCACTTATTGCTGTTGAATTTCATAGAATCATAGAATTATAGAGTTGGAAGAGACCACAAGGGCCATCCAGCTCAACCCCCCTGCCATGCAGGAACTCCCAATTAAAGCATCCCCAACAGGTGGCCATCCAGCCTCTGCTTAAAGACCTCCAAGGAAGGAGACTCCACTACACTCTGAGGGAGTGCGTTCCACTGTCAAACAGCCCTTACTGTCAGGAAGGGCCTAAGCAGACGGCACAAAGTGCTGTCTTTGAGGCCAGGAAGGGGAGGGGAAGCCTCAACCCCTTCCTGAATACATCATCGGAGCACCTGGTGCTCCGCTGACATATATCCACCGCAGCGTCCACACACGTTGTGGCAGAAAAGACGCCGAAGGTGTGCCGGAGGCCTTTTTCGGTGCACCTTCGACATCTTGCGGAAGGAGCACTATTTTAGCACTCCTTCCTGGGCCTGGGATGCTGTGGCTCGGGGCCGAGGAGTGCAGATACCTCAGCCCCAATCCGCAGCTTCCCAGGGCAGCCCCATGCTGCCTGTCTGCTTCCCCCCGAAGTTCCTTCTAATGTTGAGGTGGAATCTCTTTTGCTGGAGCTTGCACCATTGTCCTAGTCTCTGGAGCAGCAGAAAACAAGCTTGTTCCCTCCTCAATATGACATCCTTTCAAATATTTAAACAAGGCTATCATATCACCTCTTAACCTTCTCTTCTCTAGGCTAAACATCCCCAGCTCCCTAAGTCATTCCTCATAGGGTTTGGTTTCCAGACCCTTAACCATTTTAGTTGCCCTCCTTTCAATGTATTGGTTTTCTAATTTACCAAGGCTCTTTTGAATTCTGTCTCTATGTTCCATTGTTGCCCCTCCCAGTTTTGTATCACTTGTAAATTTGATAAGGATTCCCTCCACCCTATTATTTAAGACATTGATAAAAACATTGAAAAGTGATGGTCCCAGGACAGAACCCTGCAGCACTTCACTTCAGACTTCCTTCCAGTTTAATGCACAGCCACTGATGACAAGTCTCAGAGGACGTTATCACACGGGGAGTCGAGGGAGAAAGTGGAAATAAACCAAATGAGCGAAAGACTTTAATTTACAGGATTTGTCCTGTTCCGCCTCGTCTGATAACTAAATTCGAATTTAAAAGGGGGTTAATTCGAACAATAACCTGATCTTTTCAAATCCTCAAAAATCCCGAAAATAAAAAGATCAGGTTTGCGTTCGAATTAACCCCCTTTTAAATTCGAATTTAGTTATCAGACAAGGCAGAACGGGACAAATCCTGTAAATTAAAGACTTCCACTCTTGCCCGTTTATTTCCACTTTTCTCCCGTGACTCCCCGTGTGATAATGTCCTAAGCCCAGTTTTCCAGTCTAATATAGATCTATCCAATAGTGTTTCCATCTATTCCATATTTAGTCAGTTTGCTAATCAAAATATCATGGGGGGGGCCTTATCAGATGTTTTACTGAATTCCAGACAAATAGCACCCACAGCATTCTCAACATCTACTAAACTAGTGACATGATTTTAAAAAGGGGGGAAAGTTAGTTTGGCGGGATTTGCTCTTGACCAACCTATTCTGGTTACTACTGATCACTCCATTTTTATCAAAATACTTGCAGATGGATGCCTATAAAATCTATTCTAATGTTTTTCCTGATATTGAGGCCTGTTGGCTGACCTGCAGTTTTCTGGAACTTTCATTTCATTTCATTTTATTTCACTATTTTTGAAGAGAGGTACAACATTTGCTTGTCTCTAGTCCACTGGCACCTCAGCGGTTCTCCAAGATTTCTTTAAAATGATGTCAAATGGTGCTTTGAATACATCAACAAGTTCCTTCAATACAGTGCAGTGCAGTTCATTTGGCCCTGCAGTTTTTAACTAGGGCTACATCCACATTGCAAAAATAATCCAGGTTAACACCACTTTAATTGCTATGGTTCAGTGCTATGGAATTCAGTAATGGGAGTCATCCCACCAGTTATACTTGTGAAGTCATACTTACCATCCTGAACTAAGAATTCAAAATCTTGTTTGTTTCCCAAAATCTGTGCATTTGTGTGTAGATATCTAAACCCTTGTTTGTTCACAACTTATATTATTATACTACAAGTTTTACTTTAGTTCCTGTCCTCTCTCTCATCTTCTCCTGTAAAATCCAAGAGAATTGTGTTCAGAGCTTGCTTTTGAATAGGTGCTTGAGCTATTACCTCCATTACCCAAGGATTTAGTTTAAAGCCCTCTTGATCAGACTCACTATGCTTTTGTCAAAGACATTCTCCTGATCCTTGTGACATGCAGCCCATCTGTAGCCAGTAGTCCTTTGTCGCAGAAGTCCATGGCTCCAAAAGTCAAACCATTAATCCACGCCATCTACATAGCCACTTGTAGTTTCTTCTTATCCCTGTGTGGTCCTTTATGTTTCCCTAGTAGAACTGGCAAAAACACCACTTGTGCCCCTAAGCCTTTTACCTCTCTCCCTAGAGCTTCTCTGAGCTGATCTGGCCAAATGTGTTTTTCACAGTGTGTTTAGTGTCCAGATGAACAAGGAGAAAGGAGTACTGATTTGTGTACTTGATGAGCTTTGGCAAGTTGTCTGTGACATCCTAAATGTGTATACCAGGGAGACAGCACACTACCTGATTATTTTTTTCAGGACTTTCTATACCTCAAAGCAGTGAATCCCTCCCCACCAGCACCTTTTTTTCTTGCTTCAGTTGGTGGTTATGTTGACTCTCTTCTTGGCTAGCAGTATTTTTTGTTGCTGGTGTTCTTCAACACCCTTATCTTCAGAAAGAGATGGGAAGTGGTTACTTATTTGGAGTGGTTCTCAATAATGTATGGTGTGTTCCTAACAATAACTGTTCTCCAGAGTGGTACCTTGGTGTTACAGTCCTCTTAATTTGTATATTAATTATCCAATTAGCCTATTTATTTAGTGATGTTTTATGTTAAAATCTTTTAAAGGATATGTAGATTAATACTTTTTAATGGGGGGGGAGCAAGGTTCTAGGTTTTTTAGATTTTTAGTCTGTATTTCTGGTTGTAATTTTAATTGTTGTAAGCCACCCCTATTGTTCGACAGAGGGGGAGGGTATTAATAATGATAATAATAATAATAATAATAATAATAATAATAATAATAATAATAATATAAAATTAACCCTTCAAATAACTCCATTTGATAGAAATCCCAATGGTTTCAGAAAATATCACAGAACTCCCATATTGGAAGCTGGTGTTTTTGTTTTCTTTAAAAAACAAACACCTGAATACAGGTTAATAAAAGTACTGTTGGCTTTGGTCCTTAACCATGCTTGATGGCTTCAGAAGTTGTGCTGTTTTATACTCCTTGCTGAAAGAGGTGAAATGCAGTGATGTCATGATATGTTTTGTTTAGTAATGTTACCAATGGGCCATGGGGCTATAAAAGCCCACCCAACCTGGGTAAGCCTTTTGTGCTGTTTTCATTTGCACCATCTTATACCCTGTAGCTTCAGAACAGTCTTCAGCTGCTTGCTTCTGAAGTGGGAAGTATTACCACATATAAATAAAAATAAATAAATAAAATTTATTTATATACCGCCCTTTGGTAATCCAATCAGGGTGGTTAACAACGTTAAAAATAATACAAAAATCAATATACTCCCCCCTTAAAAAACCATTAAATCAATTACATATTAAAACAACACATATGAGTGAATTCATACATGATCTGAGTATACATGCCTATCAGGGATCTTGTAACTTTGGCAAAGAGTGGGCCAGGCAAATTGAACTCAACAAAATCCACTGACATGGAACTCTCCAAAAGGGCATTTTACTTTCTCCCAGCTTCAAAAGAAGGATGAAAAATCTCTGAAGACTGAGAATATGTGTAACCTTATGTTGAGTATATAGATGTGATCATCTATGGAATTATGTTCCTAAATATAGCTGCAAAAGATTTTAACCTTTAAATGAAAAATGACAGTGGGGAGAGGGGGAAGACTGATTTTTTGATCAGCTTTTTCTAATATGTTCTAAATTCCCTGGGTTCATATTGCTTCATCACACAGGCACATAAAGATCTAATGTGGAGTGTTTAAAATGAAGGTCCAGAGGATATTGAATAAGGTACTGCAATAATGTATGCCATTACAAATCTGTTTATACACATGGAGAAAGGGGGAAAGGGCCTATTTGGAACACAATTGAAAAATCTAATTTTAAAAACTGATAACTTTTAAAAGCTTATAAATAATACAGCACAGTTGTAAAATGCAGCTTCACACTGCTCTGCTTATACTGGGAGAAAACTGAAATTGAAGGTCCCTCCAACCTGAACCCCAAATTCCAGTAATGAGCAACAGGTTTTCCTTAAAAGAATACTTCTGAAAAATAACAGGGCAAGTTACCCTGCAATTCTAGCATGCATACGATGCAGCAAATATAATAACACAGCAGCCTTTATTTCTGTGTAAACTGCATTGCATATTTGCTTTTATTTTAAAAAAAATGATTTTCCTCAGTGTGGTCAGAATAGATTTATAGTGACAATTAAACACTCTCTTTGGGACAGAGCAGACAGGCATGAAAAAGTGGCTTGATCCTGCTTTTTCTGAAAGCAGGTTGAAACCCCATTCTCCATGTGGCCCACTTCCAAGGTAGGCTGAATATGCGTGGCCTGACCATATGGTGCGGTGTCAAGCCATGCTGCTGGATAATTTTTTTTGTTGCCTCCCTACCAGGCATGTTCATTGTCACACAAACACAAAGCCTGTGACCTCCAAGTATCTCCCACATCCTGTTCAGATGCCATCCCATTGCATGGCCACCCCTTTGATCAGCTACCAGTCACACATGTGATGCTCCACCTGTAGGAGTGGAACAGGTGTGCGAGTGATGCATTGGCAAAGCACAATCTTGGAGCCTCCCTACAATGCCCCTTTCACACACACCCTTCACCCTATGCCTCCTTTGGAATGTCTGGTTTGTGTCTGTTGCAATTAAATCCATTGGAGTTGTCACGCTTTCATTTTTTTGCTTTGCTGCAGACCTGCACTTGCGTTACGACGTTTATATGCAGCAGTGAAGATGCACATTTTCTAGGCTTTTTGCTCCAATTTTTAGCCCAAGAGCATGGCTTCATTTCACTTTCCACCCACTCAAAGCCACGTTATTTTTCCTGTCAGTTTCACCCCCATGCTGTACTAATTGATACCAAATATATGTGCTTTGTATTTGTTTTTTAAATAGCCGTTAAATTTAGAATTCTGATCTATATCAAATCTAAGCCATTTAATTGTTTGTTCTTTTAACCCAACCAATAAAACCAGGCTGTATCTTAGAAGTAGAATGTATGGAGATGGCCCCTAATATCCCTGGAATCCAAATTACAGGGGGTTGTAGGGGTGGAGCAGATGTGTAAGTTCTTTCTTTCTTTCTTTCTTTCTTTCTTTCTTTCTTTCTTTCTTTCTTTCTTTCTTTCTTTCACATTTGATTTTATATAAGGGATATCATTTTACTGTGCCCTGTACTGAATGGGATTTGAGCATCCATTAGTTTGGGTATCCATGGGGTGTCCTGGAATGAAACCCAAATAGATACCAGGAGGAGTCCATTATATTTCTGTATGGCACCTTCACACAGTTCTCCTCCTGGCAATGTAACAACACAGCAGATACAACTGAGGAATTTTCAAAGGTTGGGATGAGGAGGTGTCTAGTGACCAGCCAGGTTAGCCAGGGGATACCATGTGCCTTCAAAACCTCATGTCCCAGGATTTTTCTGGTAAAAAACAAAATATGGACTATGCACAGAACCAACATAAATTTCTGTGCTTCAATTAATCCTAGTTGACAGTGATGCTTTTTAACACCAACAACAGACTAAGCTCTTTCTGAGAAGAGGCAGAGTAATACGTTCTAAATTTAAAAAGTATAATTGTTTTTTAAAAAAATCAATTGACACCTTCTTCCATAATTTTGGTTACAAAAACAAGGAAATTGAATAAATACATTTATTTAACCATGGAGATGCAATCTTCAAATGAGGCTACACTTAGCAGTGTATCTTTCATGAGCAATTTCAAATTCATCACATGTCAATGTGAAATATCACACACACATTAAATTTTAAAAGCTACTTTTAAGTTATATTTTGGCATCTGGTTAGCATGCAATAACTGCCTTTCAAAAGCTAAATTAAATATTTGTGACACTTTAATTTTTGCTATATTCTCCCTTTCTTTTTATTTGTTCTTTCAGTTCTGTGGCTCTTTTCAGATGTTGATAAGTGTGAAAGATGATAGTTTAATTGGTAGATGTTGTTAAGGGAAAGTGATTTTTAACACATCAAACATGTTATGATTTTTGCCATGAAAGAGAATTACAATGAACCATAGATGATCCTTTTGGCTTCTTCTCATAAATCATTGAAATCAACCTTTGATCAGTTTCACAAACAATGAAATATGTAGTGAAGACCACCTTCCTACTGTGTGTGGCATCTGCAGAGATTTCACAATATAAGAAAACTGCTAAAACAGATTTAAGAAGATTATTAGGCCTAATGCTTTTTGGTAAATAAGAGGGGCCTGAGTTGTTAATTTGATTTAGCTAATCTTAGTTCAAATTTGCCTTTGCAACCTAATGAATCAGTGACCAAAGTTATGTTGGACATCTGTGTCCTTTGGGCTACAGTTCCAATAATTTCTCTACATTAATCATTTACAATAATCAAAGCAGCATTCATGTTTGTTAGGGCTGATGAAAACTGTTAACCAAAACATTTGGAAGGATACAGTTGCCCATGCTTTGAATAAACCACAAATGATGTCAATGGCAACATACCCAAGATCTTAAGTGAAATAAATCAATTAATTTATTGTTATGCAATGCTTGAATATATTGGTTGGAATTCTGTATCAGCTATTTAGTTAAGTATACTTAATAAAGCAATCTGAACATTTGAGACTGACCCTCCTCCCAACCTGACAGAAATGTCATTCAACCATGCTACAGTTGCTTGCAGAATGAACCTTCTTTTCCCCACACAGCTGATTTACTAGATTTACTCATCCATGCTATTCATGCTATTTAGCCATGATAGTGGCACTATTGCTGCAACTATCCCCCTTTGCAGACAGCACTTTGCACCGTCTTGGAGGCAAGGAATGGGAGGGACAGCCAGATGCTGGGTGCCCCATCCCCTTTCTGAGGATGTAATCGGAGCGCTGGCCCTTCCACATGACGGGCACTCCAATTATGTCCTTCCGGCTCAGTGTCCGGACACGCTGAGCCGGAAGAGGAGCAGAAGAGGCGTGCCTCTTGTGGCACCCCTTTCATGGCTTGTGGAAGGAGTGCTGTTTTAGTGCTCCTTTCCCAGGCAGCGAAAGGGAGAATTGGGGCTGAGGCATGGGGCAGCCTCGACCCCAATCTGCCACTTCCCAGGGCATCCCATGGCCACCCTTCTGCATCCCCCCCCCCATATGTTTCCCCCTCTTTACCTGGCATCAGCTGGATGATGAGAAGAAGATCCATCCTGCCATCTGTGCATGGGTGAATGACATTTCTGTCAGATTTAGGAGTTGTGGGGGCAGGATTAGACTAGGTATACTGAACTAAGAGGGTGTAATTCAGAGAAAAAGCCATGTTAGTCTGGGTTATCAGAATGCAAAGGTATCTTGCAGAACATTTGAGACTGACTGAGCAAAATAAATTTCATCTGAGGAAGTAGCACACATCAAAAGAAAGCTTGTGCTACAACTTCTTTCATGCAGTTAATCTCAAAGGATCTGCAAGATTCCTTAGCATACTGATATACTGAACTTATTACTAAATTCTGGCCAACATCTTTATAGAGCAAATGGTATCATCACCTTGAAAACCAACATAGTAACTTTTCTAAATATCTAAATATTTTTCTAAACATTGGATTTGCTTGGTAAATAAAATAAAATACAAATAAAAAGAAAGGGAGAATATAGAAAAATTAAAGAGTCACACTTATTTAATACAGCTTTTGAAAGACAGTAATTGTGTGCTATCTAGATAAAGGTAACCAAGATGTGATTTTCCTGAATATCTGCAAATATTGCTGCAGCAATCTCAAGCAAGACATTAATGCAATTTAGCCAAAAGCAGAAGTTTAGCTTCTGTCATGTTTATTTTTAACACTACTTCCTCAAGACGTTTCAATTTGAATTTATACAAAATAGCTCTAGACTCTGGCTATTTCCTTCCCCCCCCCCACAAAGGACAGGAATAGAGTTACCAATGGAATAACAATTATTTGTCCTGTATTTATTTATCTTATTTAAACTCGTTGTATGCTTGCATATTTGTATATACATTTGAGATGGGACTGACTAGTATATTTTTAATCTCTCTCCATTGTGATTTGTGAGTCAAGAACAAATAATGTAAAACATGTGGTTTCCTAGTTTTGATTTTTGGTATTTGCAGGCCACAGCCACTGCTTAAATTACAACAAGGATTTTTACTACAGTAGGCCCTTGGTATCTGCTGGGCTTTGATTCCAAGACCCCTGTGGATGCTCAAGTCCAATTAAATACAATGGTGTCCCTTTTATTAAATGGCAAAATCAAGGTTTGCCTTTTGGAATGTGTGTGTGTTATTTTCAGTCTGTGGTTGGTTGAACCCATGGATAAAGAATCCGTGGATACAGAGGGCCAACTGTACTAGACTGCCAAAATCTAATAATAATGTTATTTTTTATGGGAGAGAGAATACAAGCAAGGTACTATATGCCAAACAAAAATAAGACTGACATCTATTTTTATCAGTGGCTAAAAATAATATGATCAATTGAGTTATAAACAAACTAGATGTGCTCTAGAAAATCCATAATCTTCCATCTCTTACCATTTTTTCTTTTTTTTTCATAATTTCAAAACGTACTGAAAAATTTAAAACTTTGTGTAATTTTTTTCTTGCATGCAACAATAAAAATGTCAGATATTTTATCCCCACTGGGTCAAATTGTTAGGATATAGATGGATTATACAGTCAAAGGTGAAATGTAGAGATGTGTGTGTGGAATTTTCCTCATGAGAACAACATCTAGAGAAACAAAGTGAATCTAACACCAGATGGCCAACACAGACATCAAGATAAACTTTCCCAAAGGGTACAACTCATGGACACAGACTTTGTTTTGAGAAAGGCTTGATAACAATATGTAAACAATCATTAGGCTTGAGAAAATAGTCACGTGGTGGATGATGGACAGCAAGAGGCTGGGTTAGTATACATCATACAGGCATTATCCAATCAACATAAGGTTAACACCTAGAAGGTAGAGTATGGGAAGGGCCTAGAGAATCCTTTGTCTAGAATGTTTATTGTTCAAGATGTGAGTGCGTGTGTGGCTGGCAGCAGTGGTTTTAACTGCAACAAGTAGGATCCTAAGCTTTTTGGATTGTTAAAGATGTAATCTTGAATGGCGGAACTAGACAAGTTCATCACAATAGATTTTACTTAGTTATCTTATTTATATGCATTAATAAAACTATGCTTTTGGACTTTACAATGTGTCTTCTTGACTGAGGAAGACAGGATCCTGAAGAAGGGAAGCTGAGCCAGTTGATGGTAAGAATTACAAAGTGGCTGTGGATCACAGCAGCCAGCTTGTCCTGCAGATTCTGCTGAGTGCCAAAGAGCATCACTGCAACAGCCATCATCCACACACTGACACAAATTAGAATAGCTTTAGTATTTTTTAATTATTTGCATTTTGAACTTTTTTTGCAAAAAGAAAATCACTTTTTTTTCATAGAATCATAGAGTTGGAAGAGACCACAAGGTCCATCAAGTCCAACCCCCTGCCATGCAGGAACTCAAAATCAAAACATCACCAACAGATGGCCATCCAGCCTCTATTTAAAGACCTCCAAAGAAGGAGACTCCACCACACTCCAAGGGATTGTGCTCCATTGTCAAACAGCTCTCACTGTCAGCAAATGTCTTCTAAGGTTGAGGTGGAATCTCTTTTCCTGTAGCTTACATCCGTTGTTCCAAATCCTGTTCTCTGGAGCAGCAGAAAACAAGTTAGTGTCCTCCTCGATATGACATCCCTTGAAAGAGATGTCATATATAGCATGCTATGTCTACCACATTCCCTTCCTCTAGCAAGCTGGTAATTTTATCAAAAGAAGGGATCAAATTAGTCTGGCATGACTTGTTTTTGAGAAACCCATGTTGACTTTTTTTTTAAAAAAAAAACTTATTTTAAAGTTTATTTTATGTAATGTATTATCATTTGCACAAAAATGTATATGAACAAAAAATTTATTTTGTTCATATACATTTTTGTGCAAATAATAATAAATTACATAAAATAAACTTTTAAAAAGGTGCTGGACTTTTTCCTCTTACATGAGGGTAAAAAAAAAAAAATCTCGTAAGGACTGAAAATTTTGTCAGTGATATGTCTTGGCCTGACAAGAGGTCCTTTATTGTCAATGGTATGCAATGCTGCATCTGCACTGCAGAAATAATCCAATTTGACACCACTTTAACTGCCATGGCTCAATGCTATGGAACTTTGGGAACTAGTTTGCTGTGGCACCAGAGCTCTCTCAGAAAGAAGGCTAAATGTTTCACAAAACTACAATTCCCATTAACTATCCAATCTTTTTCTCATGACTCCCGAGGCCAGCAATTAACCGTTTGCAATGCAGTATTTATTCAAAGGGCACTCTTGCCAGTGTCCCATTACACAGCTTCAGAACTGAGTTACCAGTTTCTTATCACCTCTGCTACATAGCTATGCATATGCATATTTGTTTTACGTAAAAGGTAATAGGATTCTGACTAATGTTTTTCTTGTATTCTTCACTGACAATATCTCTTGTTTTAGTCCAGAGTTGTTCTGGTTCCCTGTCTATTAGGCTTAGTATCATTCATTACCACTGAATTATCCTGGATAATTTTCTTACAGATAAGGATTATTTATGGTATGTTTTGAAAGCAGCCAGAGGGGCCTTCCTTTATTCCCACCAGCAGTGGGACAGTACAATGAGACACAGGAGAGGAAATTATCTGCTGTTGAGGAGGCTCAACTGGTGCCAATGTTGGCTTCTTCTTATTATTATTATTTTAATTTTTATTGATTTTTAAAACAACATATCACAAAACTTAAACATACATATATACAGACTAAATAAGGTCATTTTTCTTTAAATAGGATACCAATTAATTTCTTCAAAAAGCAACTTAAATACAGACCCTTTATTTTATGACAACATATACAGTATTTTAAGTAATCTTAACTAATCTTTATCCCTCTAAACCACTCTGTCAATGAATTAATTGTTTTCTTCACATCACTTATAAACATTTATAAAACTTTTCCAGTCTGCTTCTATTTGATATCTTGAATTATTTCTCAAATTGGCAGTCAAAATATCTATATCTACATCCATAGCTTCTCTTATCTTCATTATCCATTCTTCATCAGACAGGGTCTGTTTCTTTTTCCAGTATTTTGCAAAAAGAACTCTCATCATAGTTATCATGTATAATATAATGTGTTGCTGTTTCTTTTCTATCTTTGTATCTTGAATACTTATCATATTTAGCAAGAAGAACTGGCAATCTAAACGTATTTTTAACTGTAAAATTATTGCCATCAAATCCTGAATTCCTTTTCAATATTTTACTGCCTCTTTACAGTTCCATCAAATGTGGAAAAAATTCCTTCCAAATTCTGACATTTCCAGCAGTTTGTGTTCCCGGTTTTATAGATTTTGCTGATCTTAAACAGTGACAAGTACAAGTGGTACATCATTTTGAGAAAATTTTCTTTGAAATTTTGGCATAGTGTGAAGTTATTGATAATTTTCCATGCTTTTCCCCATTTTTTCCAACTATATATTTTTCCAATGTCTTGAGCCCATTTTATGATTGTGTGTTTGATGGTCTCTGTTTCCAGATCCCTTTCTTTTAGAATCTTGTAATATTTAGCTGTGTCCTCTTTCTTCATCCAAAAGTACCTTCTCTATCTCATTCTTTTCATTAGTAACACCTGGAGTTTTCATATCTACTCTATACTGTTCAGATGTTGTTTATACAGAAACCAATTATTATTATTTTTTTCTTTACATAGACTTCATTTTGTAAATGTTGTTTTCTCCTAGTGTTATAATGTCCTTGGATTTAAGCAATTATTCATTTTTGTTCTTATTCTTGTCAAAGAATGCTTCTTGGGTCGATACCCATATGGGGATTTCTCTATAGAATTGATTTTTTACCTTGATCCATACTTTTAACAAAGTTTTCTTATGAGGTGATGGTCAAAGTCTTCATTATCCTTAAGTTTATTATACCACATAAAGGCATGAAATCCGCATCTTAGATTGTTACTTTCCAATGTTAATAATCTTTCCAGATTTACCCATTATTCGATCCAGTTTAAACATGCTGCGTAGTAGTACAGTTTTAGATAGGGTAGTGCACAACCACCCTTACTTTTATGATCTGTTAAAAGCTTCCATATTATTCCAGCTCTTTTCACCTCCCACAGAATTTTGATAGCTCCTTTTGCCACTTTTTGAAGTATTTTTCATCAAAGACAGTTGGTAAATTTTGGAAGGTGTACATAAATCTGAAATTCTCCCTAAGAAAGTTAAGTGTAATTTTGTCCACTTTTCCATATTTTCCTTTATTTCTTTCCACATCTTCTTATACTTGTTTTGGAATAGGTCCATATTCCTTTTTGTTATATTTATACCCAAATACTGCACTTTGTTTTCTATTTTGAATCTGGATTTTTATCTTAATTCTTTATCTTCTAACATTGATAAATTTTTGATATGATTGAAGTTTTATCTTGATTATTTTAAATCCTGAGACAGTACCATATTCCTGCAAAGTTGTTATTAATTGATTTATGCTTTTAGTGGGTCTTCCAGGAAGCAGAACAAATCATCCACAAATGTCTTAATTTTAAAGCTTTGACCTTTCCCCATAACACCACTTATTTCTGGGTCTTTCCTTATTTTATTGTTCAAAACTTCTATATTATAATTATAATAATATAATTATAATTAACAATGGAGATAACAGGCATCCCTGCCTGGTGCCATTTTCTATCTTTATATAATTTGTTTTTTTCTTGTTTATGAGTAATTGAGATCTTTGTTCTCTGTATATAGCTCTAATGCAATTAAGAAACTTCTCACTCATATTCATCCTTTTTATGGTTTCATGCGTGAATAGCCAATTTACTTAATCAAACACTTTTCTCACCTCTATGAATAGCATAGCTAACTTTTTTTGTTATGATTTTTGAAATATTCTATGATACTCAGCACTGTTCCTAAGTTGTCTTTTATACTTCTATTTGGAATGAAGTCATGTTGATCTTTGTGTACCATTTGTTTCAATAGGTCTATATTTTTATTTCATGTTTGTCTCTGTCTTCTTTCAATATCAATGAGATAAATGTCTTTCCATGATTTGGGAGGCCCATGATTTTGTATGTCATTCATCATATTCTTTAATGGTATAAGAAGAATGTCTTCCATTTTTTCTAATAATTTTATAATGGTAGGCCATCAGAGCCCAGGACTTTTCCTGACTTCATTTTCCTGATTGCTTATGCTATCTCTTTTATCAAAATGTTTTAATTTAAACTATTTTTCTGTTCTTTATTGTATTAGTTGGTAATCATCTAGGTATTTTTGATTTTTTTTTACTTGTTTCCAGTTTATTTCTGTATAAGTTTTCAAAATATTCTTTAAATATCTTTTTCATATCTGTGATCATCCTCCCTTTATGGTGTATCTCTGTAATTATCTTCTTTTCCTTTTCCTTTCTCATTTTATTCACCAGATGTTTTCCTGCTTTATTCCCATATTCAAATTGTTTCTGTTTAGCCAATTTCAATTTCTTGTCTATTTCAAATATTCCTAATGTTTTTAACTGCTGTTATAAGATTTTAACCTCAATTTTTAATTTTTTGTATTCTTCCTCTTTTGCCCACCCACCTCAGGAATAATGAGACATGACAATGGAAAGTGGGTTCAAACAGGGCCATTTATTAACTTGACCTATTTATTAATTTCTTAATGGAACTGCAAAGCCAGTGGGGAAATAGCCAAGGATGGGAGCAGCTGAAGTGGTGGTCTATCTCCAAGCAGCCTCCCCTAGGCTATAGCTCGGTTATCCATTGGCCAGCCCACATCAGGAAGATTAACATGAAAGTCCCTCTTCCAATGCCCTAGAATTAAAGAGATGGGTTTATCCTCCATGCAGTCCCAAGGGGTTTCTCTTTGCCCACCTCCCAAATCCCAAGGCCCGAAGAGGTTGTTCCGTATACTGCCCTTCCACCCAAACGTTGTCCTAGGAACTCACTGAAATCCAATTTTCTTCCAAATCATGCCAAAGATACAGGGCAAGCATCTGCTTAGCCCCTATCTCCCACCAAGGCATCCAAAACATCCTTAATGCCCTGTTGTAGGACCATCAAAAAATAGAATTGCCTAGTTCAGACAGGTGAACTCCATCTACTTGATAAAGCTTGGGCCTTTGAAATATGATTTGTGGCTGTAGTAAAAAGTGACCCAACCCACTTTCCAAAGCATGGCGAATCTCAGAATTAACCCATTATCGGGCTTTATCCAGGCAATGAGGGTCACCCTTGCCCCTCCATACCTGATGTGGTAGCATCGCCAACCACACCAGTTCAACCTGGGACCACTGCTGCTTGATCACTTTAAAATCTTGCTTTGCTTGCAAGACCAAAGCAATCCCTTTTAGCAGACCAGTATCGTTACCCGCTAAATGAATAATGCAGCCCACACTTGCCAAGCCATTGAAACTGAGCAACATCACTCAGTCCAAGATGGGATTTGAAGTGTTTCAACTTGGCTTGGTGGGCTGCTCAATATATTATGCTGTGGCTACACATCAGCATTCAATGTCTCCTCGGCCACCAGCTGTGATCTGAAAAAGAAGAAAGACATGTTAACAGTGAAAGTTCTGAACATATTGCTGATAAGCAGAGGATTTCCATCAGCTGATTTGCTTGATAGCTTGAGAGTGAAATCCAAGTGTAGCAGCAGTCAAAGCAGCATCAATGCAAAAAGAGGGCATGGTAAACCAAGTTTGTGAGATCAAGTGCAGCTAGCGCCCTAGAAGTAATATTCTAGAATTGATATTTAGTTAGTGGTGAAGCATCCTAATGAATAAATAAAGGACCTGCATTGTGTCCTCTCACATGTACTTAGGGCCTTTGCAGACTGCTAGAAATAGTGCAAATTTAGTGAAGAAGTGCTTGAACTCGGCAGATATGAGGGACAGCAGCTAATTCAAATGAAATGGTTGAGCCCTTACTTTGTTGGTCAGTTTTGAAAAAATGAGTTAACAGCACTAACAGTCTGGAGTGCAACCTGGAGATCGGCAAAATATAAAGCCTTTTGAAATGCATCTAGTTTGGAGGACAAAACCAATTCACTTATTCTTAATGCCTCAAAGAATGCTGTCAAGGAGGTGGCATGGAATAGTAGAGCTTCATATGGCAATATACAAATATCTTACCATACTTGGTGTAAATCTTTCAATATATCTGGAGAAAACAGAGTCCTAGCACCCACTACTCTACTTCTCTCCCTAGTCCAGCCCTCAAGCACTTTTCTGATGTGGAAGTCAGCAGTTGTGTCATAAACCCCTTATAATTTCAGCCAAAATGCAATTGCTGAAAGTTGCAACCGAATAGAAGGAGGAGTTAATCATCTACCATGTAGGTACATGCAATAGTGTAGTAAATGCAGCATGAGTGGTGGTAAGAAGTTAGTTAATAATAATAATAATAATAATAATAATTTTTATTTAATACCC
>CM034705.1:22757038-22767678 GCA_020142125.1 Phrynosoma platyrhinos | reverse complement strand
TCAGGGCCAAGGCCGGCTTGCTGGTGGTGCCGCCGCTGCCGCTGAGAGTTAAATTGTGTCTAGCCCTAAACTGGAAAAAAATATTTTAAAGCTCTAAGGTAGCTGTGCCTGGTGGATGGTGCAATGGACAAACTCAATGCTCTTGCTACCTCAGATTGCCAAGGCTCCACAGATGTTCCGGCACAGGCTCTGGTATTAGTGCTGCTAAAACGTTCCATCTGTTTACGGGAAAAAGCATCTGGAATAGCATTATCAATCCCTGGCATGTGTTGTGCTGTAAACAAAATATTAAAGTGTAGACTGAAGAGTAAAAGTGCAGACAAGGTGCATAACCTTTTGAGATTTGGAGGTTAATGAGTTAATAATGTGCACAGTGGCAAGGTTGTTACATCAAAAATGGACTGAATAGTTCAACAACTCCTCAGCCCATATTGTCACAGCCACCAAAATTGGAAAAAATTCAAGAAAGGTCAAATCAGTGGTCAGTCCTGAAAGAGCCCAATCATCAGGCCATGCTTGTACACACCATTTCCCATTAAAGAACACCCAAATCCCACTGACCCTGCAGCGTCAGATGCTATTTGCAAAGCATTTTTAATCTTAAATTCTTCTTGCCAAAAGGAAACACCATTTCCTTTTGACATGAGTCAACAGTGTGATGCCACATCTAAAAAGACCAATGCAATTTTAGGCTGTATTAATAGAAGTATAGTATCTAGATCAAGGGAAGTAATAGTGCCACTGCATTCTGCTCTTGTCAAGCCCCGCCTGGATTACTGTATCCAGTTCTGGGCACCACAATTCAAAAAGGATGTTGAAAAACTGGAGCGTGTCCAGAAGAGAGCGACTAAAATGGTGAAGGGTCTGGAAACTATGCCCTATGGGTCTGGAAACTATGCCCTTAGGGAACTGGGTATGTTTAGCCTGGAGAAGAGATGGTTAAGAGGATATGATAGCCCTCTTTAAATATTTGAAGGGTCATATTGAGGAGGGTGCTAGCTTGTTTTCTGCTGCTCCAGAGAACAGGACCTAGAACAATAGATGCAAGCTACAGGAAAAGAGATTCCACCTCAACATTAGGAGGAACTTACTGATAGTGAGAGCTGTTTGAGAGTGGAACACACTCCCTTGGAGTATTGTGGAGTCTCCTTTTTTCGAGGTCTTTAAACAGATGCTGGATAACCATCTGTTGGTGATGCTTTGATTTTGAGTTCCTGCATGGCAGGGGATTGGACTGGATGGCCCTTGTGGTCTCTTCCAACTCTATGATTCTATGATTCTATGATTCTATGGTTAAGGTGTGAGGACAAAAGATGCCTCAGTATCTTAATTGGTCTGGAACCCTTTTGAAGGTGGAGGGGCACCTCTCCCTTTTTATTGTATTGGCCTTCTTTATTAGCACCTGATTGGCCCCTCCCTCTGGTACAATTCCGAAAGGAGTGCAGCCCTTTACAGACCAAACACTCATGTTTATACTTGCAGACCTTATGGTTGCATGATCCCTGAAAGCTAAATTCCCAACACAGAAGCTTTTTGGGGCTTGGCAGAATTATCCTGCATCTTGGCAGTTGAAGCACTGCCAGATTTGTCGACCAAATGTCCACTATGTGTATGATCACCTTGCATGGCACACAGTGGCATCATTAGTTGCATCCAGAGTTGGGAGTGCCAATGTAAATAGGATAAATAGCTGCATGCATATGGAAAGCCTCCTCATATAGTAGCCCAGCAGGCCCAGAATAGTAAACATTAGCCTGGTTTATAATATCCATGTATTGACTCAAGGCTGCTGTGCACATGGGCTGTCCATAGATGAAGAACCCATTCAACCACTTAGCAAAATTGCATTCAACCTTTTGCCTTTTTAAAGCCTCCTTTATCATCAAGCTCCTTCTTATCTTTCTTTTCCATCTCCCGGTAGAGTAGGGAAAAGACATCTACATATTCACCCCGTAGTATCTTATCTATGATAGACTGGAGAAGGTGATCAACTAGAAGAGACAACTCCCAATAGGGAATGGCAGAGTATGCTACTGTGGTGTAGCCCTGCTTAGATTGGGACCCTTGTAGTTTAAGTCACAGGCTAGCAGAGGTGGGTAAGGGGGTGTCATGGAATAGCCAGACCACATTGCCCAAGTGGGTGGGGCTAGTGACCACTGTGGGGCTTGAGTTGCTGATGGTACAGATGTCCCTTCCTTCTGCAATGAATAATTTTGTTGCTGTGAATAACCAAGCACCCCCACGGCCATGAGTATCCCACAACAGGAGCTGATGGAGGTGACACCACAGTTGGTAGAGGTGTGACCAGTTTTTCAACATCCCTTTTGAATTGTGGTGCCCAGAACTGGACACAGTATCCCAGGTGGGGGATGACCAAAGTAGAATACAGTGGCACTATTACTTCCCTTGATCTAGATACTATACTTCTATTAATACAGCCTAAAATTGCATTGGCTTTTTTAGCTGTGGCATCACACTGTTGACCCATGTTCAACTTGTGGTCTACTAGGACTCCTAGATCCCTTTCACACATAATCTCGTTGAGCCAGGTGTCCCCCATTTTATATCTATGCATTTTCTTTTTTTGCCCTAAGTGCAGTACTTTACATTTCTCTGTGCTGGAATTTATTTTGTTAGCTTTGGCCCAGCTTTCTAATCTATTAAAGTCATTTTGAATTTTCATCCTAATTTGGTGTCATCTGCAAATTTGAGAAGCATGCCCCCTATTCCTTCATCCAAATCATTGATAAAGATGTTGAATAGCACTGGGCCCAGGACAGAGTCCTGTGGCACTCCACTGGTCACTTCTCTCCAGGATGAAGAGGAGCCATTGCTGAACACCCTTTGGGTTTGGTCAGTCGACCAATTACTAACCCATCCAGCAGTTGTATTGTCTAGCCCACATTTTATTATCTTGTTTGCAAGAATATCATGGGGGACCTTGTCAAAAGCCTTACTGAAATTAAGATATGCTATGTCTACCGTATTCCCTTCATCTACCAAGCTGGTAATTTTATCAAAAAAAGAGATCAGATTAGTTTGGCATGACTTGTTTTTGAGAAACCTATGTTGACTTTTTGTGGTTATGGCATTCCTTTTTAAATGTTCACAGAATCTCTGTTTAATGAACTGTTCTAGAATCTTTCTCAGTATTGATGTCAGGCTAACTGGGCGATAGTTGTTAGGATCCTCTTTTTCCCTCTTATTGAAGATGGGGACAGTATTTGCCCTCCTTCAGTCTGCTGAGACTTCTCCTGTTCTTCAGGAGTTCTCAAAAATTATTGCCAGTGGCTCTGAGATTACATTTGCCAGTTCTTTTAATATTTTTGACTGTAATTCATCTGGTCCTGGAGACTTAAATTCATTTAGATTAACCATATATTCCTGTACTTCCTCTGTATTTATTCTGTGCTGCAGTTGGTGTTACGTAGTGTGGTAACTCATGGTATCACACACACACCCCATTGACCTCTTCCCATACCACACCATACAGAATACTTATATATAGTTTTCCATGACCCGGTCATCAGCTCAGACTTCAGATGGCATCTCTCCTCTCAATGATTGTCTTAAAGTAATAATGGATGCATTTAACATCCACTTTGCAGATAAAATCTCTCAGATAAGAGCCAACTTAGACGCCAGCATTATAACAGAATCTATACAAGAGTTGTCCAGCAACTCCGTTGATGCAATTTTACTGGATCAGCTTCAATCCATGAATACCGATGACATGGACAAGCTTCTTGGAAGAGTGAGGAAGATGACCTGCCCCATTGATCCATATCCATCTTGGCTGGTCGCCCAGGGGGGTGACACATTGAGAATACTCCTTTGGGATATTAGCAATGCGTCTTTCAGGGAAGGCATCATTCCATCTTGCTTAAAGGAAGTGGGGGTTAAGCTGCTCCTGAAACAGCCTTCCCTGGACCCCCTGGACAGGAATAACTGTAGTCTCCTTGCTGCCCTTCTTAAGCAAGGTGATCGAGAGGGCGGTTGCTTCCCAACTCTTGGATGAAACTGATTATCTGGGTCCTTTTCAAACTAGTTTTAGGACAGGATATCAACAGGGGTAGTGTAGTGTGACCCTGTTGGTGGTCTTGGACCTCTCAGTGGCATTTGACACAATAGATCATTCCATCTTCTTGGATCGCCTGAGAGAGTTAGGAATTTGAAGGCTCTGCTTTACAGTGGTTCTGTTCCTTCCTCTCTGGCAGATCCCAGAGGGTGAGGCTCGGGGACGGTTGCTCTTCTAGAATAGAGCTTAAATGTGGTATCCCACAGGGCGCCATCCTGTCCCTGATGCTATTTAACATGTATATGAAGCCACTGGGAGAGATCATTCGGAGGCATGGAACGTGGTGTCATCAGTATGCTGATGCAAGAGGCATTGGTAACCATCTATAAAAGGGAGATGGGAATTATCTCCAGTGTGGGTTTGTTGTGGATGGTGGTTGGTGAAACAGTTTGTTTGTTAGGAAAAAGATTTATGCGTATTAGAGATGGCTGTCCTATACTCTGTGTATATATTGTAAATATACTGCAAACAAAGATTAAAGCCCTCAAGTTGAGTGAAGGCTAGCCTTGTTGCTGTCTTTATTTGGCAAGCCAGAGTTCAAGGCTGTGTACTGCGGTGAAGGAATTTTTTCTTCTCTGCCAGAAGCCCTTTTGCAGACAACTCTCTGGAATCCTTCTCCTGGTGTCCTGTCGATGTGGAACAACTCTGCACGTGGTCGTGGTGGACAGAGAGCATCTTTCTATGCCCCCAACATGTTATTCATTCATTGTAATTCCTGTATATCACTGAATGCAATGGCAATGGTTGTGGTATAAACAGCTAGCAAAATCAAAATTATACTTTTAAATTACATTACCATACACACAGCCTAAATGCATTTTCATATACTGTACATAGTTTCATGTGGTTGAAGTGAACATTTAGTAAAAAGTGATGTTTTTAAAGAAAATGTAAAAAGAATAAAATATTTTAAACAAAAAATTAAAAATTAAATTAAAAAAATTAAAAGTTAATTTTAAAAACAACAACATGGAGCATCTTATTTTTCCTCCCACAGAGCCTCACCCCACTCACACCATTTCTTCAGCATTTGAAAGGGACACAGGTGAATGCCAAAAGGCAGATGTTTGAAGAGGAGTGGTGTTGCACATCTTTAGGGTATCACCTGGTGCAGTCCACATACCCCTAGTGACTCCACTGGTTTATGTTAAATAGCATGGAAAACAAACCTGAAATGTGGGGGACCAATGGGCAAGGGGATCAAGCAGGAGCCCCCCAACACTACATTCTAGGTTCATCCCTCCAGGAAGGAACAGAGCAACTGTAAAGTCCCATCCCAGCAAGTTAGTACAGATCTATTAAAATCTACTAGAAGGTAAAGTAGAACCAACAGTTCCCAACATGGGCCCTTCACCATGACAATTAAAGCTGTCTCTATTCAATAGCCAGACAACAAATTTGAATACATCTATATAATCCTTCTCATCCAGAAATTCCACAACATGGTTCAGTCATTGCCTAAAAATGGAATGTTGGAAAATGGCTAGTAGTTGTCCAATATAAGAGGATTCAGAAAGGGCTTTTTCAACAATCCTGTTTATAAGCATGATAAAATTCTGCTTTTTTTTTTTTTTTTTTTTTTTTTTTTTTTTTTTTTTTTTTTTTTTTTTTTTTTTTTTTAGTGAGGCATTGATCAATCCTTCTACTTACTTAGCCCATACCCCTCCGGCTTTTCAATATAGGCCTGGATGTGTAGAGGTCTACTACACATATTAGGACCCTTTCCTCATCCACAGTCAATACAAATATAAGAGTATCCATTATCACTGAAAAAGCAGAGGCCATTGTTATGTTCTCTGGATCTGAAAAGTGTTGAGCATGTTATTCACAGTGGGCTTTCAAGTGGATTATCTTCTTGTGAGCCAGCAAGAAAAAGATTCAGAACACTGCCATTCAGGACTTGATCCAACCTTTTCTACTCTGGATAGAAAACTTTTAGTTGGAATTAGTGTGTAGAGAGACCTTTGAGACTAAAGAAAGAAGTTGGCAGCATGAGCTTTCGTAGACTTCGCTCTAAGATGGGATTGTTCTATAAATCTCATCAACCCCACCTAGCATAGTTAATGATAAGGGACTACTAGCTATGGAGTCTAAAACAACCGTTGTTATTGCTCTGTGCCTTCAAGTCATTTCTGACTTATGGCCAAAACACTGCAGAAATAATGCAGTTTGAGACTGCTTTAACTGCCCTGGCTCAATGCAAGGGAATTCTGGGAACTGTAGTTTTGTGAGACATTTGGTCTTCTCTGTTAGCTCTGTTGCCAAAATAAACTATGGGTGGAAACAGACTGCGCTTTGCGCCATCTCGGAGGCAAGGAAGGGGAGAGGCAGCCTCACACTGGGCACCCCAAACCCTTCCCAAACACATCATTGGAGCGCTCGTTGCTCCACATGACGGCCGCTACAATGATGTACTACCGCCGCATTGTCCACATACACTGCGGTGGAAGAGACGCCAAAGAGGCACCCAACACCTCTTGTGGCACCCCTTCTGCACCTTGTGGAAGGAGCGCTAAGGGGAGGATCAGGGATGAGGAGTGCGGCTACCTCAGCCCCCATCCGCAGCTTCTCAGGGCGGCCCACGGCCACCCGTATACTTAGGGCCTTAAATTCCTGGGATTCCCTAGCAGTTAGCTGGGCCATTAAAGTGGTCTCAAACTGGATTATTTCTGCAGTGTCTTTTTAACCTCAGCTTTCTTGGCAAGATTTCTTTGGAGGCTTTGTCATAGCCTTCTACTAAAGCTGAGAGTGTGTGATGAGCCCAAGATTAAATCACACTCTTGGAGAAGAGATGACTGACAAATAATGGTACTTATCTTTAAATATCTGAAGGGGTGTCATGTAGGAAATGGAACCAGCTTCTTTTCTGCTGCTCCAGAAACTAGAACACAAACAAATGTGTTCAAATTGCACTTAAACATCAGGAAAAACTCTTTTTACTGTATGACATGTTCAGCAGTGCAATAATTTGCCTCAAAGAATGGTGGAGTCTCCATCTTCCAAGGTCTTTAAACAATGGCTCATGTGGTCCATTTGAACCCTAAGATTCTGTTATTCTATTCTATATGGAATGCAGTCTTATCAGTACTGGGACCCCATCCTTGGAATTCCTTTGTCAGAGAGCCTAATTCTATCCCTGATCGATGGATTTGTTCTGGAGTCTCTCTCTCTTGCTCCCTCACTTCCTCTTTTTCTCTTATTGTGTGTATGTCCACTGCTGACTTAACTTTTCTGTCATTTTTATTTCTTTTAATAAGCCAATTGTTTTTATTATTATTATTTCACTGTTTGCTGCTCTGGAAAGTAGTTTAGAGAAGTCTATGTTAGATGGGCTAGTGACTGAGGAGGATTTTGTTTGTTTTTGTTTTTAGCATATTAGTATATTAGCATATTTTAGTATTTTATAGTGTGGTGTTTTATCATTTGCTTTTTATTTTATATGTTCTGATGTACCACCCTTTGGTGGAAAAAGTGTTATACATAAAAGTTGTTGTTGCCGTTATTAGATATTTGCAAATTCATACAAAAATAAAAAAGAAATGGTTAATCTTTTAAACATATTTCACTCTTCTCTTTTCGTTTTCCTCTTTTTTGGAATTTTTTGTTTTTGTTTTGCTTTAGTGGATTGTACATCTGACACTGTGATTTTCATCATTTAGATTGTCTTTGGTTCAACATCCAAAAGGCATCCTACCCAACCTCTGAAATTTATAGACATGAGCAATGAATTTGTGAAATCATAAATCTGATAGAAAGAACATCTGATGCCTCAGGACTTCTGTTTGTGTAAAAGTTGTATCTTATTTTGGACCCAGGTTTAGAATGTTAATAAGGAAGTTAGGTGAAGCTGAAATGACAGGGATAGAAGCTTGTAATATATAAACAGCTACTATGGATAGAGACCATGACTTCCTTTTTATTGATTCAATATATTTGCACCATTTCAGTGTAGTCACCGCCAGCTTTTTGGGAACATTGCTAGAACTCTGTGGTTTTCTTCTCTCTTTTTCAGTCACAGCGCCGCGTTACATTTCATCTGCCTGATGGTTCTCAGGAAAGTTGCAGTGACAGTGGGCTAGGAGACCATGAACCCAGCAGCACTGCAAGTACATCACATCCTTTACCTGTTGGTTTTCCACAAGAAGAGTATTATGAACAGACATCACCCAACAGCCGGACAGAGGGAGATGGCAATTCGGATCCAGAATCAAGTAAGTTAGCTGTGCCTTGTCTTGTTTACTTCAGAATATACATATGTATATCCAATATTACCAGCATCATGAGAACTTAAACTGAGATGTCTTGCAGCAAGTGAAGCAAGAAAGGTGAACAAATAATATTTCTGCTTGAGGCTGAAGCATTTTGCAGCAAATGTAGCATATTTGTCTTGTGTCTGTTTACTCAGCTGTATTTTGAGATTCGGATGATAGATCCAAATAGAGACTTCCAAGTGATTGTCTTTGGCATGTGGGAATGCTACTTTTGGACCGGGTCAAAGAAGATATGACAATTCTACAATTATGAGCATACAAGCATTTGCAAAGAAATGTTCACAAAATGTGGGATCTATTTTCATAATAAGAACATGAAGTTAAAACATCCTAAGTAATTGTATTACCTAAACAAATTACTTTTGGGGGTTATGAGAATACAACTAGTGATGTTACATTTATGAAAGTGGTAACATGTTACATTTTCTTGTTGCTCTAATGATATTTAAAATCTTTAGGGATATTGTGAGGGGATTTTTTTTTTTCAAATGTTAGGGCATTTTCTTACACTTTCAGATGGAGTTTTTCATGAAAAATGACAATTATGCAATGAACAATACATTGCTCAACCTATTGAAATATTATCATGCTCTCAAAAGGGAATTAACTTTTTTGGGGTTGTGCAATTCATTACATAAAACATTACCGTACTTTTTAAAAAAGTAATTTTTCAGTCTCTGATCCTAATTGAGTCCTGTACTGCATCTGCTTTTTCAGATTGCATTTTATTTTTAGCCAGGGTACAAATTTTGTATTTTTTTGTGCAACTGATGAATGCCAATATTTCAAAAGAATGCAGTTGAGAAAGGAGAGTAGCAGATGGCATCAGATCTACTAAATGTCTTTAAGAAGCATTGTTGCACATATTTAGATGATTTGTTTTTTGTTTTTAATTACTGTAAAATTTCAGGGGTCTACCTTTGAAATTTGTATGGATCCAGCAGTTCTCATGTCTTGAATTTTAAAATAAATAGTAGTTGTGGAATTATTTAATGCAAACATAACTTCTACAAAACATTCCACAGCATTTGGTTTAGATGCAATTGAAAGCCATTAATGGAATTGAAATGAAACTGCTCTGAGATATTTTTTTTCTCAGATAAAGTAAACACTCATTCTCATCTTGCAACAAAAAACTATATTGAACCATGTGTGTCTTTGTGAAGATCCTTTTCTCATCCTTTTAATTCAGTAGTAGTAAGAAGTATTCAATTTGTAACATTTGCAATGTCACTTTGAACCTTATGATATGACAGTCCAGTGTTGTTGACACATCTCATCTATTGCTGAGCAAAGCAGTAGATGTCTCTTTAGGTGTGAGAAGCCTGTGAGTGGTTTAGACTCACCTTTTTTCCCTTAGATGTTTTTGAATTTTTTACACAACATATTGTTTCAGCTATTTTGTTTTAACTGATAATGTAAGCCACTTCGGAGAAAGGCAGGATAGTACATACATACATACATACATAAAGGTTCATTCTCCCGATTCAATTGGACCCTCCAGTTTGGCAGGAAAGCATTAACTTGGAAGCATAGTTAAACAGCTGGGTCTGCCACTAGAAACACCACCACCCTCATGTGGTTCTGAGCAGAAGGAAGAAAAGGTTGTTGCAAGACATAAAGGATGGGATGTGGGGCTGTTACACAGCTGTGCAAATTTCCCTCAGATGTACTTAGTGTGCTAATTCAAGGACAACATAACGGATCAGTGCCAAATAGCTGAACAGCCTTTCTCATCAGAAAGCCCCCCCAACAAGTTGGGAGGGGCCTTCTGTTGCGTTGGCCAAATAAGGGCACTGATGCGCAATTGGCTAAGCAGACTGGAAGGCCCGCCCCTGATGGTCTGCTTGGCCAATAGGAATGAGATCTCGCTCCTGAGTCTCGTGAGAGTTCAAATCTCGCGGGATTTGGGAGCGAGATTTGCGGGGCTATAAAGCCCCGCGTTGCCACGTGTTGGCAGCCATTTTGTTTCGGATGAACAACCCATCCCTCCCACCCATTAATTAATTGGTTAACATGTCGTGGACACTCAGGCTGCGGCTGGTCGCCTTCGGGGGCCGGGAGGGAATTTTCCCAGTATCAGATTGGGTTTTTTGCCCTCCCTGAGAGAACGACATTACCAATTATTTTAGTTCGTTCAATGTAAAGTATTGGAAAAATGTTGGGTGAAAGTTATGAGGGATGGGAACATAACTAAGGCTTGTATTGATATTTATTTTAAATTTCAAATTTTGATAAGCTACAGTTTGTCACAACTGGAGATGTTGGGTCTATCATGTTATTGTTAAGGA
>CM034705.1:22742986-22756938 GCA_020142125.1 Phrynosoma platyrhinos | reverse complement strand
TGGTTGGGGAGGGGTTATGTATTTGTTATGAGATTACTTAAGTTAAAGATTTGACACATGCCGTGTTAAAAGTAAGTATTCAATAGCACTTGCGCTTAAAACACGTGCGCATGCTTATATATACCGTTAGCAAAATGGTTAATTATATGTGAGACCCTGTACAAATAAAAGTTGTGGCCAATGTTTCACCCAAACTAATCGCGTTAGTGTCCTTTGTGCCGATGCAACAAAATAGTTGAGGTCTTCAGAACTTTTAAACAGTGACACTTGGTATAAAAAACTGTAACATGCGAAAAGTGTGGGGGGGCAATAAACTTTCTCCCACACTGTACTAACAATTGGAATCCTCCTAAATCCATCTCACACCTCTGCTATTTCTAATTAGAATATTTATGCCCCAGCCATGTGGGAGATTCCATTTGGAACTACGGTGATAAAAATTTTGGATGCCTCTTTCTTTATATCACAGTCTGGATCTAACTTCCTACTCTTTCCCACCAGCTAGCTATTTTTAAAGCAAATGAGACAAGATGTCAATAACATTTGGCCTTCAAACATATTTGTTAAACAAAAGTAGTGTTCATCTTAAAAGCACTAGCGAAGCATAATATTCAAGGCAATATTTTCCACAACAAAGGTCCAACAGTGTCCTGGATATAAAGATAATACATTCTATTATCCATTTTTTCTGTTATGATTTCCTGAACTGTACTGTTTATCCCCCTCTTCAATGTGGCAGGCTAATAATTAATTTGCACAGGGGATGAGTAATTAATATTACGAAGACAGTACGATATGATTAATCTGCTACCTTTAAACTAATTAGCACGCACACAGATGGGAGACTGTAATAGCTGAACAGTTTACTATAAGGCTTTTAAAAGGCTTTTTATTAATGAACTACTGAGACTGCTCCCATACATCACTTCTGGGGCAGTTATTAGTTGAATGTTTGAATTAAAAGGTGAGAAAATTCAAGACGATTAAAAAAAATTAAAAACCCAAAGGGGGTTGAATATTCCAGTTTTAAACAAGAGGATACTTTTGTAGACTCTTTGGTGATATTTCATTTCATCCCAGTAGCATGACTTCCTAAGGGACTAGGGAGTGGGTTATGGCCATAACTAGCCATGGGCTAAAATCAAAGCTGCAAATATTTTAAATATGCCAAATTTTCATATTCATTTTTATTCATTTTTTTTTATTACAGCCATTAGGCCAGTATAAAAACACATGTATAAAAAACACAATAAAACACAATAGTACATCTGAATAACATATAGCTCCTTATTAAAACATGGTAATGGCCATAATACCAATAAAATAATAATTACCTAAATAAAATAATTAATTAAACTAGATTATAGCATTTAGCATTAAAAAAAAAAGAGTCCCTTGTAACTATCCAATAAATTTAGCACTTAAACAAATGAAAAACGGATAAATTGGTCTACATTTAAGCATTTGTGATATCAATACAACAGCTATATCTCATATATAGTACAGTCAAGTTCTCTGTCACAATGGCAGGTTAACCTTTTCTTAGTAGATTTGACTTATAATTCAGTATTTACACTACGGCCGTACCCTCCCAACACTGGTTCCACAACATAGTTGGTCAAAACAAATTTATCATAGCAAAACTCCACATCAATTACAGTAGTCATACTAGCTCACTAAGGTGATCTTTACATCTGCTTTAGGAATTTTTTGCGGTTTGTAATGGCAGCTGCAAAGAATTTAGCAACTTTTAAAGTTATATCTTTATTACAATCCGCAAGTAGATAATTGCTATAAAATTCCTCTTGCCTACCCGGTATTTGCAGTACTATTGGGTTTATGTACAAAGCACATATTTCCGCATATAAGGAACACTGAAAAAGAACATGGTTGATTGTTTCGACTTCTTCAGTACCACAGGGACAATATCTATTCTGATAAGGGATCTTTTTGTATCTGCCTTCAAGGACTGATGATGGCAAAATATTGAGTCTCGCGAGCATAAATGCTCTTCTAAACTTCAAAACGCTCAGGTGGTCAGTTCTGATGCTCAAAAGCAGTTCTGATGCTCAAAAATCTTTAAAAATGCAGATTGGTACTAAAAAAAAAGTGTTTCCTCTGGCTGCTCCACAGTGTGGGAGATAGATTAATGCTGCCCCCTTTCCTCATGTTACAGTTTTTTATACCAAGTGTTGCTATGCGAAAGTTCTGAAGGCCTCAATTACTTTGATCAGATGCAAAAGGCTCTGAGCCCTTATGTTGCCCCTGAACTAGCTCAGAAAGGGAGACTGACTTGAGTAGTGATCCAAACCTTTGGTTTCTCAGGTTCTGGTCCATCATTCAAATCACGACACCACACTGTCTCTCTCACATCATTTAGAGAAAATGGTGAGGATCTTTTAATGGTTTTTAATGTTGCCCTCTAAATTTCATCTTATTCTCTCTCTCTCATTCTCTCTCTCTCTCTCTCTCTTTTTTTAAATCAGTTTGGTCTACCAAGCTTGTAACTATATATAAAAGAGAGAGTTAAGAGTAGTTTGACTTATCTTTGAAAAAGTCATGCTGGCTCTGAACTATAACAGCATTCTTTCCTATGTTTATGGACCACCTATTTAATGATCTGTTCTAGAACCTGATATCTGTGGCACACTAACTGGTTGGTAATGGTCTGGGTCCTCGTTTTTGTCTCATTTTAAGATAGGGATGTTTGCACTTCTACAGTCTGCTAGGACCATTCCAATCTTCCAGGAATTCTCAAATATTATTAATAGTGGCTCTGAGATTACATGTGCAAATTCTTTTAGTACTTTTGGATTCAATTCTTCCATCCTGGAGACTTGAATCTAGCAGCTAGGTATTCTGCATCTAAAAAGATAGTATTGAAAGTTTGATCCCTATTAGGAGTTTTGCCATCTTCTCTATGTAGTGATCCTTGTTCTTTGTCTTGCTCCAAACACACCCACCAAACCCCTTGTTATCATTTTTCTCTAACAAGCCTCAACTCATTCTGAGTGTTAGCTTTTCTTATTTTCCCACTACAAATACTGTCTTGTTGTTTATGTTGTACTTTGGTGATTTCATCTTTCTTCTATTTGCTATATGCATCTCCTTTAAATCTCAACTAATTTGATAGTTCTTTTTAAATCAAGTCTGGTTTCATTAGACATCTCCCACTCTTCTTCCTCACTTTTTGAAACTGCACCTTCAATATCTCACCCTTTGAAATGTGCATATATCATGAGTTTCCTTCCCTTTGAGCATTTCTGATCATGGGCACCTCTCCTAGGACAATATCACACCACACTGTTATAGCTACTATGGCTGCTTCCTGTGGAATTCTGGATTTTATAGTTTAGTGAAGCCTAAGAGCTCTCGGATTGGGAATTCTAAATGCCCATCCCTAAATGGCAAATCCTAGGTTTCTGGGAGGCAGACATAGCAGTTTAAGTGGAATAATAGTGCTATAACAGTGTAGTGTGATATTGTCCCTATTATTTCCTTAAGCCTACTGAAATCAGATTTCTTAAAGTCCAGTGTGTGTATCTAATTATGTTTGGCTTTTCTTTCTTCCACTGTTTCCACCCCATTGACCAATTCATCTCTGGTGGTTAGGATCAAATCCAAAATAGCAGATTCCCCTTGTTGCCTCCTCCACCTTTTGTATGATGAAGCTGTGTACAAGACTAAATAAGAATTTGTTGGATCTTATAATTTTGGCAGAGTTTGACTCCCAACAAATATCAAGGTAGCTGAAGTCCCACATTAATTACTGTATCTCTCCTTTTTAAATATTTGGTCATTTGTTTTAGGAAGGCAACATCCAAATCTTTTGGGGCCAAAAGAAGACCCACACAATAAGATTATTGTTATTTCTCTTGCCTTTAATTTTTAAATTAAATACTCTGAACCTGTTTTTCTTGCTCTGTGTCATGGAGTTCCTCACAGGAGAATACATTATTGACATATAATGCTACTTCTTCTTCCTCTGTAGTTTACTTCTTTGAAATAGGTTAATCCTATACTGTGTTACAATCATGAAATACATCTCATCTATCAAGTCATATTTGTTTTGCTGTGTTAAGACTTCAAGCCCATCTTATTTATTTCCCATCTTCTATGCATTAATTTAGAGAAATCTAAGATTATGGGCCATTCTCTCCAGCTTATTCCTTGTTATTGTTTTTTCAAAATTTTACTATTGGCCCAATTTCCTCTATATCGTTGAGATTATTGTCCCCAGTAATTGCTGTCCCCATCTGGAATGCTATCTCCCTTCCCTGTCTAACTCAAGTTAAAGACACTCTGATCAGGTTTGCAAGACTTTTTGCAAATACATTCTTACCATTGCTGTGAGGTGCACAGAAAAGTATTGACCATGATTCAAGACCTCAGATCTTTGTTTCCAGCATCATCTGTGGGGCCAGTTGTTGTTCACTTCTTCTATTCTTTTCCCTCTTCATGGGTCATGTCTTTCAATAGGAAGGAGCAATAAAATACCTTGTATTTAATTGTCCTTTAGCTTTCAGTCATAGCCTCATAGTTTCTTATAATATGTTGAAGGCTATTATCTTTATACTTTTCAGAATAATTTCTTTCGATAAAGATCAGACGATTGGGTTTTGCTAGCCTCTCTGTTACATCATGGATTGTGGACCCTGGGAGACAATACACATTTCAATGCATTTTATCAGGTCCACATACCAATGCAATGATCAATAAAAACACCATACAATTGCAATTGCAATTATTTGATTGGAATTTTTCTCCAATTACCAAGGGATTTTTAAGTACACATGTAAGTGTGCATATGCACACAGACACACACACATAGGGGGGAAGCAGACGGAGGCGCCGGAGACGCCGCCGGACGGAGTGCCGCCGGAGTGCAGCCTCCGCACCGCGGTGCTCCTGCGGCATCCCTGGAAGGAGCGCTAAATCAGCGCTCCTTCCACAAGACAGGGAAAGTGCGCCCTAAAAGGTAGGGCGCACTTTCCCTGCCTTTTCCGCCGCAGCGCGTGCGGACGCTGCGGCGGGAGGTTGTCCCCGGAGCGCCAGCTGTGCGGAGGGCCGGCGGCTCTGAGGACGACCTCAGGAAGAGGAAGGGGCGCCATGCGTGTGGCTGCCCCTCCTCTTCCTTGCCTTGAAGATGACTCAATTAGTCGTCTGCCGAGGCCCATAGAAACTGGAAATCCAAAAGACTTGGAAAACTATATTTTCTAGTAGTCCTTACTGTACAGAACTTCTAGGGCATCTTGAATATTCTGTCAATAGACGGTGGGGATGGAATAGGAGACTGTGGGGAATTGAGAAAGTGAGTGGAAGAGAGAAACACCTTCCAATGATTGCCTTCTCTGGAAAAATGATATCCAGGAAAGGGAGAATAATGCAAGAAATGTTTATGGCTTTGTGAGTATACTCTAGATAATATACAATATTAGTGCAAGCCCAGTTTCAAAATATATTAATTGGTAAGGTAAGAGATGTTGATTGGTCTAAAAGCAGCCTGTGAATTTCATGTCTTGTTGAAGAATTGAACTTGTATGTCACAATCAGAGTTCAACACTTACTCTCCACCACACTGGCTTTTTTGTTTCTGCATCATATTCTATTTGTTCATTCAAAAACATTTAATCAATAAATAACTCATGATTAAAAAAATAGGAGACATGGAATTAACAAATCACATTGTGAATCTTACTTATGCTTAATTCTCAAATTACTTCATACTGAATACTTCCTTTGCCCAATTATTTCCATCATGCAAACTAGATGTGAATGGAGGAATGGCTTCAAAGAAACAATGTTGATATTTCTTGCAGAGAAGGGTTTAACTGTTCAACAATTCACAGCACATTCAAAATCTGAATGACATTAGTGTTCAACAATACAGATAAGTGTCCTCAAGCTCTGTTGGCTGGAAGTTAAAGATCTTGGAGAAAAAAGTAAAACAAACTGAATTACCTCACATATTTATAGAAAGGATCAAGGTTGAAGTCACTGACAATGCAATGAACCCTTGGGTGAATGGCGTTGTATATTCATTGCCAAGCATTTTCTGCTTGAATTCAGTTTTTAATGCTTTCAGGTCTGACCCTCACTCCACTATAAATAATCAGAAATTTTCATTAGATCAGAGAATGCAATAGGAGATGGAATTTTCTTTGTAGAGCAGAAGTACTCTTGTACTTACAATCTATTGGTCTGATTCTGTAGAGAAGAGGTGGCACCTGTAGAAAGTCTGGGAGCCAATTTTCTGCTCCTGAAACTGCAAACATTACCAAAATGCCTTCAAAAATGAGTGACCACTTCTCTTTTTTTTTTTTTTTTTTAAAAAAAAGGTTTGTTTATTTTTCTATTAAACAGTTGGAGAATGGTTTGTAACCTATTTCAAATGTGAACTGCTGCTGCTGGAAGCTTCTAGGGCTGCATCCACACTGCAGAAATAATCCAGGTTGACATCACTTTAACTGCCATGTCTCAGTGCTATGGAATTCTGGGATCTGTAGTTTTGAGACATTTAGTGGCTTTGCAGACCAGCCTAAAGGGCCAGCCTGGGGGTGGAGTTGGGGCAGGGCAGCTGCATGCCAGCCACCCCAACTCCATTTCAATGCTGTCCTGATGCCATGTGCCCATTTGCATGGTGCTTTTTTTGCAAAAAAGTGAAAGGGTGGCCTTTTGCTGCCACCAAAAGCAGCAGCATTTTGCTGCTGTTTTGGTAGTGGCAAAAAGGAGGATCAGGCCTTCCTCCACTCCCAGGGACTGCTCTGTGCCACCCCTTCAGGCTGGTCTGCATTGGCCCTTAGTCTTCCCTGTCAGAGAACTTTGGTGCTACAACAAACTACAGTTCCTAGAATTCCATTGCATTGACCTCTGGATTATTTCTGCAGATGTAGTTAATTCAACCTTTTGGGGAAACAGAGCTGCACATTGCCAATGCCTGCTGTAGAGAGTGTGATAATGTTAAGCCATATTTGAAGGACTCTGTATTGCTATAACATGTGACCAATTATTCCTTGCTCACTTTATTTACTTTTGGTGGTAAATTTGGTTATTCTGGGTCTTGGACTGTAATAAAGAATTGTTGTTGCTATAGCATGTGGAAGTAAACTCATCCAGAGCAATGAAACAGGGACTAAAGGTATTGTTCATGATGTCCTGGGTGGGTTGTCTTCTTCAGGAAATTCATCTGTTTGTAAGAAAATCCTTCAATACTGGGAGTTCCTGCATGGTAGAGGGTTGGACTGGATGGCCCTTATGGTCTCTTCCAACTCTACGATTCTATGATTCTATGGATTTTTACTTACTTTATATCAGGTTTTCAAAATGGACTCAAGAATTGGGATTTTCTAAAGTAGCTTTCCTGGAATCTTCTCCATTGTCTTAGGGGCTTGTATAAGGGCAAGTGACCTGTGCCCATTCATAAGTAGCTAGTAGATCTGCTCCAGAGACAGATAAGAGGTGATATGATAGTGCTGTTTAAGCATTTGAAGGAGTGTCATATTGAGGATGGAGCAAGCTTGTTTTCTGCTGCTCCAGAGATTAGGACATGGCATGGACCAGTGGATGCAAGCTACAGAAAAAGAAATTCCTCCTCAACTTTAGGAGTAACTTCCTCACAGTAAGAGCTATTTGACAGTGGAACACACTCCCTCATAGAGTGGTGGAAACTCCTTCTTAGGAGGTCTTTAGACATAGGCTGGATGTCCATCTATCAGGGGTGCTTTGTGAGTTCCTGTATGGCAGGTGGTTGGTCTGGATGGCTCTTGTGGTCTTTTTCAATTGTATGATTCTATGACATCCAGTCACACATTTTCCAAGCCTGCTTTAGAGGTTTTCATTATTACATCTTTTTACAAAATTACAGATACTGAGAAATGAAGACTGAGGAAGTCTATGGCTATGAACCTTTGTTATTCCATTCTTCCAAAATGTAAAATACCTCTTTAGCCATAAAATGGTCAACACCCATATCTAGAATAAAAGTAAACCTAGGTATACTTGCATATGCATTCAGCTGAGATGCCTCATGGCACAACTCAGCTAACCCAGTGCCAAAATAAAAAGGAGAAAGGGAGAGGGGGAAAACAATAAATGTGTCAGTGCCTTTAAGACTATCTACTTTTCAGAATCTTCTTCTTCAGAATAGAGAATAGAGCAAGCTAGAATGGAAAGTATGAGAACTTCAAAAGCGAAGGGAAAAAAGGATAAGTTTCATGAATAAAAAGGGGTAATAGAAAGTCAATAAAAGAAAAGGATAAATGTTAATCGACAGAAAGGAAGTTGGAATAAAAGTGGGTGTGAGAAGTATGTGTAGAAGGTGAGAGTGATAGAAAGTAAGTGAATGTGAAATGGCAAGCGCAAGTAGGAATGGCAGATGTAGGAAAGTGAAGATGGATAGAAGAAAGAAAGAAGGAGATGATAGAAGAAGTAAATACAGAAAGATAAAGGGAAGAGAGGAGGAATGGAAGGATTGAAGAAATGGAAGAAAGAGGTGGTAAATGAAAAAGTGTATAAAGGGTAGAGCGAATGGTAACAGGACGATATCCTACAATAGGAATAGCTATTATGGGGATTGAATGTGAAGTAACAAAAAGAAACAATATGAATCATAAGAAATGAAAAGAATTTAAGTAATTAATATATATCCTATACATTTGGTTTTTTGTTTCTGTACTTTTTATTTTTTTATTTTATTTTTTTCTCATTAATGTTATATTTGTATAATGGGTATCTGTTTATTACGTAACTGTAAAACGGATGATGTATTATATGTGAGGATGTTTTTTAATCAATAAATTTATTTATTGATTTTTTAAAAAAGAATCTTCTTCTTCAGATGCAGTATTCAGTGATATTAAAGCATGAGGTAGAAAGCATATTCATACAGTTGTGGGAATGACATAGAATGTAATAGAATCCAGAAAGATGCAAATCATTAATCTTGCTCTAAATTTTCAAAGGGGTAGGCAAGATGATATAGGTCTTCCAGATCATTACAGTGGTCAGTTAATGTTGAGGAACAAGATGCTACCACATTTCCTCCCCCTCCTTGCCTCCTTTTTATGCTGCAATGCTAGGGAGTCATTGGAATTGGTGTTTTTTTTCCTGAGACATTGAGCCTTCTCTGTCAGAGAGCTCTGGTGCCACAATAAAATACAGTTCCCATGATTCCCTAACCCTAACCCTTAAAGTGAACTCAGTTTGCACTATTTCTGGCAGTCTGCAAAGGCCCTAATACAGCTACTTCTCTGAAAAGCAGTGTCAAAATGTTTCCAACAGGTTTCTCAGTACATCAGCATAATTAGTTGGAGAATAAACTTGGATTATGGCTAGATTGATGGGTTCCTCCTAGAGTTTTATTGATATTATTTGGTTAGATTTTGCATTATATCCCTTGACAACTTTTGCTATGTTACCTCTCACTATTAATGCTGCACCATTTCTTCTTAAATTTTCATTTCCATCGTAAATCACAGTCAAATTTCTGTACATTTTAGCTCACTCACCCAACTATTGCAATGTTTATGCATTCTCCTTTATAAGGAGTTTGACCCTTTGTGTAAGAAGGACATACTTCAATAGTAGACTACAAGAGCTGGTGTTCCTGTATTGCTGGTAGGTTTCCTCAATAAATTTCTGGATTGTTTGCATTGTCTATCAAACCACCCAGATAGTGCAGAAGTTCTTCTTCAAGCTGTGATTGCTCCTCTGGCCTTTAATTCTGTAGGTTCTTTATCATTATTTTGAATAATTTTAGTGGTTGATTTGGCTGACAAAATAGCACTAGCCATCAGAAAAATTTCAATATATAAAAGATGAATCAACTTGTGGTATCAACTTAATCTTCTTACTGGCAACTATGCCAACTTTATTGTAAGATTTGATTGAGAATGTATGTGGATATTATTGTATAAAAGGCATGCCAGCACCAACATTAAATGATTGCTCACTGTACTTTAACTATCCTCAAAATGCACATGTACTTATATGTAGGCTGCAAAATTGCTATGTCATCAGTGATCCTTCTTTCATGTTTTGTGAGATGAATAAACCATATACTGATCTTTAATTCTTGTACTTTTTAAAATTAACAAATTCCTTTCCTGACTAATTGAGCCAAACAGATACCTGCATAATTGCATTTACAAGATTGCGGAACATAACAATCAAAATGAACATTTGATTTCAATATCTGGTGGGAATAACAGTATCACTGAGCATCATCTACTTCTAAACATGCATTAAAATTTCCTGCAATTAGGACTTCTGCAGTGGGAAATAGGGATTCTAAAGATTCTATGTAATCCTGTAGTCCCCCCCCAGTGGCATTTAGAGAAGATTTTTTATAATATGGTATATAAATATTAATCAAACAATAAGTGGTGTCCTGGAAATATAAGAACACTCATGGAGAAAGGGCTACATGATAAGAGATCTACTATGATAATATTTAAAGAATTTGAAAGAAAACATGTTAGACATCTGCTAGATCTTCCTCCCTTAGTGGAAAAAAATAACTTCTTGTGAGTTCAGTCTCAGGGCTCCAAGGTTGACTCATATTTCCATCCTTTCATAGATTGGTAGAACAAATAGCCAGTTTGTTGGGGGCAATTGGCTTACAGATTGTAAACTGCTTAGAAAGTGCTGCGTTCACTATTAAGCGATATAGAAATGTAAATGCTAAATGCTATTACTTCCAAAAAATGTCATCTCAAGCCATTAAAACATGGTAGTTTCATTGCACCATGTCTCTTGTAAAAAGATAATGTGAGGAAGTCTTAGGAAGGCCATAAAGTGTATGCCTGCAATGTTCCATGAAAAAAAAAATCCTGAGCCACTGATGGCTTTGTAACTAGCTTGCGCAGAAGCCCTGCATTATCTTTTTTAAAAAGTAACACACTGTCATTTTTAGGCCTTGGCTTTTGGGAGATATTTATATTATTTTCCATTGCAAGATACAGAATACCATTAGTCTGTTGAAGTTAGAGCTTGGTATCTCAGTCAGCAATCTGAAGTTAAACTACCTGATGGACATCTTGCCCCACTTAAAGCCAATCGTGATTATGTTTGCAAATCTGAATATGTAAGCTTGAATGTTCCAGTAGAATCTACTTGTTTGATTACACAATCAGGTGAGATGACTTTAAAGTATGGAGGACAGTTGACAACTGATCTGTCTTTATTTTGTTGTATTTTTCTCAGTTTAAGGCATAATTTAGCTAATTTTGTAATTTTGTACTGTTTGTTTTCAAGACATTTGGGAAAAGTGAGTAACAGTTGGCTCAAGCCAACCCAGTGGGTCTGAAATGAGATGAACAGGGCTACCTTACTCATTTTGGACATTAATTTAACAGACATATTAGAATCATTGTGAGAGGCCTGAGTGCCTCCAATAGAGAGGTATCAGTGGTTCATTCCATTGGATTGGATCTTTAGGTTCTTTAGACTGACCAGAGGAAATAATAAATCTGAATGAGAAAATAGTATCTGTACATCATGTCTTGTGGATTGAAGCAAAGATCATAGTGCTGTATCTTCAGAATACTGATAACAAACCACTCCTTTCTGAATCAACTGGGATTTCTTTTTCTTAATTAGAGCTAAAAGTTTTTGTGTAATAAACGTTAAAATATTTATTGAGAAGTAAACATTATTGGGAAATCTCTTAGCTGACTGTATTACCTGAAAGAGAACCCAATTGTTTTAAATGGTGTTTGCTGCCCCCCTCCAAAACAAAAACAAAAACAGAGCCCCAATAAGGAACAGGGCCTCCATAGGGAAATCATAACACTGCAAGATCTCAACACCAAAATATATAGTTGTGCAGATTTTCTCACTTCTTTAAGTTTTGCAGAGTTGTGCAGATGTCACCTTGCACTGAGTATTGAAGTAATCATAACTGAAGGGCTTCCTAGTAATCAAAACATGATACAATTTGCCAGTATTGTCTAGACCTTCCAAAGTTAATTTGGACTGTCAAACCAATCAGCCCCCATTGCTCCTTGAACAGTTCTGCCTTTATCTTTAACTGCTTCTTTTACTAGGGTGTATTGTAAAGTTTTCATTATCACTTTTAAAAAAATTGACAGAAAGTTTGTTTTGATTTGTAGTTAACTTTTCTCTATATAGTCACCATCCAGATTTACACATTTTCCCAATGTTTTTTGACCCTCTGAATACCGTTATTGTAGACGTCTGCAAATTGTGTTTTAAACCACTCTTCCACTTCATGAATGACATCATTTGTGTTGTTAAATTGGTGACACCGCAACTGATTTTTTATTTCTGGGAAAAAGAAAAAGTCACTTGGTGTGAGGTTGGGAGAATAAGGTAAATGTTGCAAAATCTCAAAGCCACATACCTTGCTTTGTTAACTGCAACTTGAGATGAGTGAGCGGGTGCATTGTCAGCTAGGAGATGAATGCCTCTGGAGAGCATACCACAGCAATTCTTTTTCAGAGCATTTCGCAACTTGTCTAGAAGATTGCTGTATTATCTGCCAGTGATGGTCTGTCCCTTTGCAAGGTAATCTGTGAGAATGACTCCACAACAATCTCAAAAAACTGAGAGCATGAACTTCCCTGCTGACTTTTGCACCTTTGTCTTCTTGGGGGAGGGGAATCATCATGCTTCCACTCCATGCTCATGTTTTTGATCTCTGATTGATCCAAGATTTATCCATGGTTACCAGACAACCAAAAAAAATCCTCTTCATCCTGTTCCAACAGTGTAAACATCTGTCTTGAAAGGTTACACAATGTTTGTTTCTGGAAAAGGGTTAGTAAACTTGGAACCCAGTGTGCAGACACCTTAGACATGTGCAGTTCATCATGAATAATTTTCCACAAACTACCATAACTGAGACCAGTTTCATTCATGATCAGTTGGATGGTTGCTCATCTGTCTTTCAGGATTAAATGCTCCAGTTTCTTCACTGTGGCTGAGTCATCCATCAATGATGGTCTTCCAGGTCTTGGCTTATCTGTGAGGGACATGTGATCAGTTTGGAAATTTTTCCCCACCTCACAATAGTGTCATAAGATGGGAAATTGTTTCCATAAACTACCAGTATCACATCATGAATTTGCTGAGCACTATTACCCTTCAAACACAGGAACTTGTGCACTGAGAGCGTCAGTCTTCCCCATCTTGCACTTTAGTCAATTCTGGCACAACCTGTAACAAAAATAAAGGACAAAATGAGCCAATTTTCTCAACATCATGCACGTAGGGATCAGTGATGACACTGATAAAATTTCATCAATACACCATAATAACTTCTGGGTGATAATTATTATTTTACAATACCCCCTCGTAAACCAGTGATTTCCAAAGTGGACAGTACATTCCACTTTGGAACAATCCAGGGGGTAATGAGGGGGAACAGAGGCAGCAGTGAGTGGAAAAGTGGGGCAGTAGGTGGCCTATGGTTAAAATATTGGCGCACAAGAAAGACAAGGGAACCAACAGCCTTTAGGACCATGATAAGGATGAGGGTTACATGAACCTACCCTCAGAGTCCCTTAAAACCACCACAAAGCCTCACTTCATATGGTGGTGTTTCCTGTGCTTCACCAGCCATGTGAACTCACTCTGTTAGCCCCATCTTTCACTAATAATAATAATAATAATAATAATAATAATAAATTTTATTTGTAACCCGCCCCTCTGCAGAGCAATCGGGGCAGTGTACAACAAGATAAAAAATCCAAATTCTTATTCCCTCCACCCACTACCCTCCCCCTTAAAATAGTATTAAACCTAATAAGATTAAAATCTATGTATAACAGATATAAAATATTAAAAGAACAAACAATAAGAGGCCTCCCTCGGTAGAGAGACCAGGGATAAGTGGCTCCAATATACATATCCCTATAGAAAGTTATTTTGGGAAGGCCTGCCGAAAAAGCTCTGTCTTAACTGCTTTCTTAAAGGTGGTAAGGGACGTAATA
>CM034705.1:22690099-22718816 GCA_020142125.1 Phrynosoma platyrhinos | reverse complement strand
GACAAGGTCCCCCATGATATTCTTGCAAGCAAGATAATAAAATGTGGGTTAGACAATACAACGGATTATGGATTAGTAATTGGTCGAGTGACCGAACCCAAAGGGTATTCAGCAATGGCTCCTGTTCATCCTGGAGAGAAGTGACCAGTGGGGTGCCACAGGGTTCTGTCCTGGCCCCAGTGCTATTAAACATTTTTGTCAATGACTTGGATGAAAGAATAGGGGGCATGCTTCTCAAATTTGCAGTTAACACCAAATTAGGAGGAATAGCTAATACCCCAGAGGACAGGATGAAAATTAAAAATGACATTAATAGATTAGAAAGCTGGGCCAAAGCTAACAAAATGAATTTCAACGCAGTGAAATGTAAGATAAAAAATAAAAGGCAAAAAAATAAAAATAAAAAAAATAAAAGAATGAAATATATAGATATGATTCTATGATTCTAATTCTGCCTTTTCTCTGTTCCCTGTTAGAATTTTTCCATCTTCTCTGTGCAGTGGCCTTACCATTTCCTTCGTCTTTCTTTTGCTTACCCCCCAAAAGACCTTTTTATTGTTCTTAAGCCCTCTAGCTACATATTTGCTTTTTTATTATTGCATTTTTACTGCCAGATGCAGAGACAAGTGCTTATAGAATGTTTTTTGTTCTTTCATTAACAGATATAATTTGCCTGCTTTAGGATGTTAAGAAGTATGGATATAAATCTGCTCTTATTTCATTCCCACAGACAAGAATGAATATTTTCAGTAATTTTCTCCCTGCTCTGCAAGGATATGAGGACCACAATTTCAAGGCATTATTCCTACTTGAAGAATTTGGGGAGGGGAGCTACATTTGGACAAAAATGCACATAGTTTTCCTGATTTACTTTCCATGGTCATATCTAGCCACGTTTGAAATATATTTGAGCTTTTGCATGGTACTGGGCATGTTGGTCCTTGCTATTTCACATTAGACAAAACATGCACTATTTTGAAGCAGGGTTGTGGTGGGTTGGGATTTTTGGGGGGCAGGGTTGGTAAATTACTCCATAATTAATATTGCTGCTATCTAGTTATGACAGGAGATCAGTAGTATTATGAGTCCCCCTGTCTTATTTGTTACTCTCTCATCCCAAAATTATTTTAAAAAAACATTGAATTAAAATTATGGTTTAAGGGGAGTAGTGTATTTCAAGGAGAAGAGAAATTTGATGGATGCTCAGATAGCTTCCAACATAAGAAAGGATTGTGCCATTTACCAAATTATTGTAAGGGGGTGGTGGGTTTGAGAATTTATCTCTGAAGGAACACCTTATTTATATGTAGAATTTAATTTTGCTTAGAACACCAAGGAGCCTGGTTTGCAAACTGAATTGTGTGGTCAATTTTTACTGGAAAGGACAATGTAAAAATCAGAATTGTGTCTCGAGTTTATTCGCCATTTCTTTGTCACTCATCCCAGGTCCATCTTCAAGCTCTCTAACTGCTGATTAGAAGTACTCTTAACAAAATAGAAATCATCATGAACTATGCCAGTTGCTTTTCAAAATGAAAAGTTCTTAGCTCAGCATTTCGGTTCCCAATAGGCTTTTAATCAAGGTTATGGGAAAGTCCATAAACTTTCTGCTGAATATTTAACAAGCTGGAGGTCAGAGAAGATACAGCACTGCCAAGGACAAGTGAAATGAGATTGCAATCAGAAGAGTAGTGGAGTCACAGTGTTAAGCAGGTCTTTGTCTCTGAGATAATATCTGGCAACACAAGTATCAGGCAGACATATTTTAACCCCCTCCTCAGGTTTCTTTTGTGAGACTTAATTTTCCAAGTGTAAGCTGCCAATAAGCAAAAATTGATGAATAGAACTTGGTAGTTCAATTGATTTTAGTCTCTGGCTTTTCTTCAAAATCATGATTAAATCCAGGCTTAACAATGCTGAGGCAGAATGGGCTCTATCAACTGAACTACAATCAAAACTTTGTGAACTTTCTTTTTCTCCACATAAGCAGTTTTTTAAAAGTCTGGTTTAGGTATAATGAAAGGATCAAAGTCAAATTGTATTTGGAACATCTAGAATGTTGACATTTTTCATATTGGTGTACAGATGGGTGATACATCAGGTAGAAGCAGCATACTGATCATCAGCTCTCATTTCTTTAAAAGCAACCAAAAGTGTTTACAGTGTTCACAGGTAGTGTTTGAATAGACAACTTTCATCTCAAGCAACTAATCTTGGGGATCCTTAGATGGAGAGGTTATAGATATGGAACTCTGTTTCTCCTAAAACCTAGCTGCAAAATCCCCAAATAATTTCCCCCAATCACTTGAAATGTGAGAGGTAAATCAAATCAAAGATGGTATCCTGATTGTATAATTTGTATATTAGAAAAGCAACAAAGGGTTAATTAAAAAAAAGGGGGGGAAGGTATAGATTCTGATGTGCAATATATAAAGGATATTAGAGAGACAACAAGATAGTTATATTACTTTAGTTTAGATTCGAGGAAGTGATCTTATAGAGAAGAATGTAAGAATGTATGTGGATGTATGATTAACGTTATTGTCATGTTGTATGTTAGTGTGTTAGTTAAATATATTTATGTTTTTGTTATGTTTTTAATTAATTCAATAAAATTTATTAAACAAAACACACAATAATCAATAAATGTTGTTGTTTTCTTTCACATATGGTGCCTCTTCTCCCTTCCAGAAAAATGCCCCCAAATAATTCTTGGTACAGTGTACTGTTGGTAATGAACAATGATGGTCAGGCTGCCAATGCAGTTACTAGTGTTGTGCCAGCACAAAGGAGCCTGTTCACCTTAGTGGGTAATAAAAGGCTACAACTTTATTTATCTGTACAGGGGCATAAATCACAGTTTGATTGCCATACATCATTCACATTATTTGTCTGACATTTGACATATGTGTATACGCCAACATAATCATGCTATAAATCATGCCATAAATCCAGTCATAAATCAATCATATGTCAATATTCAGATCATATATCAAACCATAAATAATGCCATAAATCATTCATAGATTAACACTCAGAATTAATTATATTGGTTAATCCATCGCAAATCACAATATATTGATAAACGAGCTATTTTAAGAGAATGTAGACCCGCTAGGGCTAGGAGCCCAGATGACCCTATAGAAGTTGTGACAAAAGTAGAAACATGACTAATTCATAAAACTAAAAGTTAACACAGGAAGAAAATTAGACATACAGATTAATTAATGAACCCTCAGAAATGACTATATAACACCATGTAAATCTAAGACTGAAATGCCCCCAGGGAGGGCAAAAAACTCAAGCTCCAAGTGCAGTGGGAAAATTCCCTCCCAGACCTTGAAGGTGACCAGCGACAACTTGAGGTTATGGTACTGAAAATTACCAAGCCAAGGGTAGGTGGATTGGGTCTCTTGGCTGCCCAGCTTAGAATGGCCACAGCCACAAGGTGCTAGTCTTTATATAGGCCCTATGTCTCACCCAAATCTCATGTGATTAGGAGATCTCATGAGAGTATGGGCTTTGCTGATTGGCTGTGAGTCACAGGAAGGGGTGGGACTTCCTGTTGCCCCAACCAATCATGGTGCTGACCTCCAAATCACATCCCCAATCTCATGATATTGCATAATCTTGCAAGATTAAGTGGGTTGCTGGGGGATCTCTGTGGATCCCTTATTGGCTGGGAGCTGCAGGGAGAGGCAGGACATCCCATGGCCACATCCAATTGCAGTGCTGGTCTCCTAAAATGGCCAGCACAACAAGAGCCCCTCCCACAAGTGGGATCTTTGCACCAGAACAAAGAAGCCCGTACACCTTAGTGAATAATAAAAGGCCACATCTTTATTTATCTGTACAGGGGTCATAAATCACAGTTTGACAGCCATAAATCATTCACATTATTTCTCTGACATTTGACATATGTGTATATGCCCACACTATAAATCATGCCATAAATTAATCATATGGCAGTATTCAGATCATAAATCTTACTATAAATCATGCCATAAATCATTCATAGATTAATGCACAGATTTAATCATTTTGGTTAATAAGGTCATAAATCAAAAACTGTCATCATAAATCAATCATCTATTGCAAATCACAATGCACTGATAAATGAGCTATTCATTCTACAGGAGGGGGTCTATGTCCTGCTACAGGAGGGGGCCAGCCTAGCTTGGCATTCTCTCCTCCCCCCTGCGTGACTTGCTTAAAGTGTTGTATGATGGAGTCCAGATAAAGATTTCAGCCTGCAGGAGAGAGATGGATCCCTTCACCCCTGTACAGATGTGGCAATTTGAACCTAATTTGCTTGTGTAAAACCAATGAAGCCCCCACACAGCCCGGCCTCTTTAGAACACTCTTGTTCACCCAGCAATGAGCTGGGTTGCTAGCAGATTTATTCTTAGCACCTGGCCAAGCACATCTTGGTAGGAGGTTAGTCCATAATAACACTATGTTCGGTAGAAGGCTTCACACTTCATGGAGATCTGTGATGATTCTGTTGATGAGATGGGGTCCAAGGGTCTTGACCAAATCATTCTAACCAAGATGTATCAGAAGAATGTGAGGATGTGGATATGTGGCAGCTAGCTTGATATGTGGCACAAGAGCTCCCCATAACATCCCTCAATGTCCAAACCAATGAATATGCACCATCTGCTCCAAATCCAGATCCCCACCTCTGGCTGACTGCAGGGCATATTGTTCAGGCAAAACACCAAGCTGTAACCTATAATCCATACATCTCCATCAGATACATCAGCGCAACAGAAAACAGCACATTAAAGCACTAGGGAACCAACCTCTGGGTCCCCAGTGCAGGAAGCCAGGAATCCTCTGCCCTGAGAGCAAATGTAGGACTTAAAGGCCCCCAAGCTCCACCACCTGACATGCTGCACCACATTGCTGTTCAGGCCATGAGATGCAGCAATGATCTAAACAATAAAGTAATAACCTAAACCAAAAATGTAAACAGTAGTAGAAGCAAAAAGGTCTATGGAAAAAAAAGTGTGTTTACAAAGTAAAACATAAAAATAATTTTAATATCTAAAATATATTCAAATGATACAATAACAGAGAATTCTCTTATATCAAAGTATACAATTCATACACAATGCAATACACTATGCAGAGATGTGTAGAAGGCAAAGAATATCTTAAGATCCAAATGTCTTACTTAGTGGTAAAACAAAGCTAAAAAATGGTAATATACTAATTAGTACATAATTCACACGTGAACACACTATATTATAAAATAATAATCAAACAAATGTACCAAACAAAGGGCAACAGAGTAATTATGATATTATCAAAGTATATGTAAGTAGGCTGAATCAGGCTTGTAAGAATTTTCCTGTAGAAAGCACATATCAATGTATACATTTAAAACATAGAAAAATATTTAAAGTTACTTAAAAGTGTTGCTTTCCAATACTTATTGTATCGTGGATGCTCAAAAAGATATGCAACAGCAAAGGTCCATATTACCAGTCCAGAGGTCCAACCAGAGAATGGTCAAGCAGTCCAAAGTTCTAGGAATCCAAAGAGGCAGAGTAGCAAGGCAGTTTGAAGGTCAAGGGTTCCAGAAGTTCAAGATAAGTCTGCGGTCTGAGTCAAGGTTTCAGGCTAAGGAACAAGGAGAGACAGAGGCTTTTGCTATGAAGTTCAGATAATCTCTGGCAATGAGGCAGACCTTCTGCACTTGCCTCTCACTTATGGAAGGCTTTTTGTGCCCTTTTTGTACAACGTATGTGCATGCTGCACCAAGAAGGCATCAGGACAGTGTTGAGTGGAGTCAGGGCAGCCACACGTGTGGCTGCTCCACTCCAACTACACCCCCAGGCCAGCCATTTAGGCTGGTCTGCAAAGCCCCTTACTTGTTTACTGAGGAAATCATAGGGAAAATGCAAATTGGATTGGGAACCTTTAGTAATTTTTTTTGCAAAAAGAATGGGGGGACAAAGCTGTTCTGGTTAAGTTATTAAGGTAATATATGGTAATATGAGATTTGTCATCATTGGGAACCATAGATAAAGTGGAGTGAAGAACTTATTGTTTTCAAATAAAAAAAGAGAAATGCTACAAGGAAATCAGTCAAGGAAGGAGTTCAGGAAGTCAATATGTTTGTCTTGATTTTGGATTCTGTTGGTCTGTGTTGTAATAATTTATGTAGTGTTTTGTTATATGGTGTTTGAATTTTGCTTTACTCTGATTGCTTTTAATGAGGAGATGATGATGATGATGATGATGATGATGATGATGATGATGATGATGATGATTTTAAAATAATTTTAATTCTACTATCCTATTCACTGTAGGTCTAGCCTCATAGTTCAGTGATGGTGAAGTATTGTGGGTTGTCCTACTAGCTAGTTCTGGCAAAAAGCCTGGCAGATTGTGTTGGAATGTTGGAGGAGCAGGTTTGTGTATTTGTGGATAAATCCATTCAGCAGAGTTTAAACTTGCAGCAGAGAAGACACCATCACCACCACGCAGAGTAATCTCCAAGCTTCTAGCAGAAGGCTTTATGCAGAAAAACATATGCAGAGTAAAAACTACAAAGTCCAATAAAACATCACATCAGCCAGATGTGACTAACAGAAACAAAACTACAAATCCTTAATGCTACATTGTTAAAAAGTTAGTCATGCTACAGCTTCAGCAAAAATAAAGACACTTAATCCATACTAATGAAAGTTCAAGAACAGACTGACTTCTATGCCTGATACACAATTTCTCAGCCCAACCTTTCTCCACCTCTTGGGTGTTAACCTCAGGTTAATTGGTTGATCTGTACATGATGTATGTTAACCCAATCTCTTGTTGTTCATCTTTTACCATGTGATCTACTTTCTCATAACAGCTTTTATTATTGTTCTCACTGTATAAACAAGAACACTTTCCCATCTATTCCAACTTGTGGTTTCCATTTGTTTTGTCTCTTTGAACACCTGGACTGAGTTGTTGTGTTCAGCCTAGAAGCATGTTCTCTCATGGAAAAATACAGACACGCACATCTTTACATTTCATCATTGACTATATATCCCATCAATACTCTGACAGATTGCTCCCTGCTGGTCCAGTCACATTGCTATTCAAATGAAACAAAACAAAATGCATCTGTATATATGTTTATTTAACCAATGATGGAAGAGGGGGAGGTGGTGTAGGAGGAGGAGGCAAGGAGGAGGCAACAGCAGTAACTCTTTATATGTTGGAAAATGTATGCTCTGAGCTCTGTAACAGATGAAATATCCAAATGATTTCAATCAGCAAATGTTCAGTCTTTGGTAAGAGAATAATTACTTCTGCTAATACTTACTATATTATTGTTGCCTCTCACTTATGGAAGCCAGTATGGTATAGTGGTTTGCTCATTGGCTTATGACTCTGGAGACCAGAGTTCAAATCCCTGCTTGGCCATGGAAACTCACTGGGTGATCTTGGGCAGGTCACACTCTCTCAGCCTCAAAGGAAGGTAAAAGCAATCCCACTCAGAATAAATCTTGCCAAGAGGACCCTGTGGTTGATTCACCTTAAGGTCACTATGGGGGGTTGCAGACTGCCAGAAATAGTGCAAATTGAGTCCACTTTTAGGGTTAGGGTTAGGGTTAGGGTTAGGAAATAATGGGAACTGTATTTTATTTTGGCACCAGAGCTCTCTAACAGAGAAGGTTCAATGTCTCAGAAAAAAACCAATTCCCATGATTCCCTAGCACTAACCCTAACCCTAAAAGTGGACTCAATTTGCACTATTTCTGGCAGTCTGCAACCCCCCTATAAGTCAGAACTGACTTGAAGGCACACCACCACAACAACAACATCACTTAAGATATACTGTAGTAAATGTTTAACAAGCAATCAGGCAGCACCAGAGTTGGAGGGAACCATGTCCCTAAGCTATATGCTCATCCATCCACATGCATGAATAAGCAAAGTAAGATGAAGAGCATGCAAACTGTAGACAGCACAAGTTCTAGATCCTTTCTGTAGGGAAGAGGTGTGGAAGAAACTGTGAGGTCATTTGGTCTGTCAAGCCTAGAAATAGAGCTCCTGGGCAATTTGTTAGAATAATAATAATAATAATAAAATTTTATTTATACCCCGCCCCTCTGCAGAGCAATCGGGGCGGCTTACAACAAATTAAAATTCAACAGTTAAAACCATTCCAGATTCCTACAACCCCCCCCCCCACCCACAGCCCACTCCCCTTAAAATAGAATTAAACTATTTTAATTAAACTAAACTAAACGTTAGAAGACGTGATGGTCCAGTGAAAACATTATTTTAGGGAAAATATTCAAACTTTACTCACACTCCCCCTCAAAAAAGATCTTTCCAGATCAGTGTCCAACAAAATCTATTCTTTCATTTAGTACTTTTAAAAGAACTTACACCTTTATGGATCTCAAATACAAACAAATGGCTGTTACAGTATATGGATTTAATATTGCATTGGTAACATTGGTATTACATTGTACAGAACAGTGCATGTATATAGTTATTAATATGTTTGAATCATTGAAACTGAAGATACAAGTTAGAGGTCTTTCCATGTTCATATGTATAACAGCACTACTAAACCATAAACAAACAAACAAAGCAGAAGCTGCAATAAGAGAAATGATGAAAAACAGATTTGTAATCCCCCCCCCAATATTTTTTAGCTAAACTACAGTCCCACTAGCAATGGATATATGTGCCTGCCTTTTCTCTGCATTTCCAACATTTGTTACTTTGATTTTTGTATGTTTTTGCAATTTTTACCAGAACGAGATGCCACCTATAAAACATTTTAAAGCAATTTTCTTTCAAGTTTTGGGAGGCTGTATATCTGGTTCTATTATTCCACGTTAATTCCCATTCTTGAATTGGATGACCCACATATTGCTTCCATTTTATCATTGTGTCTTTAATGACCTCGTCTTCAGTCTCTATTTCTAATAATGTTTTATATATCTTTCCAATTAATTTAGAATTCTCTCCACATAGAATTTTCTCTAATTCTGTTTCTGTTTATTCTAAACCAAATGTTTTTTGATCTAACAACCAGCGTTCATGAAGTTGTCTTATAGGCTAGCCATCCTGTGATGAAACCTATCTGCTGTAATTCTTCTTGTGATTTTATTTTATATTTTCCCATATACTTTTTAGTTACTTCTTTAAAGGTAAACCATTTCTTTTCTCCCAACATTCCCTTTCTGTATAATGCCTCTTGAGGAGGTAACCACATCAGAAAATTATTTACTATTCTTTTCTTATATTTTTTCCATACCGTCATTAGAAACTTTCTAAGACAATGATTGTTTATCATACTATTAGCCTTTTCTTTGTCATACATTAAGAAAACATGTAACCCAAATATCAGCCCTTCCCCTTCCAATTCTAATAGTCTCCTGTCTTTTAGTACCATAGTATCCATTCCTTTAGCTATTGAAGACAACTGGATTCAAAATATAATTGTAAATTCAATATTGCCAATCCACCCCTTTCTTTATCATCTTGTAAAATTTTTAATCCAATTCTCGATCACTGTCCTTCCATTTAAACTCCACTATATCTCTATTCCATATTTTAAATGTATCTTTATTATTTATAATAGGGATCATTTGAAATACATATTAGATCTTTGACAGAATAGACATTTTAACTACTGAGATTTTTCCCAAGAAAGATAGGTGTAATTTATTCCATTTTACCAGGTCACTTTTAACTTCATCCCATACTTTTTTACAGTTATTTTCAAATATATATATTTACAGTTATTTTCAAATGTATATATTTTTAGTTATTTATATGCCTAGATATTTAACTTTTTTCCTTATTTCCATTCCCACTTTCCTTTGACACTCTCTTCTATATTTTGTAGATTTTTAGTAATAATAACTGATTTCTTTTTATTAATTTTGCACCCTGACAACTGGCCAAATTTATTCATTATTTCCATCAGTAAATTTATATCATTTATTGGATCTTCCAAATGTATTACTATGTCATCTTCAAATGCTTTTATTTTGTACTCGTACTGCTTTATTCTTAATCTACATAACTTTTCCCTCTTTTTATTCTCTTAATCAATGCATCTCTAAGGAGAAATAGCAAAGGTGATAGTGGACAACCCTGTCTCGTACCCCATTTATTGCTATTAATTCTGTCTTATCACCATTGATTCTAATATATGCTCTTTAGTTCACATATATATTTTTAAACCATTCTTTAAATGCTGGTCCTACATTTATTTTTTCTAATATTTCAAATGAAAATTCCCAATTGATAGAATCAAATGCTTTCTCTATATCCATGAAAAATGTCCATTTTTTTCCATTATGCCTTTCATAATATTCTATGATATTTATTACATGTCCTAGATTTTCTTTCATTTGTCTGCCTTTTAGAAATCCATATTGATCTTCTTCAACTATTTTCCTTATAAATTTTCTTCCAGAACTGTTGCAAAAGTTTTATAATCAATATTAAGTAAAGATATTGATCTATAGTCAGCCAGGTCTCAGATGTCTTTCTTATCTTTAGGTTTTACCACTATCTCGGCCATTCTCCATGACCCAGGTGTATTATTTATTGTTTCTTGAAGAGGGGCACATAAAATTCATTTAAAAACCTTATAATATCTAGTTGTAAATCCACCACAGCCTGGGGATTTCTCTTCTTTAATTCTGTCTATTGCTTCCTTAATTTCTTCTAATGTTACCTCTCCCTCCAAAATATTCCTTTGTTCAGGTTCTATTTTTACTAATTCTATTTGCTTCAAATAATCCCTTATATTTATATCTTCTGGTATTTTATTAGTAAAAAAAAATTGTAAAAATTATAAAATGCTTCTTTAATTTTGTTATGCTGTGTGATAGTTTCATTTCCTTCTCTTATTTTGATGATTTATCTTTTTCATTTTTATTTTATAAGATAGCCATTTCCCGAGTTTATAGAATTTTCAAAATAATTTTGTTTCCCTATATAGCTCACTAATTCCATTGATATTTGCTTTTTAATTATATGGATCTCATTTAATATTCTTCTATGATTCGGTACCTCCATCAATTTATCCTCTTTATCTTTTAATTTTGATGTTAGTATTTGTAGCTTTTGGTCCATTTTCTTTTCAAAATGGCATTCTGCTGAATAAAAAAATCCTCTAAAACCATCTTTCTGCATCCCAGACTATGGGCCAGTTAATCTCTAAATCTGCATTTTTGTAATTTAACATCAGTGTTTTTGCTCTCTTTATTATATCATTCTTTTAGCAAATCATCATTTAATCTCCAAGTATAACTTTTTACCTCTCCTTTTAGCTGCAGCATCAGAGGGTTGTGATCAGATATTGTTCACAGCAAAATTTCCATTTCTGTGGCTTCTTTTGCAAGGGTCCCTGAAATTAAAATCATATCTATTCTGGCCAGAGATTTGTCTATGTCAGAAAGAAAAGTATAGCCTTTAGTCATATCATATAAGTATCTCCAAGAGCCAATTTTTCCATCAAATTAAAATATGATTTGGGAGGTTTTCCTTGTCTTTCATTAATTTCTTCACTTGATGTCCTATCTAATTTGGGTTCAACAACTTCATTAAAGTCTCCTAATATCATTAGTTCTTCAAAGTCAATTTCTGTTATTTTTCTTAAAAGATCATTATAGAATCTAGACTTATTTTTAATAAGAGAGTATATTCCTGCTACTAATATTTTCTTTGAAAACCAATTGATTTCCACAGCTACAACATGTCCCTCTTTATCTTTAAATATTTCTTTAGAATCAATTTTCTTACTCACATATATAATTACTCTCTTTTTCCTTTTTTTCTTGAGAGGATAAATATTCTTTCCCTAATTTAACATTCTTAATTAGTCTAGAATCTTTGGTTAGTATGTGTGATTCTTGAATACATATTATCTCACATTTCATTTTCTCCAATATATGTAATACTTTTTTACACTTCAGCAGTGAATTTAATCCTTTTATGTTCCATGACATTTCATTACTACTAATGTATTCAAGAGTCCCCTGAAAAGATACAGAAAAAAATATCCAAAATATATTGATTATCTACTACCCAATTGTCTAAAATTTATTGTTTTATTTCACCACCAATATAAAGGAGCAATGGAGCTGATTCTATTATATGTATGATTCTAATTCAAAGTTTGATTAAAATTATAGGTTTATGATTGTAATTTGTAATTTACAGTTTACAATTCACAGTTTATCTTCTCTCTCTTCTTCCTCCTCTTCTTCCTGTGTCTCTAGTTTATTCTTCCTTTTCTTCATCTTTTAGATTTCATTCTTGTGATCTTGCAGTCATCGTTCTTTTTCCAGCTGTAGTGTTGTTAAAACTATGTCCTCTGTGTCTTTCAAATTCTTTCCCAAAAGTCTTTTGCTTTATCTATAGAGTTTAGTCGGTATTTTTTTGCCTTCACTTTAGCATTAGTCCTTCGACTTTCTCCCATCGAAAAGGAATCCCATAAACTTTCAAATGGTCTGATAAAAAAAGCTATTGTCTCTCTTTGACCTCAAAACTTTTGCAGGAATATACTTAAAGATTTTAATTATTTTTCCCTCTATTATTAGCTCTTTCTTTGCTGTATTGAGCTTTGTCTCGATATTTTTGAGTTAAGTCTGTATATAGTATCTATTTCCTATGGAAATTGTTCTGCAGGTTCATCAATATAGTGTGCCAAAATTGGTACTGGGAATTTGTGGAGATTTTCATTATCATGCTCTGGTATTCCTCTCAGCTTCACATAGTTTTGTCTTAATTTAGTTTCCATTTTAATCAGTATTTCTCTGTCCTCATCTTTCCTTTATAGATTTTTTTCCAATTTTATTTCCATCTCTTTTAAGTTACTTTCTAGAACTTCAACTTTTTCAGTTATCTTTCCCATATCTTTGCTAATTTTGTCCAGTGAACTTTTCACCTCTCTAATTTCACTCTTAATCTCCAGCATTATTTCTTCTTTTGTTTCTGTCTTTATTTTTAAATTGTCCTGTTGCATCTCCTCCCAGATCCTCCTTATCCAGCATCCAACATCTCATCCAGCATCAGTTCATTTTGTTCAGACAATTTTATTGGGTGTTCCATCAAAGTTCTTCTTTGTGGAAGTGTTATTGTTTGTAATGGCATTCTTTCCATGTTTGCCATTTCAAAAGTCAAAGATTCTCTTCTCTTTTACAAATACTTTAACAATAAACAGCAAATCTTATATCAGCAAAACAAATCTTTCTCTTTTTCTTCTTTGAAAACAAATTATATATAAACAGAGTACAGTTATATATAGCAACAAAATATCAGTTGTTAATTTTTCTCTGACCACTGAATGGCAGTGTAACCTTATTTTATTTTTGATATCACTAATTCTTACTGCCACCAGGTGTCTCCTTTCTTCTTTTTATTTTCTATTTAGTAGACATAACAGTCAATTAGGCACTCTGCCAATTTCTTGGCAGCTTTACTTCTCATCTCTCTTTAGCGTTTTCAAGGTTAGCAGCTTTCTTTCTTATTCTACTTTCTCTTTTTCAACAACTTCTAATTTGTAACATACAATATAATCAATTCTACTTCTACTTATAATACTAATATTTTAAATCTATACCTTATTTACTATTATACTCTACTAATTCTATCCTTAGTACAGATCAATGAATTAATTCCAAATGCAATTCAATACCCTTTAAATGTCAGATCAATTTATATCTATTATATCTATTCAACATCAGTAACACAGTCAGTGATTCTTTATAATCCAAATCCTTAATAATTCATATTGTTTGTCAGTAGCACAATTAGTAATTCTCTATAATCCAAATCTTTAATAATTCATACCAATTATTAATCAATCAGTCCATTCTTATTAATCAGAAAAGGTTAATCAAATTTCTGTAATCAATGGTCTTCAGAGGTTTGTGTCAGCAATATTCATTAACTCATTAATTATTCTATATTACTTTGTATATTGCAGCTTAAATTGATTCAATGTCTTTAACTTCAAAATTAGAGTTTTTATTTTGATGTTGTTGAATAGGTAATATAGCATGAATTAATTATGCCTGTTTATAATTTTAGCAGCAGAGTTGTTTGTAGAAAGTTGTGTTTTGGAGGGTCTCATTCTCTTTGATTTCATTACCATTATTTTGAAGTATCTGGAATGTCAAGCATCACTGGGTGCTTGCAATGTGATCTAAATCAAAGCAGTGGCTTTCCATGGGTCTTGATGCCTGTGCTCTCCTCCTTTCTCTGTACTTGCCCAGCTCCCTTCCGTGACTCCATTTGTTCTCGCTTTACTTGCCAATCTTATCCTTACTGGACCTGCTGGAAGAATATTGGGGTGCACCAGAGGGCTCACCTGAACCTCCTTTATCAGGGAGGTTATTTTGGCTCTTTAGTTATGAGCCAGATCACTACTGTGGCTGTCACCCTTTCAGCTGTTCTTAAAACATGACCATCGCACCCACCATCTTTGCCAGAAGTCCCATCATCCACATCATTTATAAAGATATTGAACATCACTATGCTCAGGACAGAATCTTGTGGTACCCCACCAGACATTTCTCTCCATGATGAATAAATGGTAAGTGCTGTTTGGGTTCAGCTCATCAACTATCCACCTAACACTAGAACTGGCTGCTCGCATTTCACCATTTTGTCTGCAAGAATATTGGTGCGGTGGTGGTGGTGGTGGGGTGTTTTCCCAAAATAAAGACTTTGTCTTATTGAAATCAAGATATACAATATCCATTTACTCCCTTGATCTATCAGGCTTGTAACTTGTAAACTACAGGAAAAGATATTCTATCTCAACATTAGGAAGAACTTCCTGACAGTAAGAGCTGCTCAACAGTTGAACACTTCCTTGGTGGAGTCTCCTTCTTTGGAGGTTTTTAAACATAGGTTGGATGACCATCTGTCGGGAGTGCTTTGATTGTGTCTTCCTGCATAGCAGGGGGTTGGACTGGTTGGCTTTTGAGATCTCTTTCAACTTTATCATTCTATGAATTCATTTTTTTTAAAAAAAGAAGAAGATAATATTAGTTTGTTTTTAGTAATTCTAAGCATTCTAAGTGTGCACAGACTGATTGCTTAATTATATGTTCTAGAAACTTAGTTGGTATTGATGTCACACTTATTGGTTAGCAGTTGCTCTAGTAGTCTTTTTTTACCCTGGTTGAAGATGGATCTTCTGGTTTGTAGGGATTCATCCAGTTTTCCAAATCTCAAACATTATGAATTATAGCTCTGGGATTACATTTGCAAGCTCCTTTAGTACTATTGGATGCAGTTCAAACAGCCTTGGAAACTTGAAATGCTTCCGGGACGCGGCCAGACAGAGCGCCGGCGGAGCGGAGCCTCTGCACCACGGCGCTCCTGCAGCGTCCCTAAAAGGAGCTTCAAATTGGCGCTCCTTTTAGATGTCAGGGAAAGTGCACCCTAAAAGCTGCCCCTCCTCTTCCGGGTCTCAGAAATGGCTCAATTAGCCGTCTGCTGAGGCCCTATAAGTGTTCCTTTTTTACGTCTTTTAGGTTTAAGATGTAAAAGCTCCTTGGATGATAGACAAGTCATCTCAGTTAATTTGAAGTGAAAAGCAGGAGCGTTCTTCATAATCACATAAAGCTTTTTCTGCTAGAGGAGGTTACAGGCTGCCAATCCTTATGAAATGGGCATGGAGCACCTGATTCTGTTCAATAACTAATACCCAAGCTATAGGTAAAGCAGAATCATGTGGTACAGAATGCAGTTTTCCTTTGGATAGTACTACTGTAAATACAGGAAAGAGAAATTATATATCTAAATGATTCTTTTTAATAATAAAATCTTCACACACAGATTTTTGAATTTCAGGAAGAAACTGTTAGCTTTCTTTTTCCTTGATGTGCTTCTTTTCTTCCAGAAGTCCTTTTCCCAAGAAAGAGCATTTACATGTGACCCATACCACATCTGAATGATATAAAGTATGAAAAGCTTTATGATTTGGTTACACTGTACATAAAGATCACCTTAGGGCTGTAACTTCTGATTTTTTTTTAAAAAAAAGTAATAATCAATTTAACATGCAATATCCATGAGTGATGATAGAAAGATGATGTAATGTTATGATATTCTCCCTTCTTGAATCCCACTTTCTAGAATCATAGTTGGAAGGCTCTCAGAGGTCATCAAGTACAGCCCCCTGATCAATACAGGAAACTCAGCTAGAGGATCCCCAGTAGGTAGCTGTTGATCCTCTTTTTGAAGAGATATTATTATTATTATTATTATTATTATTATTATTATTATTATTATTATTTTATATCCTGCCTTTCTCCCAATATAGGGACTCAAGGCAGCAAACAGCAGATTTAAAACAATACAATTTAAAAACAGTCCAACATTAAAATGTATAAATATAAAAATTAAAAAAAAACAATTAAACCATTTTAAAAGTTAAAACAGTTATGAGCTAAAATTGAAATGTTGTAATACAAACCTTAAAATTTTTAATAGCACAACATTCCCAGACCTTATCAATTTGCAAAGGCCTGGCAATAAAAGAGCATCTTTACCTGCTGCAGGAAGGATAGCAGGGATTGAGCCATCCTGGCCTCCCTAGGGCAGGAGTGCCAAAGTACTTCCCATCAAACATGACTAAGAGGGTGGTGGGATAGAGAGAAGGGCCTCTCCCAATTATCTCAATACTCTGGTGGACTCGTACAAGGAGATATGGTGATTCAAATAGATGGACCCAAGCCATATAGGGCTTTATAGGTCAAAACCAGCACTTTGAATTCTGCCCAGAAAAGAATTGGCAGCCAATGGAGCTGTTGCAACAAGGGAGTTGTATGCTCCCTGTAGCCAGCTCCAGTTAATAGCCTGGCTGTAGCTCTTTGAACCAGCTGACATTTCTGAGCACTTTTCAAAGGCAGCCCCATTCAAAGCTCATTACAATATTCCAGATGGGATGTAACCAAGGTATGTATCACCGTGACAAGATCTGACTTCTCCAGGAATGGGCACAGTTGGTGCATGAGTTTTAACTGTGCAAAAGTACTCCTGGTCACCACCAAAACCTGGGCTTCCAAGCTCCATGCTGAATCCAGAAGTACTCCCAAACTATGAACCTGAGTTTTCAGAGGGAGTGTGATCCCATTCTGAATCCCTGTTCCCGGATCTATCTTTCAACTGGTCAGGAGCATCTCTGTCATGTATGGATTAAGCTTCAGTTTGTTTGCCCTCATCCAGCTCATTACAGTGGACAACACCAGTTTAGGACAGAAACAGCTTCCTTTAAATTAGGTGGAAAGGCTGATAGAGCTGGGTATCATCAGCATACAGGTGACACCTTACTCCAAAACTCCAAACAACCTCTCCCCATGGTTTCATGTAGATGTTAAAAAGCATAGGGGACAGGACTGAGCCCTGAGGGACCCCACAAGCCATTGGCCAGGGCGTCAAACAGCATCAGCTTCTGAGAACATTCTTCCAAGAAAGAACGGAGCCATTGTAGAACAGTGCCTCTAAGCCCCACCCCTGAGAAGTGACTCAGAAGAACATCATGGTCAAGTTCCAGTAGAACCAACAGGGACAGACTCCCCCTGTTTAGTTCCTTGTGTAAGTCATCCACCAAGGTGACCAAAGTGGTTACTGTCCTACAGTCAGGTCTGAAACCATACTGACATGGATTTAGATCAGGGGTCGGCAACCTTTTTGGGGGTGGGGCCAGTCCTCCTGTCCCCTGATGTCCCCCAGGCCACGTTGGTGCACGTGCGTTCCAAAATGGCACCCACTGTAGTGCGCATGTGTGCGCGGGTGCAGGTGCCATTTTGGAAAGCAAAATGGCACCTCGCATTGCGCATGGCACAGCAGCTGCAGTGGCGGAGGCAGGACTGGCCATGGCCCAGTTCCAAGGCCTCGGCTGGCCGGGTGCGGCCCGCAGGCTGTAGGTTGCCGACCCTGGTCTAAATGGTGCTACAACATCCCTTTGCATAATGATTATTAACTGATGGTAAAATTGATACAATAAAGCCATATTCTGCTTGGACCACTTCCTTGCATTTTCCTGTGTTTTCATTTTGTTTGACATCTCACATTATCACTGGTAATATCAAGAGATGACTATCCACTTAGATGAAATGAGGGCAACATATTAATACTTGGTTTGTTCTCTAGGTCAACATGACAGACAGATCATCAGCTTGGGTTACACTCAGTATTGTGTCCAGGTCTGTGCCCTATAGATTGGCTTTAGTCAGAGAGGCAATAGGACTTTGACCTTGGTTCTCAGTTATTCTGAGTCCCATTTGATAAATGACTGTTAAGTTAATTCCTTATTTTTCCTCTATTCTTTGTTTTGTTTTGTTTCTAAACAATGTCCCTTTTGAATATACTCTCTCGATATTACCTTGTTCTTTTGAGAGCTGTTGAATAAAGAAGTTTGGTTATGCTTTTAACCTTTGGGACATACTGAAAAAATGAAATTTATAAAATATATTTATGCCATGTGTTCCTCTCTTGTTTATTTTCACAACTGTGATGGTACCAGTCTATATTGCTTATATGACCTCTTATTGTCATTACAGTTGTCAAGGATTAAAGAATCCATATTTTGATTTTATTTGTTTTATTTAGTTGTTTTACCATGTTAATCCACTTATTTTGGTCCTTTTTTAAAAGAGTAGGACCATGCAGGACCAGAAGGGGATGACTCTACCTGTTTATCTTTTTCCTACATTATATGTTCTATTTTCTTTTTAACTCCATTAAATCTATCACCCTCATCTTCAGTGTGATAGAGAATTATATTTTTGTTTGTTGGGTAAATAAAACATTACTGAAATCCATAAATTTCTTAATATGCACAATAAAACTGAATATGGAAAAAACCAAACTGACATATTCATCCATCCAGCCTACAATTTTGAGTCGTTAACTATTAGAAATCTTCCTTTCAATGCATGTGCCTGCATCATGCTAACAATGACTTAGAGTTGGCACTCCCTTCCACTCCTGGCAGGGTTCCTCAGCTATACAATGTATGTTAGAGACATATATTTCCAACATGGTGTTCTCCATTCTCATCCAGAATGGCCAAATGTATTGTGACAGTAAGCAGCATTGATTATCACGATCCAAATGATATAGAGGAAATCTGTGAAATGCAGTAGGGGCAGAGACCAACAAGGAAGAAAGAGGGAATCTTTGTATATGTGTCAAAAAAACAACAACAGCATAGCAACACTGCCACAATAGTTTACAATGACAGGGCAAACACTCTATGATTCCCAAAGAAAAAGACTTGCCTTTACCAATGTATTATGCATCATATTCATTTATATGTACTTCACAAAGAGTTTAAGTTGAAGACTTATTTTGTCCAATTACTCCTTTAATGCATAACAGCAGTGGCTAGGGGAATGAATAAAAAACAGGTGTAAGAGAGGTGCTTGTTTATGATGTCCTGGCTCAATCACAAACAATTGGAGGCATTTGTTCTTCAGAGACTTTGGGGTAAGCAACAATGTAAGCTTATTTACCTCCTGGATTAACAGAAGAGGTCAGGGTTGAAGTCACTGACAAGTCAATAAATGGAAATGTGGCCCCTTTGTCTGCTGGCATTTTGCATTCTACTGCAAATCATATTCTGCTTCAGTTCAAGTTTTAATGCTCTCCAGTTGTGACCCTTGCTGCACTATAAATAATCGGAGATATTCACCAGTTGACAGCAGAGGTTGAGAAGAGACATAGATTTATTTATTTATTTTTACAAAAGATGTGCACATGTGTATGTGCATATTCTGTCCTTGCAAGGTCATGGCCAAAATGCTATGGAGTGTCTGCTATGGTTGGCAAGTTTCAAAGTGATTGGTGTTTGTTTGTTTTAAAAAAAAAAGAGAGAAGTAATTTTGTGCGCTGGTATTGTTCACTGTATTGTATTTGTATTACTAGATTACAGTAAAACCATACAGAGACTGCTGTAATCTGGTATGAACAGTTTAATTGATCCTGATCAACTGCACTAACACATGGCCAATTTAACTGACCCTTTAATACAGGTCTCTTACTTTTTAAGACAGAAAAGGAGGTGGAGGGGAATACAGGATAGTTAATTATTGCATGGCTGGTTAATCACTTGTGCCTGACCTTTGGATCTTGAATCTCCCCAAGAGTTTTTAGAAGTTCAAAAACTCACCCCCTTAGAATGGCTGCCCTGGAACTGCTTGCCTCCTCCTCCTCTTCTCTAGCAGGAACTTGCCTAGAAGAGTCTAGAAGGCTCTGAGAGGAGTTGTATAAAGCTAGACTGCTACCTTCACTCCCTTGTGACTCACAGAAGCTCCACCTCCTCAGCAGCAACACAATTTCCCCAAGAGTTTTTAAAAGTTCAACAACACAATCTCCCCAAGAGTTTTTAAGATAGAATTATGGGTTAATACAGCAGAAATAGCCACAAAGATCTTATGTTCTGCTGGTATACTCTGAAATTCTTCTGGGTTATCAGTCTCTATCTGCTGTTGTGCTTTGCCCACCAGTGCCTTAATATCTCCCCATGTCACTGGTCGAGCCTTGGCCATGTCAAGATGATGAGGATGCTTCCTTGTAATGCAGAGTTATTGATTGAATTGAGGTAGTGGGTTCTGAAGGTTCTGATGCCAAGCCATGAGCAGGCTTTATGCACTTGGCTGGTATCCACACCATGCCGGCTGGAGTCGACACTGCTGTATACCCTTTTTCCCAGGTAATAAGAGGTGCTGGCCCCTTCCACACAGGGTCTGGTTGCTGTCAGTACCAAACCAAGGGTCACAGCAGTGGAGAAAATGAAGAAAAATGTTTCTTGAGCCATGTACGGCTTTACCACGATGTTTGTGGTCCACCAACACCCCAGACTTGAGGCACAGTATCTATTTCCCAATTTGTGGGCCACTCCCATGCGCAAATGACAGTCATGTCTGTTCCTGTATCCAGAAGTCCGGTAAAATTTAAACCTGCAATCATAAATGTACAGCGAGACCCTTCTAAGCTGTTGGTTAGTAATTTGCTGCCTTATCCACTGTATATTGACACCACTAGTTTCTATAGTCACTGGGTTGCACATGGTAACAAAACTAACTATGCTATCAACGTATCTGAGGGCAAAGTTTGTGGCAGATTAACCCATACCTGTATTTAAATTATTCCTGTGTAGTCATTACCTATAACATTGGGTATAACAAAAATCCCTCTTTTGGGGGCAGACAACCTGGGTAATACAAATCCCATTAGCCCAGAACGCAAAGGGCCTTTTACTTGGATAGGTATGATCTGTACCTCCATTGGAAACTTAAAGGTTGTTTCCTAGATTATATAAAGATCTAATCCAGTATTATTGGTTGTGGTAAGGGAATTGGTTGGTTGCACTGATCCTGATTTTGTATTGGGTAATTTGCCCTTGATTGGCCCGGGGCCAAGGGCTGGTCCGATCGCGAGTTTCCTGACCAGAACTGATTATCCCAATGGTATCCCTTTTGGCATTTGGGACATTTTTTGCTTGGGTGAGGACCTTTGGAGTTCGGGTAAGACCCGTTTTGGCCCATTTTTCCACAATTAAAACATTTTACATCCTTTTTATTGCCTAATTTTATGGCAGCTGCCAAAAGATTCATTTTATGTGATTGAGTGCCTATGTCCTGACAAACCCTAAGCATGTCTGCCAATTCAACATTTCTAGATGCCATCAGTGGTTGTAAAGCTTGCTGGCAGTCTTTGTTAGCATTATATTTTGACATTTGGATCAACAAATCTGCAGCTGCTTCTGGATTATCAACCTGCTGTGCTAAGGCTGCTTGCAACCGATTAACAGTCACAGTAGGGTTCTTGCCTTGTTGTAGCAAAACTTTTCTTAGGCTGACCATAGGGAGGTATCTTCTTAAAGGCCAGAAATACACAATGGGAAGATATTGCTAGAACCTCTGGAGGTAGCACTGCCTGTTCCTGAATTGTGGCAAAATTATTTACTCTTGCCAGTTGTTCTGCAGTGTATTGTCCTCCACTACTGCATCCCCACACTTCACAGGCCCTATAAAATTCACTTTCCCACAAAACATATTGTGCAGTGGTTAACATCATGTGTATCATATCTTTCCAGTCCGGGGGTATCATAAGATACCCATTTTTAATATCTTCTAACATGCCTCAAACATAATTACTTCCTACTCCTGTATCCCTTATAGCTTGTCGTAGTTCCTTCATTACTGCATATGCCAGTGGGCTCCATTCATAAACTTCTGCACTGTTTTGATCCTGTGTCTGAGAGACAGGGTATGCAGCTAAAAATTCTAGATCATCCAAGTCAGTTGGATGAGTTTCTACACTGCTCAATCATTTTTTGAAATGGAGACACAGCTGCCCCTGAAGGGCTTTGTATGTTGTTGTTAAGTAATGGAGCTGAGGTTTTTTTTAATCTATCTCTGGTTCTCTGGGAGGATGAGCCACATATGAAGGAGGGGCTCTCTATCCAATACTGCTTTTGCCCTTACTGATCCGGCAGGAGCAGGCAGGCATTTTTCTATGGAATGTCTACACAAATGCCACATGTGCAAAGCCTCAGTTGAGGCCCTGGGCTCAGCGTGCAGAGTTCTTCCTATTTTTTCCCAAGTATCTAATTTTAAAGAGCCCTCTTCAGGATATCAGATGCACTGATGACTAATCTCCTGAACCTCTGCATACATCATTTTGTATATCTCCTCCATTTTGTAACAAATAAAAAAGCTCGTCAGCATACTTTTGTTGAGCCATAGATAATGAGTTGACCATACTTACCAAAACCCCTTGGGGATGTCTGGTGCACCTTGAAGCTTCTGCTGAGCAGATAAGTAGGGCAAAGATGGGAGGAAATCCCTGCTTGGGCACCACTTATAGTGAAACCAGACAGAGACCTCTGCAATCTGGTATGAACAGTTTAACTGATCTTGATCAACTGCACTGACACATGGCCAGTTTAATTGACCCTCTGAATCATACAGTTCTCTTACTTTTTAAGACAGAAAAGGAGGTAGGGGAAATACAGGATAGTTAATTATTGCATGGCTGGTTAATCACTTCTGCCTGACCTTTGGATCTGGGTGCAAGTAATAGTTAACTTTAGTAATTAATCAGAGGAAGGGACAGATTATGTCTGTCTGGCAGGTAGGGGATTCCTCTGCTTAATCCATTAGACAAACAGCTCCAACATGTTTGCATGGGGGCGCAAGAATGCCTTTGGTTAATTAGGACGAATATCTCCTACATCAGACCATTCCAGAAATTTCACTCATTTATTTATTTATTTATTTGTGTGTGCATGTTCATGTGCATCAGTGTGCACACAAATATATTGTGGCAGATCACTAATCTTTCTATGCTCTAGTATCCATCCTTCCTTCTGGTAATCCACAGTGAATTTGAATTCATTGTAGTCAATAAAGCAGTAAATAAACATTTAGAATTACATGAACAGAAACTGTTTCATGAACACCCCTTAGGAGAAGATGCTAGCAACAGTTAGAGGTAGTCAATATTTGAGTCATATAAAGTAGAAGTGGGCAACTGTGGTATTTCAGACATTTTTGGACTGTAAGGGCCTTTGCAGACTGCTAGAAATAGTGCAAATTAAGGCCAATGAACAACTTCCACATGATTGTATTTAAATTGTATTTAGGTCAATGATTCTCATTCTTAGATCCCCAGATGGCGCTGCTCTATCACCTCGAGAATCTCAGACCGTTGGCTGTGTTGGCTTCATCTTTTGGGAGATTTCTAACATCAAGTGAGGACTTAAGCCTAATTTAGGGGACAATGATTCATTGGCATTTTTACAAAATATAAAGTTGAAGGAGTCAGAAGTTAGAAAGTTCTACAATGTAGGTGGAAGGATGTGCAGACACACAAATTCATTTTCTGTAGTTCATCCAGAATACATGAAAAGCCTTGATTTCCTTTGGGGGTGAATGGGGGAATGGGTGTCCATATGTAATCAGATGCATTAAGTGATGATACATATAAAGTTGTTGTTAGCTTCCCTCAAGTCAACTCTGACTCATGGTGACACTGTGGATGAGACATCTCCCAGAATCCCTATCCTTCACTGCCTTTCCAAGATCCTGCAAGCCCTTGCTCATAACCTCCCTGATTGAGTCTATCCATCTGGTCTGTGGTCTTCCTCTCTTTCTTCTACTCTCTACCTTTCCTAGCATTATTGTTTTTTTCTAATGATCTGTGCCTTCTCATTATGTGGTCAAAGTACGATAGTCTCAATTTGATCATCTTTGCTTCCAATGAAAGCCCTGGTCTGATCTGTTCAAGAACCCATTTGTTTATCTTCTTGGCTGTCCATGGTATCCCAAGTACTCTTCTCCAACACCACATTTCAAATGAGTTGATTTTCTTTCTGTCTGCTTCCTTGACTATCCAGCTCTCGCATCCATACATGGTAATTGGGAATACAATGGCCTGAACGATTCTGACTTTAGTACTCAGTTGTATGTTTTTGCTCTTCAGTATTTTTTCCAGTTCTTCCATAGTTGCCCTTCCCATTCCTAGTCTTCTTATTTCTTGACTGCAGTCTCTATTCTGGTCAATGTTTGATCCTAGATATGGGAATTCCTTAACTATTTCAATTTCCTCATTGTTTAGATTTATTTTGTGTATTTCTTCTGTGATCATTATTTTTGTTTTTTTTTATGTTCAGCATCAGACCTGCCTTTGTACTTTCATCTTTGACCTTTCTTATTAACTGTTCCAATTCCTGAATGTCTTCTGCTAATATTATGGTGTTGTCCACATATCTTAGGTTGTTAATCTTGCTTCCTCCCAACTTAACTCCTCTTTTTTTAAATTCTAATTCTGCTTTTCTTATGATGTTTTCAGTACATAAGTTAAACAAGTAGAGTGATAGGATGCAGCCTTGTCTGACCCTTCTGCCTATTAGGAACCACTCTGTTTCCCCAAATTCTTTTCTGATGGTGGCCTCTTGTCCTTAGTACAGATTCCACATCAGGATTATCAGATGTAGTGGTACCCCCATGTCTTTGAGTGCATTCCATAATTTTCTGTGTTCCATACAATCAAATGCTTTGCTATAGTCTATGAAACACATGGCAATGCTTTTTTGGAATTCTTTGGTGCGCTCCATTAGCCAGCATGATTTGCAATGTGATCCCTAGTGCCCCTTCCTTTTCTGAATCTTGCTTGCACCTCTGGAATTTCTCTTGCTATGTATGGTTGGAGTCTATGCTGCAGAAAATAACCTTCTATTAATATAAATACACATATAAAATAGCCTTCTACTAATTAATTGGTTCATCTAGTTTGGGTCTGTCTTCACAGCCTGGCAATATCTTGATATTATATTATTGACTGGGGCCAGATGAATAAAATGTAATTTGAATTATATATGCAATATAATTAATTTGATTGTACAGAAGGGCAGTGTACCATGTAACTAGGTGGGTCCCTTAAAATATTGTAACTAAGGTCTTAATTTTAATTCTATTTATAAGAACAACGACAACAGCAGCAGCAACAACAACAGGAATGGATTCCCTTTCTGAAGTTATGAGATACACTGGATTGCATTCAATCACATTTAGTCACAAACCCAAGCCCTACATGTTTCAATGTATTTATTTTAAGCAAGACTATGTTTACAAAGACTATGGTTACAAAGGGATGCAGTGACTCAAGTGGTTAAGATGCTGACTCTGTTGATCGCAAGATGCTGGGTGCTGCATGATGGGGTAAGCTCCTGTCACTAGTTCCAGATTCTGTCAACCTAGCAGTTCGAAAGCATGCAAATGCAAGTAGATAAATAGGTACCACTTCAGTGAAAAGCCAAACAGTGTTCTGTGTAATCATGCTGGCCATATGATCACAGAGTAGTCTCTGACAATGCTGGCTCTTTGGCTTAGTAATGGAGATGAGCACCATTCCCTATGATTGGACATGATTGGACAACCTTGTTAATGGGGAATACCTTTATCGTTTTAATGGTTACAAACAACATATATCTTGTTTGTATTTCCGATTGATTTTCTTTGAGGGGGAATTGTCACAGTAATTATGGATTCTTTAAAAAGTAATAAATGGTTGGACACCAATTTATTTCAAAATAGGACTTCCCCCATTAAAACCATCTTTATTATTTGTTTCAACTGCTCTGTTGGATCTTTTAAAAGAAAATAAAGGGGTGTCCTCCAGATAACCTCTACAATCCTGCTTGAGTTTTTTTAAATTATTTTTTTAATTTAAAAAGTATAAATAAAATATAACTTGTATAAATATTCAGTCTTCTTAATCCAATACATATATGCATTTCTATACACTTCTCCATAGTTCTTCAAAAGTAAGTACACATTCTTGTTTCTTATAAATTCTATTTTTCTATATCTCTTAACCTGATAATTTATACTCTTACTTATAATAAGAATAAACCATAACTTTAAACAGTTATTTTTCCATATCTTTCTAGGTTAGTTTTAACTTCATGCCTTTGCCAATTTATTCCCATCTTAGTTTTAAAAATTATTCTATTGAAGCCCGTTCTTCATTAGTCGATTCTGGGTCTTTATTATTGAGTAATCTTGTTAATCTGTCCATCTCTTTCATTTCAACCACTTTTAAAAGCCAACCATCAATTGTTGGAGTCTCTTCTTGTTTCTACTTTAGAGCAATTTTGAGGGGCTTTTTACTAGTTAGCTTAGGATTTTTAGGTGTAATTTTGCTAAATTAACAATTAAATTTGATTACATTTAAGTTTTATGTAAGCAGTCAGGAATTGTGGTTTTTTATTGTTACTTGTTTGGACTCTTCTCTTTTCCAAGTTTTTCATGGAAAGTTTCAGTTCAGCTCCAGTCAATGGAAGCTCTTCAGTGTCGGGGAGGGGAGTGTCCCCCATGTTCCTAACTGACTACGTTTGCTCCAGACCTGCTCCAGTGATCCCTGTGCTTTTGCTTTCAGTCCCTGGATGGTTCCTATATCAAGGGGTGGGTGGGGTGACAGCTTCAAGGGCTATCCAGATGTCCTTCATGTTTCGATGCCATGACAGAGGTCCTCCAAAGACATCTATGTTACCTGCCATCGCAGATGATTTCACCATGGCCAATGCTGATCCAGATGACATCCAAGGTTCAGATGTCTTCCACGTTCCCATGTATCCAGATGTCCTACAATTTCTGGACCAGTGTTCCTGTAATCCCAGATGACTTCATATCCTAAGGGGTCTACATGCCTGGTTTCTTTTTGTTCCAAGTTATGCCAGCTTGCAGATCTGCTGACATTTCCATGCTCAGTTGTTTCTGATCTACAATCATGGCTTTGGTGTACTAGCATCAAAGAAGCCATGATGCTCAATATCCATAGTCGACACATCCATAATATGTGTGTCAATAAAGAGATGTGATAAGTGTACTGCAGTAGCAATTTTATTTTGATAAATGAAAAGTGCATTCATTTGGGCTATTCAATAAAAATGCATTGAAGATGCTGTGAATAGCAATGGGATTGATTTTATTTGCTAGTCCAAGGCAATTATATTTTCTCTTATACCTGTCTTGTAAACTCTGTCAAAAAGATCAAAAGGAAACATTCAATATGCAGTAATCTCATGTTCCTATTCATATGTATTCAATCCTGGTTTAATTTCAATTTCCCCTCACCTCAGCACCTTATATTTAAAAACATATATGCATGTGAGTGAAAGAGAGAGACTATTTCCACTTCTCATTTATTTGTCAAACATGCATGCCTGTGTAGTTGACTCCCATTTTATGGATAGGAGGATGGGACTCAAACAGAAATTGATATGACTAGGTTAATATCTGTGCCTTGCTAGTAACATCCACTGAAGAATAAATAAACATTGATAAGAGAGAAATTATACAACTGTAGCAGTTTAAAAGTTATTTAAAAGCTGTTATTAATTTCCATTTCAGAGCATGAGGAGAAGCACATACCTATAAGGGAATGCAGACAGAATTGGCTAGGAAAGAATTTTGGGGAAAAATCTAAAATCAGTTTACTTTGCCTTATAAAAATATTTTGGTAATCCCTATGTTAAAACAAACATATCATAAAACACATTGTTTTAATTAGCATTTACTAACTCGCCACATAAAAAAACCCTTCCCATACAGAATTACATTTATTTATTATATTTATTATATAGAAAATAACAAATGCAAGCTTTCAAATGCCATTGCTGTATATTAGATATCAAATCACTGTACAAGTTAATATAAATTGTTATATTGATTGTTAAATTCCACTTTTGCTGTTTGTCTTCCCATTTTCAAAGTAGAGATTTTGTAAATTCTGCAGAGGGAGAAATTAGTTTTTCTTAAATTGTGACTGAAATAAATTCCACTAGTAGTTAGCTACAACCAATTCTACAGAAAGTAAATCCCATTTCATCCAATGCGCTAGGCTTTTGTTGGAACACATTACAGTTGATAAATGATATACATTTTATTGTTTACTATTTTAATGTTTTGAATGTGGCAATATGTGTGTCTACAGATTTATTTATGTATGTTGTACTGTAGTGGGTAAACAGGAACAGAGACCATGGAATTTCAGGAAAAAAAGAGTTTAATTGCTGACAGGCTACCAGACAGGGACCAGCAAAGGAAAACCCTTTCTGAACAAACCTTGTGCAGGAAACCCCAGGATAGATTCATGTTTAAGTTGCCAAAAGTCAGAAACAACTTGAAGGCACACAACAACAGTCTTG
>CM034705.1:22661383-22680159 GCA_020142125.1 Phrynosoma platyrhinos | reverse complement strand
CATGCTCTGTGCATTAGTGTAGAGACATCTAAGACCATATGTCCCCTTCACTTGCAGCCTGTGCACTTTTTTCCCCCTTGCACTGTTTGCCTTGTTCCCTCTATGACAGTTTGACTGTTTTTTTCCAGTCCTTTTGTCTTCCAGAACACTGTCTCCCTTCCCCACATAACTCAGTTTAAAGCCCTCCTGATCAAATTTTTGAGATTGTTAGCAAAAACATTTCTTCCAACTGGTGTGAGATGCAGCCCATCCCTTGCCAGAAGTCTGCGCTCCTGGAACCGCAGCCCATTATCTAAGAATCCAAATCTTTCTCGCCGACACCACTTGTGGAGACAGTTGTTAACATCTTCTATTTTCCTCTCTCATCCTGTACCATGCCCTTCGACTGGCAGAACAGACAAGATGACTATCTGTGCATCCATTTCTTTCAGCTTATTACCCAGAGCCTCGTAATCCCTTCTCTGGCTGTGTTTGCATGGCTGTGTCTTGTTGTGTCTGAAGGCTGTGTCTTGTGTCATTCGTTCCCACATGGACCAAAAAGAAGGGATATTGGTCTGTAGGCTTAACCAGTCTTCTCAACCTCTCTGTCACATCTCGGATCTTTGCCCCAGGGAGACAACACACCTCCCAAAACATCTTGTCAGGCCCACAAATCACTGCTTCTGTACCCCTCAGCAAGGAGTCCCCCACCATGACCACACACCTCCTCTGAGGCTTAGCAGCAGCTGCTCCCTGTGGTAAAACTCCTAGGGTCCCTGAAGTCTGTCCATGCTGCTCTTCCTCATCTTCCTTGATAAGGGAAAGAGCTTCAAATCAATTCTGTAGCTGTAAGCTCCCAGAACGATCCATAGTCACCCTACTTCTGTGTGTGACATTCCTCCAGCTCTCTACCTCCTGTGTATATGAAGTAACCTTCTCTTCCCCAGCAACTTCCTCTGTGTGGTCCCTGTCCAAGACGGTTCATTCCATTCTGTCCAGGAAGACCTCTTGCTCCCTAATATGCTGAATCTCTACTGGATCCCATGAGTCCACTCCACTACTGGATCCCATGAGTCTCACAATCCCATGAATCTCCCTTGCAGATATGTTTTATCTTCTGTTTAGGGGTGAATTAGAGAGATACTGCCTACATGACTGTTATTTGACATATATGATTTGTTTCTCAAATGGAGACTTGCATGAATCTTCCTTTAGTTGGAGATGGAAATCTTTATCATTTTTCATGGCTAAAATGTTCAGCAATCTGTTAGAGGTGAGCTGGTGCTTATTAGCTTTGCAATCAGCAGGAGATGTTGTAGGCTGATTTGAATTATACATCAAGAGGGACTACATAGTTTTGCACCTGAGGAGGAATGATATTAAAATTAATATTGCTCACCATGCAAACATAGCCAGACATTATTATGGTACTTCATGCTTCAGAATGTATTGTTTTTCATTCTGACTTTACAGCATGTTTTGACCTTCAGAACAAGGATTTTTCTGCCTGAACAATGGGGAAAGGGTTGGTTCATTATAAATGAGTCTGAAATTTAAGAAAAACAAATTCAAGGCTCTTCAGCACATGGGACATTTTATGTACGACAGAAAACAGTTTTCAAATAATACATATTCCCAAATGTAGAAATTTTGAGTGATAAAATTATAACCTCTCTAAGCAGGCTTTCATCACGAAGAGTCTTTAAACTAATTCTCTCTCTCTCTCTTTTTTAAAGAAGTTAGACATCATGTAAAGAGAACTCTATACTGGTAGCCAAGATTAAACCAGGCACCAAATGTGGCACAGATCATGAATTACTCATATAAAAAATAAGACTAAGGCTCAAGAAGAAAACAAAACCAGTAATTAAACCAATATACAATCTATATAATATCTCAACAGAATTTATTGACAACCAATCAATCTTTATTATTACAGCCATATGGCCAGCATTTTACAAATAAACAAAAATGATATAAAACACCTCATATCAATTATACACAGTAGGTTCTCAAAAATAAACTTATAAATATAAACAAATCGTAGGGAAACAAAGCAGACTTCCAAATACAATAAATAGATTATTTTACAACATAGATTGTTCCGAATCATATTACAATAATAAATTTGTATTTAAAATGTACTATTTAAAATGTACTATTATAAAACTGAGGGACAGAATTTAATAGAGAGATTAAATTTACCAAGATTATGTATATTGGTTCCTAATTGAAGATGATACTATACTATAACCATACCCCCTCACACTATCTAAGTCTAGTCTTTGTTATTACATAGATGATTCCAAATCAAGATACAATGATGAGTTATATTTAGAATATATTATTATAAATGAAGAAATGTCTTTTAATGAACAGAGTAAATTTGCCAAAGTTATATTATATTGATCCCCAATCAAAATTATGGTAGTATACAACAGCCGTACCCCCTGATAATTTTCTAAATTTATTGACAACATAAGAAACAGATTTGCATTACTAAGCATAATAGACCAAGAACCAGAGGAACTCTGGTCTGAAGCCAGGGACATAATAAAAGAAGACTGCAGACAGCCACTTTCAACAAGCAAAAAGAAAGAGAAAAAAATGGATGACAGACACAACACTACAAGCAATAAAGAAAAGAAGATAAGAAAAACAAATGGGAGATAGGAACAGACTAAGACTCATGAATGTGACTGTACAATAGCTTGTGCAGAAAGATAAAGAAAATTACTACAATGACCAATGCAGAGAAATAGAAGGCAACAACAAAAAGGGAAGAACAAGAGATCTATTTCACAAGATCTGGGAAGTCAAAGGAAAATTCAAACCAAAGACCGGGATGCTCTATGACAATAAAAATTACATAATTCAAGACCAAGAAGGAATAAAAGCACACTGGATGCAATACACAGAAGAATTATACAAAAGAGATAACAGAATGAAGAACACATGGAATAAAGAGCCATATGAAGATGAACCCCATTCTAAAAAGCAAGATGGAAACTGCAATAAGACAAATAGTGTGTGTGTGTGTGTGTGTGTGTGTGTGTGTGTGTGGAATCACCAAGAACAAATGATATTCCAATTGAACTGCTGCAATCCACACTGACAAAATCAACTTTAGTGCTGACCAACATATGTCAACAGATATGGAAAACAAAATGATGGCCAACAGATTGCAAGTGTTCAATATACATCCCCACAAAAATGGAGACCCAAAAGACTGCAGCAACTATAGGACCATAGCACTGATCTCCCATGCAAGCAAAATTATGCTCAACAATTATGTTCAAAATTCAGCAAATTAGACTCCACCATAAATGGAGAGAGAAATCCCAGAGGACCAAGCAGGGTTCAGGAAAGGAAGAGACACTAGGGACCACATTGTGATGGCTAATGGAATGCACCAGGGAATTCCAAAAGAAAATCAGTATGTGCTTTATAGACTATAGTATAGATTTTGACTGCATAGATCAGGGGTCGGCAACCTATGGCCTGTGGGCCACACCTGGCCTGCTGGCCCCGCCAACTGGCCCCCACTGACCCCCACTGCCGCTGCCATTCACTCCTGCCACTATGCTGCCACGTGCATCACGGCCGCCCTTTTGTTTGCCAAAATGGAGGCTGTGACTCATTTGCGCATGCGCAGTATTCCTTCCCTCTATAACACTTTGACTATTATCTCTAGCCCATGATGTATTCCTGCCTTCCAAGATACTGTCTTCCTCCCCCACATGATTCAGTTTAAAGCCCTCCTGATGAAATGTTTGAGACTATTGGCAAAAATATTCTATCAACTGGTGTGAGATGCAGCCCATCCCTTGCCAGAAGTCTACCCTCATAGAACTGGAGCCCATGATCCAAGAATCCAAATAATTCTTGGCGGCACCATCTACGGAGCCAGTTATTCACATCTGTTATTTTCTTCTTTCTTCTTCTTTTTCTTTCCTGGATCATGCCCTTCAATGGGAGAAGAGATGAGATAACAACCTGTGTATCCAGCTCTTTCAGCTTCCTATCTAAAGCCTCATAATCCCTTCTAATATTCTGAAGGCTATGCCTTGCAGTATCATTGGCTCCCACATAGAGCAAGAGGAAGGGGTAGTGGTCAGTAGGCTTGACAAGTCTTGTCAGCTTCACTTTCACATCACAGATTTTTGCCCCAGGGACACCTTGTCAGACCCACAAATCACATCTTCTGTACCCCTCAACAAGGGGTCCTCCTCCTCCACCACCACCACACCACACCACACACTTGAGGATCTTATCTAGTACCTCCAAGGCTGCCGTTCCAACAAGTCATCTTCCTCTGATTTCTTGATTAGTCTCTATCCTGGATAGTGTTTGAGAGCCCTTAGGTAGAGGAAGTGAAATCCATCATTTGTGCTATTTTAATTATTGTTTTTGCAAGCTATTTTTGACTCCCCTTGAGCCAGTGTGTCTGCTTTTACATCATGCAATTTATTTATAAAATAGTCTGGTTTTTTTGTCCTCTACTACAGGCAAATAGATTAGATCTCTGACAACTGAATTAATTAATTTAGTGATATTTTTACAGTTCAGATTCCATAGAAAGAGTTCCTGTCATCCTTTCATTTATTTTGGTGACTTTTCTCCATAATCAAGCCATAACAACAACAACAATTTTTACATATACAATCACCGAGTTCGGGCCTAGACTGAAATTGCCATAGAAGTGATTGTAGAATGCAGCCAATGGTAGCAGCTGTGCATACGTTATATGTCTTTCTCATAGAAGACTACATAAAATATCAAATAATTGATGTGGCAATAAATTTGCTAATTATTTCTGCAAACAAACTGGGGCAATTAATAACAATATAACATATTTTTGTTTGTCTTAAAATGAAATTAAACCACAATGATTTTTTTTCTTATTGGATATTTGTTTTGCATAATAAATCCAACACAATATTAAATAAAAGCAAAGCTTGTTATTTAGTTTAGCCTGTCATGTTCTTATATGCTTGGCATCCAGATAAAATCATATTATTCATAAGCTGAGCATTTATGCAGTAAGGCAAGCAGGTGTTTGCTGACATTTCTATAACATGCTATATGTACATTGCTTATGCCATCATTAATCCTCCTGTAGTTTAGGATTATGATATGAATTAGCATACTGTCTTGAAAATAATCTGCCTCAAGTGTTAGATGGCATTTAAAATAGGTGTCAGAAGGACATATATTGTGCTGTCTGCACTTATTATTGCATCATCTCCCCCATTTATTCTGACTTAGAGGCAAACTCCTTCAGTCACAATTCTCCAAAGTATGGAGTTTCTGAACAACAGCCTGTTAACTTTCCATGATTCTAGGCTTGGACCTGTTTCCAAATCATGTCTTACTGTGAGTTCCAAGACAGCCTACATTGGAGATGATTCCTTTAAAATATCCTAAAAGGAAGGTGGGAAAATTAAGATGCCATTAGTAATGTATCTTTCACACCCATGCATTGTTGCTGACACACGTATTTTCTTGTGCAGAAAAAAAGGTATAAATCTTCATTAGATCAATCACAAGAAAAACTGGGTGACATTTGCAAAAATAATAAAAATAAAAATAATAAAATTGTCTGCTTTGATTTCTTTGCACCACAATTGTAAATCTAGTTTGTAGTACTGGAGAATGGGATAACTGTTCCCTTGTTCACTGCATGAACTAGATAGAATTGGATGTGGTACCCATGGTTTCACTTGCCCACATCTGAAAAAATATGTCCTCTCAAGGCATCTGAAGTTTCTCCAGTGTGACTATGTGGTCTACTTCCACCTGAAATATAGGGTACACTATTATCTGTAATTTTCACTATCCATGGTAAGTCTAGGAATGTATCCCCTGTGGATATGGGGGTCATACTATACAATTGTAAAAGAAACCATCCAGATATAATGGGGGTGTGGGTGGGTAAAAATCAATGCACTATAAAATAAAGCAAACCAACAAATACATATATTCAAAATATACAAGATGATGAAACAATGTTAAACTGAAAAAATATGAAAGACACAACATATTTTCCAGTGAGTGATTCTAACAATCGAAGCCAAATCTCATGGAGCTGTTGATAGATGTCCAGAGTGTAGTGTTGGCATTCTGCAAGGGCCAGATTCAAGAAAAACCATGGGAGCAGTGAGATTCTTTTTTATCGGTAGCAGAGGGGTTATTCAATCAAATAAAATGCTGAAATCTGAAGAGGTGCAACCCAGAACAGCTTTCCCATTAATGCCCAGCCATTAAAAACTGGAACAAACATGAAATACCCTCTCCCTCCCTCATTCCCTGTATAATTTTCCTACGTTCCATCCTGAATTGCAAAACACTTCAAGGTAAATGCAATTGAACTCATTGAGCCTCACTTCTGAGTAGAAATAAAGAGAATTGCATTCTTAGATACAAATGCACAAATCTAAATATTTCTGAACAATGATAAAATCAGCAAAGCTCAGTAGTTAATCCAAATCCTATTGTTGTTTCCAGTAATTAAATTTATTATGCTAAAATGATGTTCTAAGGATCTGCTTTGCATCACATAACTGAGAGTAGTTTCCAGAAGCCCTCTAGGGATTTTTGAAAGTGAGATGCAGATCTTTTTTGTTAGTGTGTTGTGATAATGGTTTTGCATTTTTTTTTATTCATCAAGATCTGATATGGAAGATTTAATAGACATTGAGACATGGATGTTTTGTGAAGAAATGAATGTGTATGTGAGTGTTACTTTTGGAGAATCTGGACAAAAGGTTAAGTGTTCATGGAAGTGTCTGTTTAATTTTTAACCGAATTTTTAAATTATAATTTTAAAAGGCTTATCTAAATAAGCAATTTGGTGGAAGTATAATACTGCTAATGCTTCTCTAACTCAAATGCTTTGGAAATGACCCATAGTTGCCTCATTCTGGGTAGGAGAAATTATATGGAAAAAAAAAACTTGGTGCTAGAAAGATCAGTGCTATGGTCCTATAGTTGCTGCAATATCTTGTGTCTCCCTTTTTGTGGATGGGCATATATATTGACTGCTTCCAATCTGTTGGCCATTGTTTTGTTTTCCATATCTGTTGACATATGTTGGTTAGCACTAGAGTTGACTCTGTCAGTGTGGATTGCAGCAGTTCAATTGGAATATCATCTGTTCCTGGTGATCCCCCCCTGCTATTTCTCTTATTGCAGTTTCCACCTCATTTTTTAATATTTGAGGTTCATCTTCATACATACATTCAGTCAAAATATACATCAATTTAAAAGAACAAACAAGATTATATTAAAACAATCTACATTTAAAAATTATTGTTTAAGATTTATAGTTTCAACAATCATCTGGATGGCCTGCCAGAAGAGATTAGTTTTCCATGCTGTTTTAAATTTAGACAGCATATTCAGCTGTCTTATCTCTTCTGAAAGGTTGTTCTGCAGTCTATGGGTGGCTGAAGAAAAAGTCCTCTGGCTGACAGCTGCCAACTTAGTCCTGGCTGTCTGGAGTAAATGTTCGCCAAAGGACCTGAGTGTACAGGGTGGATTATAGAGGTGGAGGCAATCCTGTAAGCAACCTGGATCCAAACCATGTAGGGCTTTAAAAGTAATAATTAACACTTTGTACCTTGCCCAGAAACTAATTGGTAGCCAGTGGAGTAATTTTAATATTGGTGTGATAAGATTATTCCTGGAAGTCCTAATAACCAATTTGGTTGCCATATTCTGAACTAATTGAAGTTTCCAAATGTGGTACAGAGGTAGCCCAATGTAAAGTGCATTGCAAAAGTCCAGCCTTGAAGGTACCAGCATATGGACTACCATCTTTAGGTAATCCAGTTCTAGGAAAGTGTTATGATCTTCTGTGGCTGCAAACACAGTCTTTCCAGGGGAGTGTAACCCCATACAGGACTGGTTGATATACTTCCAAATCCAGGTTAAGACCTTTGACAGTAAGCACCTCTGTCTTGTCTGCATTTAGCTTCATTTTGTTTTTCTCCATCTAGCCCATTACCTCTTCCAGACATTCATTCAGAGGAGACACATTATCCTTAGCTGAGGCTGTATTTGAAGGCATGGAGAAATATATTTGGATGTTATCAGCATACTGATAGCACCCTGCTGCATGCCTCTGGATGATCTCTCCCAGTGGTTTCATGTAGATGTTGAATGATATTGAGTATAGGATGGCACCTTGTGGTGTGCCATATAATAGGTCCTTTTTTGAGGAGCAGCTATCCCCAGTCACCACCATTTGGAACCTTCCCAAGAGATACAACCCAAAACCACTGAAACACATTGCCTCCAATTCCCAAATCCCCCAGGTGTTCCAGAAGGATACCATGGTTGATGGTATTGAATGCCACTGAGAGGTCCAAAAACACCAGCAGAGACACAAAGGGCCTTTGCAGACTGCCAGAAATAGTACAAATTGAGTCCACTTTAACTGCCGTGACTCAGTGCTGGGGAATCATGGGAACTGTAGTTTATTGTGGCACTAGTGCTTTCTGACAAAGAAGGTTCAATGTCTCACAAAAAAAAAAAAAAATACAATTCCAATGATTCCCTAGCACTGAGCCAGGGCAGTTAAAGTGGACTCAATTTGCACTATTTCTAGCAGTCTGCAAAGGCCCTAAGTAAACACATAGACAGCAGAAATGAATCTTTTGTGCCTTGACTGCTATTATTGACCAAACATGAAATTATGAGACCAAACACAGTTATAATTGGATTAAACAAGGGACATTTTACTGGCATAACCTATTTAAGCTATTTAAGGCCTGGGAATAAGTAAATGACAAAACAAGGGGGTAGAAACCTTGTGTCCATCCAGCTGAGGCCAGGTGTCAACGTATGATACTTCCCCAGATATCCCTTTGTGCAAAACACCACACTCCGAGGGCAATCTAATGAGATTGGTTGCTATCTGAGACAGTCATATTTAGAGGGCCAAACCTGGAGTGCTTCCTCCCAAAGCCTGTGGCTTTGTAAGAGAGAGTCAATCCCAGATCAGCCACAAGTGAAGTCTCATTCCACCGGCCCTCTGGTTTCATGCCCCATGGGAGCAGGTCCAGATACCAATCCTCCATCATAATGGGCTGCCAAGGTGTACACATTCCAGATCATTCTCATCATGTGATCCTGCCTGGCCAATCAAGCCAAGCAGGTCCCGCTCTGGTCTACATTCATAGAGGCCAACAAAGATGTCCCCTACCCTGCACAACTTTGCTGTGCAGTTCAGGGACCAAAACGACTGATACTTAAATATTAGAAAATATTAGAAAGAGAGCATCCCCCCACTTGTAATCCAAAGGACTGAAGAGTTAACAGGAATTAGTCACCTTGATTCCCTGTACCAGGAGGAAGGCAGGATATAAATAAATAATAACACTTGCAACATTTGAAAGAATAATATATTGATAACAACAGTATATTTATGGACTGATATTTAGAAACTTGTAAGTAATGATTTTTCATCTTTTTAAAATCTCCCTGTTCCATATTGCTATAATGCTAGAGAGCCAGTGTGGTGTAGTGGTTTGAGTTTTGGACTGGGACTCATTCAGTTTGAATCCCAGCTCAGCCATGCAAACTCACTGAGTGCTCTTGGGTACATCACACACTTTCAGCCTCAGAGGATGACAGTGGCAAATCCCCTTGAAGAAACTTGCCAAGGGAACCCCATGATGGGTTCACTTAGGGTTGACATGGAAAGGAAAAAAAAATAAGGCATGCAACAACATCCCATTATCTAACTGAAAAATTTATTGTGTATTTTTATGTTGCAGAGAATTTTAATAGAATTTTAAAAAAAGAAACAGAAAAAAGTATGATTACAAAGAAACTAACAGAGAAAGGGGAAGGGTTATGAATACAGGCTAGGCATATGCAGAGGAGGAGGAGGAGGAGGAAATTATAAGAAAATTGGAGGCTGGTGCAGAAAAAAAAGTCATCCCTAGATGCATTTTTGGAAGAAGGCTTTGAAGGATTTATAGAAGATTCAAAATATTTTCTGTTATATTTTCCAAGGTTTATCTGACCTCATTGGTTAATCTCACAAATTCATATTGCTAGTTTGGGATAAAATGTTTGCAGAAACATCATGAACTGTTCTTCTTTTTTTGTGGTATAGGAACCAGTTCCAATTCTTTAAATATTATTTCTCCCTCTGGTGCCAAATTTTCTATTAAATAAATAATACCCAGGAATATGTCTACTTTGTTAAATAAAGTATATCTATGCAGTGGTACAAGCTGATCATATTTCTAGTAATATATTTTCTTGAAGTTGACATCTATAAAGTATAAGGTTGCTTGACTATTGAACAGCAGATGATAAATGTTTATCTTTCTAACCTTTGAGTATAAAGTGTTTGGTTTGGTTTTTTGCAAGAGTGAAAGCATGCAGGATCCAACAATGTTTCCTGTCAGTTAAATTCCATGCTATAAGAATGTAATTTAAAAGAACACATGCACATATATGTGTGTTTAGTTTCTTCAGATTTCTGAATAGGAACAGAAATCATGGAATGAGGCAAATAATCAAATATCTATTTTGGTCATTTTCACTTATTTGAGTAAAATAGAACAACTATTGTGGGTGCCAATTTCCTCATTTTTTATATATATATATATACTTCACTATAGTCCTGACTGCATAAAAATGTAAAGAGCAGGGCAGAAAGATCTGAGTTACAGCTTTCTTCAGTACTAAATAAATACAAAATGGTTGTCACTTCCATATTTAGGGATGTGATCCCTGCAAATTTTGGTTTCTCTGTTTCACATTCTTTTAAAAGCCACAAAATTCACACGACTGGATTTCATTGGAAAATTCATATGAATTTTGTGCATTTTATAATAAACAGCATGCATTTGCCATAATTTGCCAAATGGTATGAATTTCTGTATACAATATACATATTTGTAAGTATTTTGGACATTGCCTTCACTAATATTTACTTGTATAAACTTTCTACTACTGTTCGGCATATATTTTCCTTTAACATGTATTTTCAACTGCATTCCAAAATTGTCAGAAGTATAAATAGTGAAGAATAATTGGTTTCTATATTTATTTGGGAAGTATCAGCTTAGTATGTTCTTACTATAATGAGAATTGAACAATATTCAGGGTTGTTTTTTTTTTTTGCATCAGATTTGTGCTAAATAAATTAAATTTGTGCTAAATACTAACTAAAAATATTAAAAAGTGTTTATCACCCTTCAATTATTTAATAAAAGCGGGGGTCAAATTTTCAAGAAGCCCTGTGAATTTCCTAGGGTTTTCTTAGGTGAGAAATCCTCAAAGGTGATTTTGCCAGTTCCTTCCTCCAAAAGCTAGCCTACAGCACCTAGTATTATTCCCTGGCTCTCTCCCATCCGAGTACTAACCAGGGCTGACTGACCCTGCATAGTTTCCAAGCTCCAAATGTTGTTGGACTGCAGCTCCCAGCATTTCTCAGCATTAGCTACACCAGGTAGGGGCTGCTGGAACTTGCAGTCCAACAATAGCTGGACTTCATAACTCAGTTCAGTGTAGTGTATGTGCTGAAGAGAGCAGGGTAGAGAAAGAAAATTAAAGCTTGGAAAAAGTTTGGATTACAGCTCCTACAAACTATCTTCTAGCTATAGGACTTGTAGGCAAAACTGAATCTCAACACCTCGTTGGCAAGACAGCTTTACTTTCACTAGTGTGTGAAAATTCACGCCCTCTTGCACCCCTGCAGTTTTATTGCCATGATGCAATAAAGCAAATGAAGGAGCTTCAAAAGAAATTTCCCGCCTCTGATTGGAATGGCTGATCGCTGTCCATTGTGATAGATGCTGTCATTATTTCACACTTTTCATACATGGAGAAAAGTAATTTTATTGCTCACCATTCTTCAGGAACAAGAAAAATTATTCTGTCATTTTACAACACTATTTTCACCATTGTAATTGTGGAATCCATGTGCAGTGTGCACATTTTTTCAGTTATACGTGTGTGTGTGTGTGTGTGTGTGTGTGTGTGTGTTAAAGCTTGTTTCTGTGTATTTTAGGAATGTGTGCCTTTGTTGATTTTGTATGCCTTCAAGTCATTTCTGATTTCTGGTGACTTTAAGACAGTGTTTTCTTGGCAAGATGTGTTCAGAGGAGGTTTGCCTTTGCCTTCCTTTGAGGGGAGAGAGTGTGATTTGCCCAAGGTCACCCACTGGGTTTCCACAGTCATGTGGGGATTCAAATCTTGTCTACAGAATCATGATCCAATGCTCAAAGCACTACACCATGCTTGCACTGATGTCCATGCTGTCGAGGGGGGGGGGGGGGAGAGACTGGCAATTGCATTGCAAGCCTAGAAATGTACAGATTTCCAAAAGGAACTTGCATCCACTTCTGCTCAGACAATGGGGTGAGGTGGTAAAACTTTTTTTGAAAAACTTTGGCACCCATTTAGCTGCCCTTTCTTCTTACATTTTGCTCTTGTCTCTATAACAATGTTCAAAAGATTCCTTAGCATGTTTTTGTTCCCTGGCTTTTCTGGCTCAACTTGCATTCTCTTTCACCTTTCCCCCCATTCTTCCCTAATATTATGCTGTTAATGTTCCATAATGTTGTCATCTTAATAATTAGATTGTAAGCCTTTTATCTATCTCTCATCCCCTCCTCTTTGTGTGTTTGAGATTTTTATTACTGTGTACAAAATAAAGTACTTATTCACACTATTAATCATTCAGGTATTTATTACAAGCATTCAGGTATTTATTATAAGTATTTATGATGGTTTATTTGTTCACCTGAGTATCCTTTAGGGACCTTTTCCAAGACAAGTCCTATGTTTCAACCTTCTGTCCAGGAGGAATTTCAAAATGTCTTCCACTTTGAACATGACTAAGAAGCATGAATTTATATTTATATGAGTGTTTTTAGCTTTTATTTTGTAATGTCCTGCATTATTCTTGAATTTCCTCCATTTTGAGGTGCCTTGTCATTGTTCGCAATTAGTACATCTGGTCATCCTGGATTTCCCTTAATTTCAGGCAGAATTCTTTCTTAGTCCTACCTGCAAATCCCTAGGATTACCTGATAATGTCTGACCCAATTACTAACCAACCCAACTCTGCTGATCTTCTGAAATCAGATTAGATTGGGTATGTTCAGAGTAGCAGAGTGGTCCACCCAAGGGACTAAACAAAATACAAGTGCAAAAATCATAGTCAATAAACATATACACTAGAATCAAATGCAACATTAAAAAACAGGGAAAACCCAACAATACTTTAAAATATAATCCAATCCTTTAAAAAAATAAAAACAAAATAATCCTAATAATATATCAATATAGCAGACCTGTGAGAAAGAAAATACATCAATTAAAAGCCACTTGAAAGAGATGGGTTTTCAAATACTTTAGAAATGCCACAACTTTATGCCCCTTGAAAGGGAGTTCTATTAATTTGGAGGAGGGGTTATTAACCCCCTACTGTCCTTCAATCTAACTAATACTGAAAGATGAACCAATGACTGATGCTAAACTAAAAGCATAGACAAGTTTATGTTCATGCATGTAGCCCTTCAGCAACAACAACAGCAACAACAACACTCATTCATGGGTGATAGGTCAACCAATTAGTCATGATAGTTATTTGGAATCACAGTAGTAAGAGACTATGTGCCATTGCATAGCAGCTGGTGAAATTGTGGAAACATCTGGAAATCATCACAGCTGAAAACACCCTTACATTACAGAATGTGCATCTGCATTGTTGCTGTTATTGTTGTTGTGTGCTTTCAAGTCATTGCCCACTTATGACAACCTTAAGGTGAATCAATCATGGAGTTATCTTGGCAAGATTTGTTGAGAAAGGGTTTGCTTTGCTTTCCTCTGAGGTTGAGAAAGTGTGACTTGTCCAAAATCATTCAGTGACTTTCCATTACTAAGGTACAAAACACAGTGCATAAAAAATTCCAGTTTGAGACTGTTTTAACTGCCCTGGCTCAGTGTTAGGAAATCCTGAGAAATGTAGTTTTGTGAGACATTTAGCCTTCTCTATCAGAGAGCTCTGGTGCCACAATAAATGACATTTCCCAGGATTCCCTAGCACTGAGCCAGGGCAGTTAAAGAGGTCTCAAACTGTATTATTTCTGCAGTGTGTTTTGGGATGTGTGTGGGATTCCAACTATTGTCTCTAGAGTCATAGTCCAATGCTCAAACCACTACACCATGCTGGCATCTGTTTTTATGATATTGTGATATTATAACCAGCTCTCACTCAAACTGTTGATGCTACCTCTTCAACAACCATGTGGGACCATGTTACAGTGCATTCTCTACCATGCATTATTTTTTTCATTTTGGAAATTTCCTCAGATGGAACTGAAGATAATGGAGATTGATCTTTCTGTATTCAGGGTGCCAATTACAGCAAGATCAAAATGTCATGACTTTAAAGTGGTGCAGCAGTGCCTGAGATTATCAAGAGATGGTAGAAACTATTACTTAGTATTCTTGCTAGACACATGCCATATTGCAGTTACAACTTGGTTAGGTGGCTATTTTAACACACACTAGTAATCTCCTCTAACAAAGACAGTATTTCTTGTCATATCAAAGTATTTCAATTTCAGGGCTCTTTGTAACACATTTCTAATTCAGTTTCAAATACGAAAGTTGATTGCTTTGCCATGTTTACATAAGATTTAGTCTGTCCTAGAGAAATATCATTACAGTGCACTTTTGACATGATCCAAATGTCTTGGGCTTCAGAAGAACACCTCCTGTCATCTTGCTTAATGGAGAAAATACAAAGAAATCTCATTCACAAATACTTTGGAGAGGTAGCCATTGTCATTAATGTGTCCTTGAAATATCTGAATCCTCCCCTCCTTCCTCTACCCCACAGCTCTGCAGTAGATTTGCACATCTTTCCCTCTCCAGGATTCAGTGCTGAAAGCTAGTACTTCTTTGTTTCATGCTAAATGTATGCCTGTATTTTTATTTCTAAAGAAAGTAATAGAACCTTTGACATGGTCCATCATCATAGCCATAGGTTTATAGAAGGTTTGTTATTTTGTTATGCAGCAGTTCTGAGACAATGCATCCATACCTCTTCAATACAGCTACAGTTCTAAGAAATAATCACTCTTGCTGTAAAATACAGGCCCAACAGCAAATGTCAATAATAGCAATAATCTTTATATATATATATATATATAGTTGCATACCTAACAAAATTCATAAAACATATAAAAACAGTTAAAACATTTTAAAATTACAAAACATACCTTGAAAATCAAAATATATTTATGGAGCAGGGGAAAGAATTTACTTATGTGTTCTTTGTGCAGAAAAAAGAAACTAGGCCACTAAGGCCTTTTGCAGACTGCTAGAAATAGTGCAAATTGAGTCCACTTTAAGGGTTAGGGTTAGGGAATCATGGGAACTGTATTTTATTGTGGCACCAGAGCTCTCTGAAAGAGAAGGCTCAATGTCTCAGAAAAAAAACCAATTCCCACGATTCCCTAGCACTAACCCTAACCCTTAAAGTGGACTCAATTTGCACTATTTCTGCCTTTCTGTTGCTCCGGAGAATAGGACTCGGATGCAAGCTACAGGAAAAGAGATTCCACCTTAACGTTAGGAGGCACTTCCTGACAGTGAGAGCTGTTCGACAGTGGAACACACTCCTTCAGAGTGTGATGGAGTCTCCTTCTTTGGAGGTCTTTAAACAGAGGCTGGATGGCCATCTGTCAGGGATGGTTTGATTGTGAGTTTCTGCATGGCAGGGGGTTAAACTGGATGGCCCTTGTGGTCTCTTCCAACTCTATGATTCTATGATTCTGTGATTCTAACTCTTTGATGGACTTACTGTATTTGTATCATGTAGGGATATTTTAAATGCCAGTCTGGGGTCATGCCAGGAAAGTTACTCATTATAGGACCAAGGAGTTTGGTACGCTCATAGAATTACATGCTGCAAACATGCTCAGTGAATTCAATTTCTTCTTCATTACAGGGACATAGCTTCATTACAGGGACATAGCTTGTATGCCACACCATGATAGTGCCCATCTAAAACTGCAGACAGTAGGCAATTAAATCTGGCTCTCAAAAAAAAAAACTGTCAATATTTTGCAACAGTCAGATTTTGAAATACCTAGAACTGTTGGGAAATTTGAAATTCAAGCCAAAATGCAGAGGTGATCAGGTTTTACTGCCATTTGATAAGGAATATTGAAGATCTATGTCCTTAATCCAATTTTCTAAAATAAAATTAAATGCTTTGAGCTCAGGGGCATAAAGAAAATCCATAGACAGTCCTAATAAATGCAGTTTAGTAGAAAAGGTTTTAAACCAAGAACTAGTATAAGCATCTTTCTGTAGAAGATGTACATAACCTGCAGAACTATTTGAATATACCAGTTTGGTCCAATATCTGAAAGCATTTAGCTAGGCTGTGCCTTCTAATGATGCAATGCCTACCTCAAGTCTTAAGGCTGCTACAGAAGCACATCTTGGCATAATAATCCTAAGTGACAGAGTGTTCTGGAGACAAAGGCTAAAATATTAAAGAGTGTTGCTCATTACCTGATGAACATACATTGTACTGGCACAAAGGCCACAAGACTCCTTTCTTGGGTTTAAATCAGGCCACAACTTTATTGATTTACAGGGTCAATTTTAACAAACATTAATAAATTAGCTTTGCCACAGGTGTAAAAGAGGTGAACCCACCATGAAGATGGTCCTTCACAACCCGTGGCAAAGCAATAAATCTGAAATTAAATCCAGTAAATAATTAAATAAATAGTTAACCAATAATCAAACCCCTCCCCGGAAGTGACGACATATTACGTCATATGACATCATAATTTGTTATGATGTAATTCTAAATTTAATAACATCATTTTCTGTTTATTTGTTTAGAGCCAAATTATTTTTCTATCCCAATTTAACTAGCCAAATTAATTTTATCTGTGTGATGGGGTCATTCCCCACCACAAGAGGGAGGGCCAGCAAAGCTAGGTACCCCCTCTCACCCACCCCACACAGATAAAGTCATAAATTTGGTCAGACAATGCTCCTATATACAACCATTGCCCTTCCAAGGAGAGGTGTATTCCCTCATCAGAAAAAAGTTGTGGCTTATCATGAGTAATTGAATGTTGAATAAGACCCATGCCCCTCTTCAAGAGTTGCTTTGAAACAAAATGATTAAGCCATCTCCTTGCATCATTAATTGCCAAATCTTTTTTAGCCCCAGCCCAGGAACGTCAAGGCAGTAATTTAGTCCACATTAATTTGGCAGAGGGAACCATGGCTTGTAGGGTGTCTAAATCCTGTATGATTTGCTTGGCCAGCTGAAGGCATGGCACGTGCACCAAATCATTTTCCCCCAGATGAATCACAACAGCCCGGGGATAAAATTGTGCGTGTGACTTAAGGTGACTCTTCATGGTACTCAAGAGCGTCGGCCACCTCATGCCTCTTCTGCTGAACCACAGCATGTGGCCCAAGTTAGACAACCCAAAGAAGTGTTTGAACAGTGCTCCTTTAGGAAATATTCCGCCCAAATGACCAGGCTATGCCCAACAATCCAAATGTCACCCGGGCTAAATAATCTGAAATAAAAGAAAAGAATCAGCAATACTAATCAATTGTCTAACATAAGATTTAAAAGCGCGTGAGCACCATCTGCCAATTCTACAAATGTCATGCTACTCATGCCATGAGTGGCAACAACTGTTGCAGCTCCTATACGAAAGGAGTGTGAAGAAAAAAAGTCTCTGGGCAGTCCCGCTTTCTTAACAACTTCTTTTTAAAACTGACCTGAATTGAAATTGTGTTAAAGGTAAACCCATCAAATGAATAAACAGATATCCGGGCATCTCAGGCCTGATTCGTAAATAGCTATCCAACGCCATAAAAGGGCAAATTTGGCCTTAGCCAAAATTAAGGACTGACCCTTATCAAATTGGTCGGTCTTAGATCGCCTAATGTGAATCTGCACACCATAATCAAATAGGGCAATATCGGAAATCAGAAGTGCCCTGCCAGAAGTGTCATTCCTAGAACCAGGAACAATCTCACTAATTCTAAGGGCAGCAAAAAATGCAGTAGCAAAAACTTCCCTAAATAAAACCAATTCCTCAGGTGAATAGCATACTAATGCCAGGTGCTCCCATAGTTTAAGCAAAACAGGTCCATTTATAGGCCTTCTAACGTCTTTTAACATAACGAACTCCCTGGCCCATCCTTTGACCACCTTTCTAATTTTAAAATCCCCAGTGGGATCATGAAACCCATTAGCCTTGGAGAAAAGGCAAGGGTGGTCAACCTGCCCCTAATGGTGACAGGTGATAACCCCAATTGTTTGAGAAAATCTATAAACTGGAGAACTAAATCAACGTTAATTGGCCATGAAAGTTGTTCTCCAATCTCCGACATGAATTGACTAAAAGAATTTAAAGCTGATTGATAAGACTTGCGTGTTGACGGGGCAATGGAATTCAACATTGCCCTGCACACTTCTAATCTCCAAAGTTCCAGAGAAACTTCGGTACCTCCAGCAGGTGTAAGGTAGGCTGGGGCGCTAAAAGCCGGAACTTGGTAAGCTGAAAACGAGAAAGTGCATCAGCCAAAGGGTTAAGCAAACTAGGAACATGTTGAGCTCTAAAGAGAATATTAAACTTTAAACATTGCAAAACCATTGCCCTCACCAAACCCATAACCTTGGGATTTCTGGAGGACTGCAAATTTAGCACATGGACAACCGTTTGGTTGTCACACCAAAACCAAACAGTCTTGTTAGCAAAGTGGCTCCC
>CM034705.1:22641183-22661283 GCA_020142125.1 Phrynosoma platyrhinos | reverse complement strand
GGAGTGCCATATCCTCAGATCCTCACGGATGCCCCTTGTGATTCTAACATGGTGATGCCGAGTGATTAAACCATCAGTGGCCTTATAAAGTCTAGCACAAAATGCCCGCCCTGGAACTACCACCCTACAAGCAAAGTTTAACAAGCCTGTAAGTGATTGGAATTCAAGGACTGTAGCCTTCTTTTTATTTAACATACAGTGGTACCTCTACTTATGAAATTAATTCGTTCCGACAGCCATTTCGTAAGTAGAAAATTTCATAAGTAGAAGCAAATTTAACATTGAAATGCCCTAATCCATTCCAGGCCCCCAGATTCAAGCTACAACTCAATACAAATGTATAATACAGGGTTATTCCGTTAAGTGCCTCTAATACAAACATGTTACATTACCCTTAAGGAACAAAAAGGAAGCTAAAAATACAGTCCTGGAGATCAGAAGCCACAAATATCACAAGCCAAAAATACAGTTCTGGAGATCAAAAGCCACAAATATCAGAAGCCAAAAAGCCACAAGCCACAAGTCCTACCTTCCTGGATCTCAGAAGCCACCAATTTTGCTAGCCACACTTCCTCTCCTCTTTCGCAAGCCCAAACAGTGCTGCCAGGCTGAATTTCGCTAGGCAAACACTTCCTCTTTCGCTAGCCAATACAGTGTTGCTTTGCTAGATTTCTCTAACCAATGGCATGCCATGAAATTCGGAGAGCAGCTCGTTCGGGCCAATTTCATAAGTTGGAATGCTTTCTTAAGTCGAAGCAATTTTTTTTGGGAGGTGCATTTCATAAGTCGAATTTTTAGGTAGAAGAAGCATTCGTAAGTAGAGGTACCACTGTAGTTTGGACTTCTGTCCTCATGGCCAACAACTTCTCAGAGGGCAAATGAGAAATTCCAGCAGTAGTGTTTATCTTAATGCCCAAAAAGGTTAATTGAGTGCTAGGACCCTCTGTTGTTTCTTCAGCCAAAGGGACTCCCAATTCTTTCATCAATTCCTGAAATTGCACCAAAGTGTTGTGGCATTGTAATGAATCAGGAGAACCAGAGAATAAGAAATCATCCAGGTAATGAGCAATAGCCTTATTACCAAGTTTCTTAACTGTACACAAATGGAGAAAAGTACTGAAAGTCTCAAATGCAGCACAAGAGATTGAACATCCCATTGGCATTGCCTTATCAAAATAAAATTTTCCTTCAAACTGGATACCCATTAGATCAAAGTCATCCGGGTGTACAAGGAGAAGTCTAAAAGCTGACTTGATGTCTCATTTAGCAAGCAGGGCACCTGAACCCAAGTTTGTAATCATCGAGACTGCTGAGTCAAATGACGTGTACCTAACTGAGGTAAGCCCTGGGTCAATGGCATCGTTCACTGAATCTCCTTTGGGATATGATAAGTTATGAATTAGCCTGAATTCCCCAGGAGGTTTTATTTTGGAACAATGCCCAGAGGGGATAACGGAGTGTAGGAAAAGGCAAGGAATCATGAGGACCAGAAATTCTCCCTGCAGCAATTTCCTTAGCCAATTTTACCTTGACTATATCTGGCAATTCCCTCACAGAACGAGCATTAGATGCAGAACAAAAAACCCTAGGACCAGAATAAGGAATATGAAAACCTGAATGAAACCCATGAAATAAGTATACAGCAGCCTCCATATTAGGATATTTACTTAGCCAAGGCTCCATATTAGCCAAATTAATTGGCGATGGGGCCTTTTGCTCCAATCGGTACTGGCTCCTCCTGTTCGTTTTCCTTTAATGCAGGAGTTCCCCAGGTGTCCACCTCCATAGGTGTTACACTTATGTTCATACCTGCAAGGTTGTCTTTTGCATTTACTGGCATTGAAATCCCAACACAAGACAAATTGTCTTTTATCACTCATGTTAGTCCTCACCATTGTTGCAACTGCTTGAGGGGGAGGCCCCAACCATGACATCTGCCCAAAGTTCAGACTGGACATGTTGCCAGGATAAATCAGGATCTTGGACTGCACGCATTCTAAATTGCTCATCATATTACAACCAAGCGCCCCCTCTGGAGTTGTATAAGCAATTGGTATATGCTTTTATCATTATCTCCTGATATTTTGAAAAGTCAGGAGATCTAAGAGGCTGCTTTTCTTCAATTACACCTCTGTAAATAGTGCATCCCATAATCCAGTTTACAAAATTGCACTCCAGCTTAGGGCGTTTAAGTGCCTGAAATTCTTTAGGCAAGCTAAAGACAATAGTGTCCTTAACCATGATCCTTGGTTCAGGATCTCTAAATGTTAAAGTAAATAAATCAATATATTCCCCCTTCCAAATCCATCCTTTAGTGGAAACAGGAAGGTGAGAACCAAGGGTGTAGACATGCTCACGTAAGGAGTAGGTTCCACACTGCCAACCACTCCAGAAAGGTGTGTATCAGCAATTTGCACCACAAGGGCAGAGGTAACAACATTGAGGGGCTGGCTAGTATGCACCTGTGAATCAGGCACCTGTGAAACAGCAAGGGCCTGAGTGGGTGCACTTAAAGCTGCAGGGTTAGGCTGCTGCAAAGCCGCCCCCAGCCCAACTTGGCTACCTGGAGCCCATACTGAGGTAGACCAATTAGCATTCAAAGTGCCCAGAGACACACCTGAGCTTGAAGCTTGAGTGGCATCAGTAGTTGACTGTGAAGGTGCCCCAAGGTGCGGGCCCACAACAGATCGGGTTTCCACAGAAGCAGAGGCAGCCGCTGCTTGATCGCTTCTTTGCGTAGCACTCGCTTGCTCCATATCTCCACTTGCAGCAACTGACCTCTGTAAGAGGTTATACAAATCAGCCAAAGTAGGCTGCCCGGACGCAGGGGGATCCACACCTTGTGTCCCCAAACCCGGGACTCTTTGCAAGAGGTCCCAAACATCAGCAACCGTGGGGTGCCCGAGCTCCACTGCCGAAGCCACCAGTAGGCCCGGTGTGGTAGCAGCCAACTGGGACTCAGGTGTAGCCATGTAAGATGGTGGATTTACATTGTCAATACCCGAAGGGTTGGCACTCGGGGAAGAGGCAGTAGCCTGGAGTTCCTTTTGCGCTAGCTGATTACAAAGTGCAACACAATCCTGCACCATCTTACCTAGTTGAGAAACTTGGGCAAGAAGGTCCTCACCTTTATTAGAAGGCTTGGAAGGTCTTTTAGGGGCTAAAAGAATGGAGGGATCAGTCACAGCCGCCCAATGTTTAGATTGGGCCTTACTATGTGGCACCCTGAGCTCATATGACAAAAACAGGGGCCCTAATAATCACCACACGGATGATTCCAACCTAGCTGAAAGGCCACCCTTTCCCAAAAGTCACTCAAGACACCACAGCCAGGGAGCAAGCTGGCAACCACCAGGGAAAAGGTGTCCACCGAAGGCCCGACATGGAACCTTTACTGAAGACCAAGTCTTTGCACACTCACCGCTGGAAGAAAGTGCAGCGAGCACCCCTCCCCCAGCAATGGGTCCCGGCCTTACCAGATCGAGTGGCCAGGGTGTCTCAGAGCCTCAAGGGACAAAAAAGACACCAGGTGAAAATGGAGCCTGCGACCCTTACCTCAGGTGAAGAACCCCAAGAAGGAGAGCAAGGCAGCAGGCCTTGAAGGCCGGCCCGAAGACTGCCCCCCCCGTGAGAAACTCTGTCTAAACCAGAGCCCACGGGGTGAACAAAATGATTAATCCCAAAGCTAGAACTCACCAAAAGTCAAGAACAGTTTGATGAGGTCTCACTGTCTCAACTATCAAAATGGCTACCTCCACGTGGTTGCAACAAGTTATAAATGACAAACTCTTGTTCAAAATCTTGTGCAACCAAACGAGAATGTTAACTACAGCCACTGGCTAAAACGCAGTGGTGAGATTTTGCACCCCTATCAACCAATGGGGAGTCCTTGCCCTTATTTGACCAGTACAACAAGATACCCCTCTCGACAAGTCGGGGGTGTCTTTATAGGAGAATCTACAGTAAATGGATTTTGAATGACAACTCAGGTTATATCTCACCTTCAATGTCAAAGTGTGTTGTGGAAATGCTGGATTCTATAATGTGTCTATAATGTAATCTGATCCCTTGCAGTTTACCTTAGTGAAAATATAATATTCTCCTTCATATCTTTCCTTCTATATAGGTAGTAGGACATCTAGCTCTATTCTCTGATGACTGTTTCCCTAAACTTGAAGATGTAGCTTCAGTTTAAGTAAAACCACAAGGCATCTTTAAACACCAGCTTATTCATTAACAATACTTCAAGACTGTGAGCCAATTGGAGTCATAGATTGTTGTGATAATCCTCTGTGAGATGCTATCCACCACCAAACAGCTGCTAATTTCGCTAGCTGTGCCAGATGCAATGAGCCAAGTAAAAATGATGATGATGATGATGATGATGATGATGATTACTATTTTTACCTTTTAAAAAGGAATGTACTCTATGCTTATGGATTTATAATCTCTTCCTTAACCAGTCACTAGTATGTCATTTGAAGATATCATATTTTCTTTCAAAACAATACCATTACTGGTTTCTGGATCAAGATAACCAAAGCTATCTTTCAGGTGACACTCATGCATACCTCTCTAGCAACTTGTTGATTAATGTTTTCCAAAAGTGTCTTCTTGAGATGAGATTTAGCCTTTCCATATTCTGAATAGTTTTATTTCAGATGCATTTCTGAGAAATGTTAAGGTTCATGAAGGTAAAAGTAAAAGTTTTCCCTTGACAAGATTGTCTGACCATAGTATCTGACTGTAGGGGGTGGTGCTCATCTTCATTACTAAACCAAAGATTGTCAAAGACAATCCAAGACAATTCTGTGATCATATGGCCAACATGACTGCACAGTATGCTGTTACTTTCCCACCAAAGTGGTACTTATTTATTTACTTGCACTTTTACATGCTTTTGAACTGCTAGGTTTGCAGAAGCTGGAACTAGTGACGGGAGCTCACTCCGTTACACAGTGCTTGGGCCTTGAATTGCTGACCTGCTGATCTTGCAATCATCAGAGTCAGTGTCTTAACCACTGAGTCACCATGTCCTTAAGGTTAATATCTTGCTATATATTCTACAGATTTTTTTAAAAAAAAAACACCACCATTCCATGCAAGTATTCAGAACATGACAGTCAAGATTCAGCATCTCACGTAATCTTAGCTAGAATAAGAATAAATGATAACTTGTGTAAGTATTGCCTCACCAGGCTCCCATCAATTCATTGGGTCAGTTTTATTTGGGGCTAAAAATGGATTTTGGCCCTTGAGATCAGTTTTGGGTATCAATATTCTTTATGCATGTATCCAAAGCTTATAAATATTCAAGAATTATGTAAATTCCAAAAAACCCCTAGATTTTGACATTTTATATACGGGACATCATTTTACTATGCCATTATTTTTAATGAAACCACAGATTTTGGTATCCACATGGGGTCCTGGAACCAAACCCCAGTGGATACCAAGGTTCCACTGTATAATATTTATTTATTACAATATTTCTATCTTGCTATATATAATAAGAATTCATGGCACTATACAGTTAAAAATCAGTTTAAACAATTTTCACTTTAAAATTTGAACTAGTAGAAATACAAATAACATGTAACCTACCTTGGGTCCCACATCAAAAGAAAGGCAGCATATAAATGAATAAATGAACATGTTTAATATGTTACTAACTAAAAAGTTAAAAACAAATTAAAATATTTTATTTATGCTGTGTATGTACAGATTTGGAGACTCATTGAGACCCAAAGCCAATTGTTTAAAAGATATTATAAAACCACATAAAACCACATAAAAATACTTAAACAACATTAAACATCACTAACCCCCAAACCACAAACATTTAAACACACTATCAATCTACCTAACACACTTGTTACATTCATCTGATTGGGAGGGGAAAAAACTTTCCCCCCCAGCTCATTGTTCTCGATTTCTGATGGTCATATTTTCTTGATCTCGAAGGCAATGTTTTAACTTGGCATCAGTGCAAAGCCAACACTGCCACCAATAAGGCCTACAAGGGGAGGACATTCCACAACAAAGGTGCCATTGCAAAGAAAACCTGAATACAGTCCTTTTTAATATAGAATGCTAACATTCACACTTTGGGGGGATGCAGATGGGTGGCCGTGGGCCACCCTGGGAAGCGGTGGATTGGGGCCGAGGCTGCCCTACGCCTCGGTCCCAATCCTCCCTTTCGCCGCCTGGGATAGGAGCGCTCCTTCCACAAGCTTTGAAAGGGGCACCCGAAGAGCTGCCATGTGGCTCTCTTGCATCTCTTCCGGCTCAGTGTGTCCGGATCCTGAGCTGGAAGGATGTCATCGGAGTGCCCATTGTGTGCAATGATGGATGCTTCAATGATGTCCTCAGGAAGAGGTTGGAGTGCCTGACGTCCGGCTGCCCCTCCCCTTCCTTGCCTCCAAGACAGCCCAAAGCGCCATCTGCAAAGGGGGATAGTCTCATTAAGCCAGGTATTCCCCATCTTATATCTATCATTTTTTTTTTTTGCCTTAAGTGAAGTACCCTACAGTTCTCTGTGTCAAATTTTAGGCAGACGTACTATTTGCTTTTAATAAATAAACATCCCACAAGGTAAGGGAGCCCTGGTGGTGCAGTGGTTAAATACTGGCACTACAGCCAAAAGGTTGTGAGTTTGATCCTGCAGGGCTCCAAAGTCCACTCAGCGTTCCATCCTTTTGTAGGTTGGTAAAATGAGTCCCCAGCTTGTTGGGGCAATTGTACACAACATAAACTGTTTAAAGAGTGCTAGTTCACTGATAAGTGATATAGAAATGTACTTGATATTGATATTGCTAAAGTATTTTTCTCTAATTCCCATTGACAAAGGACAACTAAACAAATAGTGAGCGAGGTCCTCAACTTCATACAGAACACAGCAACAGTATTGTAAACAATAACAAACAAACAAACAATAATTTAGCTAATTGACCATCCAGAATTCTGGAAGATGAGCAGCTAGGATCTTAACCAGGGTCCTTTATCATGAAAAACATGTGTTCAACATGTTTTTAAACCCTATTTGTTATTGGTTCATATTATTATTATTATTATTATTATTATTATTATTATTATTATTTTCCCTTGCTCTCTGGGTAAGCAAATTTGATCTAAAGGTGAAGAAATTATATCACATTATTGTTAACATGTAAAAACAAGGTAGGATTGAAATGGAGTTTGCTAATTAAATAGCATAAAGCCTTTGAGATACCCATTGGGGACCTCCCTCCATGAATGTATAGCTCATAGCAGGATTGTACTGATTAATTAAATCTTAAAAGCTGTAGAATAATTGCATGTAGCATGGCTGACACAATTAACACTAAGCTATAAACAGTTTGGATTAGAAATTAATTACTTCATAATGTATTGCCATTTGGAATGATACACTTTAAAAATTATAAAGACTTCACCATTGTTATTTCTAAAAACAATCCTGTCAGTAAAAACATTGTTATATTACTATTATATTACTCCCTATTTGAGGATCTAAGAATTTGAGGATCTAACTAGATTCAATGGCAACATATCCATTTTAGAAGACACTATTATCCAAAAATATAAAATAAGTGTGGTGGCCAATTTCACTTTTAAAAAAGAAATGAGAAGATGCTTGTGTTTCATGGTTCTAGGTGTGGCACAACCCTCCCAAAGCCAGTGACAAAAAGGTTTCTATTAGGAGGGAGATTATGACAAAGTAATTCAGTCTACATGGGGTTATACTGCCCCTGAAATCTCAGGCTCGTACCTTGTGTACACTTCTGGACTCAACCCTGAGCCTGGATGCTAGGTGACAGTTGAGGCTAGTACACCCACTGCACCTCTTTCTGGAATGGTCAGATGAGGTCATACATCTCATTTGGATTATGGTAACACACTTGATGTGGGACTGCCTTTGTGAGATGTTTTGGAATTTCAGAAGATTCAAAATGCTGTGGCCAGACTGCTGGTTGGGTCTAGTTACAGAGAACATAGAACTCCCTTGTGGAAACAGCTGTTCTGTCTTTGTTTCTAGGTGCAATTCTGCTTATGTCTTATAAAGCCCTACATAGCTTTGCTTCAGATCTGAAAGATTGTACCTTCCTATATGAATCTCTCAGAATCTTAAGATGTTTTCTTCTCAGTTAGAGGCCCAGATGGTGAGGACACATGAGAGAGCCTTCTCAGTGACTGCTCCCAGGCTGTGGAATTCACTTCCATAGGAGACTAGACTAGCCCCTGCTCTACTCTCCTTTCGCTGGCAAGCAAAGACCTTATTATTTTTAATTCTATGTTTTAAATTTATTTTTACAATTTTAATGACATTTTAATATGATATCTTGTTTACTTGTGTTTTAACTTTTTTATCATCAGGTTTTAGCTTTTCTTATTTTAACATTGTTGTAATCTGCCTTGGGCATGATACAATACTATTAGCAGATATCACAAAGACCTGGAGCAATTACTGAAACAGATCAAGGAGGAAAGTGCTATGATAGGCCTGATGCTGAACATTAGGAAAACAAAATAGTAACCACAGAAGAAAATTAAATAGTCAAAGAGCTCCCATACCTTGAATCAAACATTAATCAGAATGGAGACTGTAGTCAAGAAATTAGAAGAAGGCTAGGATTGGGAAGAGCAGCTATGAAAGGACTGGACAAGATCCTAAAATGTAAAGATATAACTCTGAACAGTAAGGTATTGCTATTGAATTTCCCATCATCATGTACAGATGTGAGAATTGTGCAGTAAAGAAAGCAAACAGGAAGACTTATTTGAGATGTAGTCTAGGTGAAGAGTGCTGAGAATACCATGGATGGCCAAGAAGACAAGCAAATGAGTCCTATAATAAATGAAGCTCAAATTCTTCCTGGAAGCTAGGGGCCTTTATAGACTGCCAGAAATAATGCAGCTTGAGGCTACTGTAGCTGTCCTGATAGGGAATCATGGGAATTGCAGTTTTTTCTGAGACATTGAGCCTTTTCTATCAGAGAATTCTGGTGCCACAATAAACTAGAGTCACTAAATCACTAAAGAGGAATTCAAATAGCTAGCACATGTAGGGGTCAGAAAAGCCAAAGCACAGAATGAGCTTAGACTTGCTAGAGCATTTAAGCACAATAAAAAGGGCTTCTTTAGGTATGTCTGTAGCAAAAGAAAGAAGAAGGAAATGGTAGGGCCACTGCGCAGAGAAAATGGAGAAATTCCAACAGAGGACAGAGAAAAGACAGAGCTACTCAATACCTTCTTTGCCTCATTTTTCTCACAAAAGGAAAAAGGTGTTCAAACTGAGCAAAATGAAGCAGAGGACAAATAGGGGAAATGCAGCACAAAATAAGTAAAGAGGAAGTACAGGAATACCTGGTTAACCTAAATGAATTTAAGTCTCCAGGAGCAGATGAACTACATCCAAGGATATTAAAAGAACTGGTAAATGTAATCTCAGAGCTATTGGCAATAATCTTTGATAACTCCTGGAGAACAGGAGAAGTCCCAGCAGACTGGAGGAGGGCAAACATTGCCCCCATCTTCAAAGAGAGGAAAAAAGAGGATCCCAACAACTATCACCCAGTTAGTTTGACATCAATACTGGGAAAGATTCTAGAACAGTTCATTCAACAGAGAGTCTGTGAACATTTAGAAGGGAATGCCATAATCACTAAAACTCAACATGAGTTTCTCAAAAACAAATCATGCCAGACTAATCTGATCTTCTTTATTGATAAAATTACCAGCTTGGTACATGAAGGGAATGTGATAGACATAGCATATCTTGATTTCAGTAAGACTTTTGACAAGGTCCACCATGGTATACTTGCAAACAAGATAGTAAAATGTGGGCTATACAATGCAACTGTTAGGTGGATTAGTAACTAGTAACTTGCAGATGACACCAAATTAGGAGGAATACTAATACCCCAGAGGACAGGATGAAAATTCAGAATGACCTTAATAGATTAGAAAGCTAACAAAATGAACTTCAATACAAAGAAATGTAAGGTACTGCACTTAGAGCAAAAAAAGGAAATGCATAGATATAAGATGGGGGACACCTGGCTTTACGAGACTATGGACGTTTTCATACTGTCCTCCTAAAGCCGGGGTGGAGCCATTCCGGAACGGGTCGTGCCGCCGATTCCGGAATGGCTCCGCCGCCGAAAGGCTAATTCCGGTTGGACAGCCGGAATTACCTGAAGCCGGAGTTAGCCGGAGTTAGCCTTTTGCCACCTGGAGTGACGCCGGACTGAGGGCTCCGTGCGTTTGAACACACGGAGCAAAAAGCCGGACGGACGCAGGGATGGCACCGGAAGGGGCGGGGTTTGCCGCTGCGCGCGTGTGAACTACGCGGAAATGGAGCCGGAGTAGGGCCGGATGGAGGCCGGCTAGCGTCCTCAAAAAGGCCAGTGTGAAAACGTCCTATGTGTGAAAGGGATCTAGGAGTCCTAGTGGGCCACAAGTTGAACATGAGTCAACAGTGTGATGCCGCAGCTAAAAAGGCCAATGCAATTTTAGGCTGCATTAATAGAAGTATAGTATCTAGATCAAGGGAAGTAATAGTATCACTGTATTCTGCTCTGGTCAGACCCCACCTGGAATACTGTGTCCAGTTCTGGGCACCACAATTCAAAAAGGATGCTGAAAAACTGGAGCATGTCCAGAGAAGGGTGACTAAAATAGTGACGGGTCTGGAAACCATGCCCTACAAGGAATGACTTAAGAAACTGGGCATGTTTAGTCTAGAGAAGAGATGGTTAAGAGGGGATATTATAGGCCTGTTTAAATATTTGAAGGGATGTCATATTGAGGAGGGTGCTAGCTTGTTTTCTGCTGCCCCAGAGAACAGGACCCAGAATAATGGATGCAAGCTGCAGGAAAAGAGATTCCACCTCAATATTAGGAGGAACTTCCTGACAGTGAGAGCTGTTCAACAGTGGAGCATACTCCCTCTGAGTGTGGTGGAGTCTCCTTCTTTGGAGGTCTTTAAACAGAGGCTGGATGGCCATCTGTCGGGGATACTCTGATTTTGAGTTCCTGCATGGCAGGGGATTGGACTGGATGGCCTTTGTGGCCTCTTCCAACTCTATGATTTTCAAACCTCAAATCTACTGTGACAGCTCTTGTTCTCCAAGACTTATTGTCAGTGGTTCTAAGATTACGTCTGCAAGTTTCAGTAGAACTCTTGAAAGCAATTCATCTGGGCTGAAAACTTAAATTATTTTAGAGTAGCTAGGTATTCCTTTACTACCACTTCATTTATTCTGGGCTGTAGGTCTCTTGCTGCATGATTTATTCTAATTTTGCTTGTTAGAGCATTGTTTTCCTTTTAGGAGAGGACTGAGGCAAATAAGGTATTAAACTAATTCACCTTCTCTCTATCTCCCGTTAGAATTTCATCATATTCTCCAGGGAGTGGTCTTACCATTGGTGTTGTGAAATGACAAAATAATTGTTCTTAAAGGGCCTCTCCTTTTTCCTGGATCAAGGAGCAATGAAATAGTGACCTCTGTTCTAAGCTCATTTATTTTTCTCCCCAAAGCTCCATAATCTCTTGAAATATATTAATGGCTATATTTAGGTTTTTTTTTCTGATGTGAATCAAATGGAAAAAGTAATGGAAGGTGGACTTGCTTAATCTTGTCAGCATTCTGGGCAAGATACAAAGTGTTTGTTATTATGTTTAAAGCTCTACATGATTTGGGTCCAGGTTATCCACAAGATCACCTCCTCCCATATAATCTATCCCATACACTCAGGTCCTCTGGCAAACCTTTACTCCATTCACTCTATGTTGGTAACTGTCAGCCATCCCTAGATTGTGGAATGACCTACTAGAAGAGACTCAACAGCTGAATATGCTGTCTGAATTTAAAAGATTATTAAAGATCAATCTCTTCTGGCAGATTTAACCAGATGATTTTGAAATGGGGATTGTTTTAATATGTGTACATCTTGTTTGTCCTTTTAAATTGATTCATACTTTTAAATTGATGTATGTTTTAACAGCTGTCTTTTTAACTGATATTATTTGTTTATTGTTGTTGTTTCCCACCTTGTCCAATGGGGAGATGTGGGTAAGAAATTTTAATGTTGTTGTTGTTATCATCTGTGTCACATAATGAATCTTTACTCCTGGGAGACAGCACAGTTCTCAGGACATCTTATCCCATGTTCTTGACCCTGTTCTTGTGGCTCCTAATCACTGGTTAAGGAAAGAGCATGAATCAGTTCTGCTGTACCAAAGCTGTAACATGGTTCTTGATAGTTTTGCGTCTATGTTTCACATTCTTCTATATATATGCCTCCAGCATTGGAGAATATCCTAGAGCCCCATCTAGAGCCTTCTTGTGTAAGAATTACATAGATTGTGAATAATATAGACTACTGCACACATATGAACTCTGCCCACTACTCAGTTTGTTTGGAGAAATTAGCTTACATTCTGTAAAACTAGTACGTTGGTAAGCAGTATAAAAATGTACTTGTTATTGCTAACCAAAGGAAAAGGGCAGCACATACGTCTTAGTTGACCCATATATAGAATGCCTGAATAGAGCTATTGTATGATTATATATCTTCAAGTCTGCAGCCTCCCAAACCTCCCATACTCAGTTAAGGCTGAGGAGATAGAACCATGAGATAATTCCCCCATGTATTTTTTTTTTTCAGATTAGAATGCATGGGCAGTTGTAATTTGAAATTTAAATTGTAGAGTTACAGAGTTATACAAGATGAGACAAATACACACACAGAAAGAGAGAGAGCACCCACAACCACCTTATAATGATAAATTAAGCTAAAAATATCACCATCAGAAATTCAAAAGGAATTCTAAAACACCTTGAGAATGAGTTACAAAAACAGGAGCCTCTTTCATCAGGGAAGAAAACTTTCAGGAAACTGGAAGACAGATTTCATCCCAGCGTTCTTTTTTTCCTTCCCACAGATTGTGTTGTTTCTACATGAAATCCCAAAATGTTTTGCTTTTGTTTTTTTAAACCAGGAGAGGGATAATGGTATAACTCCAAATTTCTCTGGGAGGACACAGCAGGAATAGCTTCACCAAAGTTAACTTCACCGAAGAAAAGAAACATTGCATTTTAATTGCATCTAGATAAAAGTTCATCTGTTTTGCAGTGAATCAAAGTATACATCTGGTGTATTTGCTTTTCTTTTTAAAACATTTAATATATTTCTTCAGAACACTCTGTATTTTCCCATAGAGAAACTGATCCCCTCCCTCTGTACTTCATTTATCTTTGACATTTAATATCCAGATGGGTCCATAATGTGACAGATACTTTATTTCTTGAGGTATCCGCGTAGTGGAATCATTTCTGAGAACCCAGGAAGCTGATGCCTGCCAAAAAGGTAGCAGACTTTTTTCTTTTTTTCTTTTTGCATTTTGATATATTAGCTGATTGCTCTGGATTCATTCAGTGCAAAGCAGATAATGTCAACTTAAAGAACAGGAAGGGAAGATCACTGGCTGCATATAGTTGGAGAAGGCATTGTTTCATTTTCTTTCAATGATAGTTTGATGATTTAAAAAAGAAATAGAAACTGATATCTTTTTGATACCTGAACCATGCTGTTTTAAAGAAATATAATAAACATCCTTAGATCACACAGTGGTTTAAAATCAAATAAAAATGATATATTTAAACATTACCAACCCCCTTTGCAGATGGCGCAAAGCGCGGTCTTCAATCCCAAGAAGGGGAGGTGCAGACAGATGCCAGGCACCCCAATCCCTTCCTGAGGATGTCATTGGAGTGCCCATCATTGCATATGATGGCTGCTCTGATGATGTCCTTTTGGCTCAGCCTTCAGACACGCTGAGCCGGACAAGGCACAAAAGAGCCGCATGGTGGCTCTTCAGGCGCCCCTTTCGTGTCTTGTGGAAGGAGCGCTATTTTAGCGCTCCTTTCCCAGGTGGCAAAAGGGAGGATCGGGGCCGAAGCGTGGGGCAGCCTCGGCCCCAATCCATCACTTCCCAGGGTGGCCCTCGGCCACCCATCTGCATCCCCCCCAAAACACACATGCATGCACATACACACACACACATACCAAACCAGACACAGACACAGGTACAACCAGTGTCAAAAGGATCACTGTATCTCCTGAGCAAAAAAATGTAAGCCACAAGTAATATAATAAACATCCTTAGATCACACATCCTGCAACACACTAATATATAGGCATCATTGTTACTAATGAAATTACCTTGAAAAATAACATTAAAAATAGCATTTTGGTATAATGAGTAAATACTTGTTATTCCTAAATCATTGCTGGGGTGTGTTTTTTTTTTGTATTTTATTTAATTACCAATGAAGAACACTAACATTGGTGAACTTTTCAAGTAGCAAATTATTTTTCAAAAGTAATGTTTCAAGCTCTAACCAAATATATATTTATCTGGCTTTGTCATAGTCAGTTCAGAAAAGGAGGCCACGGTATAAATAAATTAGTTGGCAAATATGGCCTTGGCTAATTTAACCTGGTAGAAGATTATCTATTTCAATCACAAAAAATATTCCCTATTCTGTTAGCTGAGTGATCCTGTCTATTCTGAATATTTAAACAAAGAGAGAGAGAGTTGATATCTTTGGAAATGTTGAAAGTTGTATCAAATTTTGAAATATAGCTTCTGATTATACCTGTTTTTACAGTTATCTAATTTTGAAATCTCAGAAGCTGCCAAATGCTAAATGTTTGCCATCTACCAGAGATGAAATTTCACTTCCTCTTCCATAATGAAATATAATTGTATTTAAAACCATAACATACTGTCCAATAGGAAAAAAGGCTACTTATGAAACACTCAGTGATGTCAAACATGAATTGCACTTCATAGCAAACATTAAAAACCAAAATAAAATAAGTAAATCTAATACAGAAATCAAATACTATTGCCTGATAAAGACATGCAACCATTATCCCTGCCTAAAATAATGCAGTTCCCATGTGAAAAAGGAAGAAACTTTATGCCCTGAAATGCAATTCTGGCATTTTTGAGAGATGCAGCCATTCATAAATCTGCTGAGAAGATTTGTGTTGCTCTGTCAATACACATTTGTTCGATAAGATTAAATTAGCAGCTAACAATAGCAGCTTCATTTATATACTGCTTCATACTGCACTAAGCAGTCTCTAAGCAGTTTATAATGTGTAAGCTAATTGCCCCCAACAAGCTGGGTACTCATTTTAGTGAACTCGGAAGGATGCAAGCCTGAGTTGAGCCTGACCCCTTGGCTGGTATTGAACCTACAACTTTGTGGTATGTGAGTGAGTGGCTGCAGTACTGGCATTTAACCACTACACCACCAGGGCTCTACATTGATTCATTTACATAAAGCGTGTTGCTCTAGATAGAAGGAGAGCAGTCCTAATTACATTTCTGATCTCTCTGCATGTATGTATTCATTTATATGTTCAAAATAGGGATGCAAATCATCACTTTTCTCAGTTTCCCATGTGAGAACAAGGAGCCAATTTTTTTCACTCCTTAGAGGCAAGAAGGTAATACATTTCCTGGCTTTTGATTTAGAGATCTCACATTTGGGACAATATTTTCTGCTGAAATAGTACAATAATTAAATTGTACAAAAAAATACAATAGGTGCTGTTTTGTTTAATTGATTAAAAAAAGAATCCAGAAGCATTGCACTTTTTTCATCAAACTAGCCAGTCGTTCTGCACTTTCCCTGTTTGCATGTCCTTTGTCTCACAGAAAAAAGCAGTTTTGTGCAAACATTTTTTGTGCAACCACAACAGCAACATCATCAACAACAGCACACTCCTTTTCCTCAACCTGGAAGTGAAAACTTTTATGGAAGATGACAGTTCCTTGGTACTTGTGTCATAATGTGCCAAGACAGCCTATTTCACAAACAAAAAAAGTTAAATTAAAAAAATAAAAAATGAGAAAATTTGTGATATTCTTATTTGAAAATTCTGTTTCAACAGCTGAATTTTTTCAAAATTTCTCAATCTGAGAAAATAGTAAATAAAAAAGGAGCTGATAGCCAAGAGCCTGTATCATGTGGAAAGAGTCTGTTCACATAGTATTACACCCCTTCTACAGGGTACACTGCACTGGTCATTTACTGACCAAGGGTGAGGGGCAGCAGGAAGTATCTCTGGAGTGTGCTGTTTGGCTGGGGAAGGAAGGGGAGGCACCCAGTAGCACCTGGCTGAAGTTCTCCAACACCATCTAGAGAACATATTCATATTCTCCATGGGGATTAGGGAATTTGAACCCTCATTGAAAATTTTTCCTCAGCTTTTGACACCTAGCTACTATACAGGCAATTTTTAAAGTATTAATCTGCCCTGGACTATCTGTTTTGTTTTTTTAAATCACCACAAAGGATGAAAAAAGTTTGTAATGGTAAAGAAAACAACAATATCACCTTGTATTTGCATGGTGAGACTTTTGAGGCTGTGTGTATTCTACTAAGTAAATGAGAACATTAATCTATTTGTGACCCCTGTGAACTGGCTGGTGCAAGTAGGCATTATTACCCTAATACATGGTTGTGACCCACACCAGAATCAGTAAAATAATACCAAAAGGAACTTGGTGATAGAATTGATTGGACTTGCTTTTCTCTCTTTTCATCTCTTTCCCCTTACTTGACTGAACTATTTGTGCTTGTTGAAACATGACCTAAGCAGTGGCACCACTTTTAAGGGAAGGTACGCCTTTGATGGTATTCATGATTAGAGACCAGGATAATTGGGGCTTGGGTGATTAGGCAAGCCAGGGGCATATGATAGGGGGCGAAGCACAGTGGCCTTTTATGCTGGTTGCCCCCTATACAGCCATTCCTTCTCTTTTAAAGACAAGATAAGGGACTTGTTGGCTTTGTTGATCCTGGGTTTTGTTTTGTTTTTTTGTCACTGGGCTAAGTCATATTTATTTTTTTTAATTATTGTTGGGGATGACTTAGTACATTATGTAGCTATTGTTTGCTAATTATGATACTCATATTCCTTTCTCCCTTTATTAATATCTTATCTCTCCCTCCCCTCCCCTTTCTCCTCTGGGGTTTCTATTCCTTTTTCCTTTTATTTGCTAACTCTTAAGCATAAGTTCTGTAAATCTCTAGCACTGCATAGGTGATGTAAGAACAACTGTGAAATAATGTCTGCCTGCCTCTTTTTTTTTCTTTCTTTTTTTACATGGTCTAAAGAGGTGGGGGTTCTGCTAAGTCACTAACATGGTTTGGGGCAAAGCTAACAGCTGCTAGTTCCCTATAGCAGCTGCTTCAGTCTTTGGAACTTAGGGGCATTGTGGACAGGCCTAAAGGGCTGCCCTGGGGGTGCTGTTGGGATGGGGCAGCATATGCCAGCTGCCCCAGCCCCAGCCCGACACTGTCTTAAGGTAGTCATTTATCAAGGTACCAACTTCTCCAGTGATGGAAAACGTGGATTTCCAGAAGTTGGCTGCAATTGTCATCTATTCTAACTGTTGGTAGCCAGTGCTAGGGATGGTGGAAGTTACTTTCCAACTACATCAAAAGGTCTTCATTCATAAACTTGGATCCCACCTGCCTGGCTCTATTAAGTTTATTCAAACTTTGCCTTTGTTCATTTTATCTCAAGGCCAGAAACTTTATTCCCATCCACCCCAATATTACTATGGATATACATTTTTGCATAGTATTAAATTTTGCTGTCAGTTTACACTGTGAAGGTTAAAGTTTGTTTGTATATGATTGTCACTTCTTCTCCCTACCATGCTTTTACAAATAAATGTAAAATTTTATATATAATTAGAGTCTTTTATTGTTATTATAATTCTGTTTATTTATATCCTGTCTTCGTCCCAGTACAAACATTCTAAGTTAAAACAGTATAAAACATTAAAAATACAATGTTTAAAAATAATTAAGCAATTCAACACAATTAAAAACATTACATTATTAAAATTTAAAAATTTAAAACTCATTAAAACAAAAATCGATATTAAAACAAAAACCCAAAACAGTGCCCATATCAATATGTGAAGGCCTGGTGGCATAAAAACATTTTTATCTGCCACCAAAAAGAAAGCAAAGATGGATCCATCCTAGCCTCTCTAGGGAGGGAGTTCCAGAGCTTGGGAGCAGCCAGAGAGAAGGCCATCTCTCTTCTTCCCACCAAACATACCTGAGAGGGTGGTGGAACAGAAAGAAGGGCCTCTCTGGATGATCTCAATACTCTGGGGGGGGGGGCTCATACAGGGAGATAGGGTCCTTCAAATAGCCTTGACCCAAACCTTATAGGGCTTTATAGGTCAAAACCAGCACTTTGAATTGTGCCTGGAAATGGACTGGCAGCCAATGGAGCTGTTGCAACAAGGGAGAATATGCTCCCCTGTAACCAGCTCTGGTTAACAGCCTGGCTGCAGCTCTCTGGACAAGCTGAAGTTTCTGAGCACTTTTCAAAGGCAGCCCTATATAGAGTAATCCAGATGGGATGTAACCAGGGCATGTACCACTGTGGCCAGATCTGACTTCTCCAGGAATGGGCGCAGTTGGCGCACAAGTTTTAGCTGTACAAAAGCACTCCTGGTCATCACTGATACCTATGCAGCCAGCTCAGTGCTGAATCCAGAAGTACCCCCAAACTATGAACCTGAGTTTTTAGAGGGGGTGTAATCTCATCTAATACATGCTGAATCCCTATTCCCGGATCTGTCTTTCAACTCACCAGGAGCACCTCTGACTTGTCTGGATTAAGCTTCAATTTGTTTGCCCTCATCCAGTCCATTACAATGGACAGACACCAGTTTAGGACAGAAACATCTTCCTTGGAATTAGGTGGAAAGGAGTGATAGAGCTGGATAACATCAGCATACGGGTGGCACTTTATTCCAAAATTCCAGACAACCTCCCCCAGCAGTTTCATGTCAATGTTAAAAAGTATAGGGGACAGGACTGAGCCCTGAAGGACCCCACAGGCTGATGGCCAAGGAGTCAAAAAGGAATCCTCCAGCACTACCTTCCAAGAGTGCCCCTCCAGGAAATAATATAGCCACTGTAGAACAGTACCTCTAAGCCCTATCCCAGAGAGGCAACTCAGAAGGATACCATAGTTGATGGTATTGAAAGCTGCTGAGAGGCCCAGCAAAGCTAATAGGGACACACTCTCCCTGTGCAGTTCTCTGCATAGGTCATTGTGAACTTTTTTGGGGCCAAGTGCACCGACTAAAAGTTTTTTTTCTAAATTTTTAGAATTAAAAGACTTCTGCCCACAGGGGGGCAGGACCTCTGGGATGGGACTTCTCCTCCCACTCCATTCCCAGCCTCCAGCTGTCTCCTGAGCCAGCTCTCTCCAAAGAGACAGCTGGAGACCAGTAAAGGTCAGGGAAAAGGAGAAATAGGCATGCACCAAATGGTGTCTGTCCAAATAGGTACTGGGCCAAATGGTGTCACATACCAGAGATGGAATGTGACACCATTTGGCCTGGCACCTATTTGCCATAGGTTTTCCATCATGGCTCTAGACTCTGAGTCTGTGCTCCCCTTCTTTCTTGACCTGTTCACCTATTTTGATTCCCCAATTCCTTCTTATCCCTGCTAATTCACTTCATTCCCACATGCTCCCCTCCTTCTGATTCCACCACTCCTTCTTGTGTGTGTGCATGTGTGTGTGTGAGAGAGTGAGTGTTTTGTTTGTTTGTTTTGAGCAACTTGCTCCCTGAACTCTGAGTCTGTGCTCCCATTCCTTATTGATCTTCCTGCATGCTCCAGTTGCACCGGCACAAAAGAGTCCACACACCATCTTATTTGGTTAAGAAAATGGCCACAACTTTATTTATCTGTACAGGGTTAGAAACAATATCTTTCCAATGATACATTATTAGCTTCACTATAACATCGTTCTTGACACATGTGTCCATGTACGTGACTTAACACCTGATGTAATCATCGACTTTAGCCAAGTCAATCCATCAGGTACAAGACACGCCCTCACAAGCATATGCTAAGAAGGTTCCCACAGAAATTGCTAAATATGTCAACAAATCATCCACTCCCCATACGAAATTGGACGTCAGTCCCAAATGTATGACGTAAGCAAATTATGACATCATCATTAAGGTTGTTG
>CM034705.1:22554840-22565194 GCA_020142125.1 Phrynosoma platyrhinos | reverse complement strand
TGGCTTGGGTCCATCTTATCTTAGGGACTGCCTCTCCCCATATGATCCACCCAGCGCCCTGAGGTCCTCTGGGAGGAATCTGTTACAGCTAATAAAAACTAGGTTGTCTCAGACCTCCCAGAGGGCTTTCTCCGCAACCGCTCCCAGACTTTGGAATGGCCTGCCGGATGAGATCCGTCTCATTACTACTCTTGCTGCTTTTTAAAAGGCAGTAAAGACGGATCTCTTCCGGCAGGCCTTCCCGGAATATCGCTCTGGCTCGAAGGGATGGTTTTATCTGCCCCTCCCTGATGCTGCTACTATATGTTTATTTATTGTTCTTTTTATTGAATTCTATTTTTTATTTTTTTTAAGTAGTTTAATTTAGTTTTAAGGGGTGGGAGGGTTGGATTTGGGATAAGGAATGTTTTAAAAGGTATGTTTTTATTATTGCTGTTCCCAGCCTCAAGTGTGATGCAGAGAGGCGGGTTATAAATAAAAATTATTATTATTATTATTATTATTATTAAAACAATAATAAAATTACAGTACAAGTCTATGCTGCAAGTGATATAATCTTTTTCCCCTGGGAGGTCCTTATAAGATGGTCATGTCTAATCTTATATTCAGTTAGGGAAGTCAGGTGGATAGGCCCGCTGGAAGAGCTCCATCTTAAGTGCCTTCTTAAAGGCCTCTAGCATGGAAATAAGTTGAATCTCCTCTGGCAGGCCATTCCATAACTTGGGGGCTGCAGCTGTGAATGATCTTTGGGAAGTAGATATTAGTTTACTTTTACAGTAATTTAGTAAATTCTTCCCTGATGTTCTGAGAGTGCAGGATGGATTGTGTGGGGAGAGGCATTCCTTCAAGAATTAAACTACTTCTTTGCAGATAATCTAAATAAAGGAACAGAACCACATGTTGTATGGAATAGTGTAAAAGCTTTTATGAGAGGGGTTTTTTTATAAAAAAAAACTCTGAGTGGAGAAAGAAGAAAGACAAGAATATAAAAAAATTAGAAATAGAAATTTAAAAAAGAGAAAACCTTTTGATAGTAACTCCTAATGATAAAGAAAAACAAAAAGAGATAAAAGCTTACAGAAACAAATCTCCATAATAACAATGGAAGAAACTGAGGAAAACTTAAAATTTTTGAACACACAAATAAACCCAGAAAATTCTTAGTGTATAAACTACATAAAGAAAGAGGGGGGAAAAATATCAATCAATTGAAATGAGACCGTAAAACAGCGATGGACCAAAATATAATAAAAGACACTTTTTTTGGATACTTCTCCTATTTGGCAAAAGAAAAAAGGATTAAGGAGGATAAAATAGGCAGATATTTGAATGGACAAATAATTAATAAAATAACAGACCATGAAAAGTAAATCTTAGAAAAAAAGATAACAATTAAAGAAATTATAGATGCTATAAGGAAAAGTAAATCAGGAAAAGCACTTGGACTGGATGGTCCGGGAACTGAATTCTATAAGATATTTAAGGAACAATTAATCACTCCTTTACACATAGTATTTAATGATACATTAAACAACAAATTTCCCAAATCATGGACAGCAGCAAACGTTATATTAATACCTAAAGAAAACAAAGACCATTTGGAACCCAAAAATTGTAGGCCCATCTCACTATTGAATAGTGATTATAAATATTGGCAAATATATTAGCAGAATGATTTAAAAAAATATTAAATAATTGGATTTATGAAGACCAGATGGGATTTCTCCCAAAAAGACAAATGAAGAATAACATAAGAAACCTTCTCAATATAATAGAATACCACTCCAAAAATATTGATAAAAATACTGGCTCTGCTCTTCATAGATGTCAAGAAAGCATTCGACCAAGTTAATTGGCAATTTATGTTTAAAATATTGGAAAAAATGAATATAGGCTCTAATTTCAGAAAATGGATTCAAGATATATATAATAACCAAGAAGCGGCATTAGTAATTAACAGTGACCTAGAAAGAATTATAAGATCCAAAGAGGTGTGAGACAAGGATTCCCCCTTTCCCCTTACTTTTTATAATTACTATAGAAATATTAAATAACGCAATTAGAAACAACCCCAAAATAGAAGGAGTTAAAGTTCAGAATAAAGAATACAAATTAAGAGCCTTTGCAGACGATGTAATGATATCACTATGAAATCTCACAGATCATATAGAAGAATTATTAGAAACTTTCCACAACTATTGCAGCGTTTCAGGATTGTCAATAAATAAAGAAAAAACTAATATGTTGCTGATGAATTTGACAGAGGAAGAGAAACAAATAATGATGAATAAAGCCAACTTCTAGTTGGTGAAGAAGACAAAATATCTTGGGATTTATATTACTACGAAAAATTCTGATCTATTTAAAAACAATTATGAACTAAAATAGAAAGAAATTAAAAGTGATTTCAAAAAATGGGTAAAATTAGATTTATTGTGGCTAGGGAAAATATCGACTATTAAAATGAATATTTTACTGAAAATGATCTATCTATTACAAAACTTACCTATTATTAAAAATGACAAGCCTTTTCCTAATTGGGAAAAAGACATTTCAAAATTCCTTTGGTCAGGTAAAAATCCCTGAGTAAGATACAAATTGCTACACAATGAGATAAATAGAGGAGGCTTAGCTCTACCAAACTTGAAGATATACTGTCATGCTTGTGCCATGGATTGGGTAATGAATTGGTTAAAACTAGAAGACAAAAGAATGTTACAATTGGAAGGACCAGAGTCAAGATTCAGTTGGCATGGATATCTATTCTATAATAAAATTAAGGCTAATCAGGATTTCAATGACCATTTTATTAGAAACTCTCTTTTATGAATTTGGCTTAAATTAAAACCAAGGTGGTGTTTAGGAGTGCCAAAATGGGCTTCTATAAATAAAGCATTCTTTAATAAAGTACCGATAAAAGAATCAAAATGGGCTACGTATGAAGACATATTAGAGAAAGATAAATTGAAATTAAAAAGTCTAGAACAACTAAGAGATGATGGAATGCATCTTACATGGTTCACATATTATCAACTAAAAGAAAGATTGGCATTAGATATAAAATTAGGCAACATACAAGATGCAGACCTGAGATTTGAAGAATTAATGAAATCTGAGGGGGAACATAGGATCAAGAAACTATAGAAACTTATATTATTATTTGATATGGAAGAGGAAACCATAAAACCTCAGATGATAAAATGGGCTCAAAACATAGGTGATCCCATAAATTTAGATCAATGGGAAAAGACATGGTCTAAAAGGCTGAAATATACATTATGCTATTACCTAAAAGAAAATTACTACAAAATGTTATATCAATGGCACTTTACACCATTTAAATTATCCAAAATTTACAAAAATGAAAAAAAAATGTTGGAATTGTAACAAAGAATTGGGCACATTTTATCATATATGGTGGGATATGCAAAAAAAAAAAAAATGGAATGGTATACATCATGAAATGGAAAATATTTTGAAACTCAAGATTGTAAAAGACCCAGAGAGATTTTTGTTAAATATTCATAATGAAGATGCTTTGGAAATGAACTATGATAGATTAATATTTTATATAACCACAGCAGCCAGGATAACATATGCCTTGAAATGGAAACAAAATGTCATCCCTGAGATTAAAGATTGGATTTGAAAATTATATGAATTGATGGAAAATGATAGATTAACACAAATCTTGCAGAAAAAAAAGACTCTAAGATATTTCTGAAAACTTGGAATCCCTTTATTGAATATGTGAAACAAAAATGGGGTCAGATATGGATAATTGGTATAGGAAAAGAAACATTTTTTTAAAAAAAAAAGAGTTCAAAGTATGTTCAAATTGGTGTTGTTGTTTATATAGAATGTCTATAAGGTCAGAATATAGAAAACTGAGAAATGTTTTGACATAATAAAAATAAGGATGAAGAAAATGTAAGAATCTGTGAAGGAGAAAACTATGTAGGAAAAAAAAAGAAAAGAAAGAATCAGTATTCTGTCGAAGGAGGTCAGAATGAATTGTTAGAGATGAATGTTTGTTATTATTGCTAGTGTCTTAGTCAATGTTTTTAGAGTTAGTGTTAGTTCCAGTTAGTGTTATTGTCTTTGTTGTTGTTGTTGTTGAATGAACGTATCTTTTGATGTATTGTGATGTTTGTTTTTTAATTAATATTTTTTTTAAAAAAAAGTTACTTAGGGCCTAAGCAGACTGCCAGAAATAGTGCACATTAAATTGAGGCACTGCCCTGGCTCAGTGCTAAGGAATCATGGGAACTGTAATTTATTGTGGCACCAGAACTCTCACAGAGTAGGCTCAATGTCCCAGAAAAAAATACAGTTCCCATGATTCCCTAGCACTGAGCCGGGGCAGTGCCTCAATTTAATGTGCACTATTTCTGGCAGTCTGCTTAGGCCTTTAATCTCTCTATGTGAGGCCAACCCTTTTTCTAACCCTTGCTTCCTCAGGGTAGATACTTTGACAGCAAAAAGGGAAACCCTACGAGTTACAAAGAGATTGACAAGAAAATAAGTTTGCTGTCATCATCCCTTTCATGCCAGCTTCCCAAGAATAGGGCTAAATAATGTCCTCTGATACCAGCATAAAGCTGATAATTCAATAAGTAATGCAATGTGCTACATCTTCAGCTTTGGAAGCTCCACATATACAAAGTCCAGGGATGCCCTAATATCATCCTTGTAGCATCTTTGTATCCATTTGCTCAAAGTGGAGGCGAATAAAGTTTTTTCATAGGGAAACTCAGGTATTTTTCTTTCTGAAAATGTGTCCTAGCCCTTGCTAGTCAATTTAAAGATCTTGTTGAGGCCAGAGCAGCTAGATCTGATTGGGCTTTGATATTTTATACCTTTGTTTAAACGTGTTTCTGATATTAGAATTACACTCACTGACAGCTTCTGTGCTCAGGCCCAGATTTTGGAAAAGTTCATGAACAAGAATTTGTATGGGATTTGAGCACTTGTTCCTTTAAACAGATCTTGGGAAGCCTATTCTCACCCATTTGTGTTAACTTAATCCCATAGTTAAATAATCTAAGGAGGCACATGTCTGATACAGCTGCCAATCTAAATTAGGCTCTAACTGCCTGGACTGGAGTAATTCTTGACACTCACAGAATCAACCTTAAGAATTTGTTCTGGATTCTTTCAATTTTCTCATTAACAACAAATCTTGCAAATTCTTCACAGCGAGCTGTCAAGTGGTCTTGTTTTCTTCTTGGGGCCCAGAGTGTGAAAGGCCCCTGACCACTCAGAACAGCTCTACTGGATGACACTATGCAGACACAATGGTGGCAGAGAAGTATGATTTCTTCACTGCATTCATTGACCTGCCATAGACCTTCCAATGAGCCTTAGCCTGGGTTCAGTTGGACTCACTGTGAGTCTTTTGCCATTGTCACTCTAGTCTCTGTCCCATTCGTTTCATCACCAGCAGCTCCATAGCAAACCAGGGAGAATGTTTGGTTCCATTTCATGGGAATGGACGCTTAGGAGCAATCATGTCCACTGCCCTTGCCTATTCCCTGTTCCAGAGATCAGCCAGGGCTTCAATAGGATCACCTGTCAATGCAACAGGAAACTCCCCAAGAGCCATCAGGAATCTACCGGGATTGATAAGCCTCCTGGGGTGGACCCATCCCAGAAAAGACTTTGAGTCCCAGTGAGTCTAAACCCTACCAGGTAGTGATTAATCCATGACAATGGAACTACAAAAAGTTCCTCCAATCCCAGATCACCGTCATCCTGCCCAAAGCAAAAAAAACTGGACCAGAGTGTGTCCTGCAACATGAGTGGCACCAAATATTACTTGAAACAGCTCCATGGTTGTCATGGCAGACATGAAGTCCTGAGCTGCCCTGACAGAGGAGTCCCCCAGGACAACAGCCAAGGGGACTCCAATGCCACTGCAGAGACCAACTCAGCCAGCTCAGGCATGAAGACTTTTGTGCAGTGGGTGGGTGGTACACCAACAGAATCCCTATTCTGTCCTGGCAACCCACCTTTAAATACACACACTCATATCCAGTAGACTGTGGGACAGGGCACCTGGTAAGGGAGATGGAGTACCAATAGACCACTGTAACTATGCCTCCTTGCCCCCCAGGCCTTGCCTGCTACTGTACAGAGAACATAGGTGGACAAATCTGGGAGTGGTCCCCTCCCCTCAGCTTCTTCCAGCCAGGTCTCCATAATACAAGCCAGGTTGGCATGGTCATTCAGGATTAAGTCCTGGATCAGAGATATTTTCCCATTCATGGACCTGGCATTGAGCAGCAGCATTTTCAGCCCAGGAGGCCTGTTGCCAAGGCTATCCACATTATTTGAAATGGGGGACAGCTTGGGAGAAACCAAAACCCTGTGACTCTCCCTTCTACCAGAAGAAAAGTGCTGACTCCCTATGCCATATCTCCCCCTGACCTGCTATCAGCGATTTGCAGTTCACAAAGCAGGATCTCTGTGGAGTTCACTTGTTGCTCCTTGATGCACTGCTGATCACTGGGGAGAGGGGGCTGGATGTGTCTTGCTAGCACTGCAAAACTCTGTCCCTCAGTGGAGCTGGCTAGATTTTAAGGTGGATTTATGGGGATCAGATCAGGAGATGGATTGTAGCTATGACATCATGCTTATGTGTCTGATGCAGGATCTCAGTTGATATCAATGTGGTAATTAGTAATTGTAGTCACCAATGCTAATTTGTGGCTGGGCGCTGGTTTCTTGAGCATAGAGGCTAGAGTATGGATGTCCATACTTAGCTACTGGTTCAGATTGTCTTCCTTTTCTAATGAGCTTGCTTCCCTAATGTTGAAGGATGATTTTTACTCCCAATATCCATGGCTAAATCTCAGCTTTGGGTTTTCCACCTGAACATTTGTTTACCATGGGATTTGAATAGGCCAAACTGACCATTAAACAGCATATCACTGACATAGAATGCTAAATAGACCTGGGTAAGTTTCCTCTTTTATTGTCAGCCATCATGGGCTTCAAACAGATGGCCCAACAGGGCTGCCATTGGGTTACTTAGGGTGTGTGGCATTCAGATGACACATGCCCTGAACATGGCTGAAAGCCACCCAGGTTGCACTTCATCCAGGAAGAACTGGCCCCAAAGGGAGTGGCAAAATACTGCTCCTTTTTGGTGCCCAATTCAGAACTGTGGTGGTGGACTGAATCAAGGCTGGATGCATAAAGCTGCTGTGGTTCTGGGGCAAATGGTGGCATGGTCCCAGTCCATACTAACCTTTTGTGCCATCTGCTTCACCCCATAGTAAATATCTAATGACTTCCATGGCATATTTAAGTAATTTTAAACTGCCTAAATATCATTGGCTCATTGCTGTGTTCTTTCTTCTGCAGTCCTGGAAGCATGATATAGGAAGGTTCCATACTTAGTGAGATGCTGACCATGTGACTCTGGTCAAACTGAAACTGGAACATGTACTTTTCCATATGCTGAGAAATGTCTAACTTTTCTGATGCTTGTAGATACTGATTCTACTGTAACATATAAGGTGGCTAAATTTTATGTGACAGAAATTAAAATACGAAGAATTGTGATTGACTCCAGATCACAGATGGCATAGAAAATCATTCTTACTAGCTGTTGTATGTTTATTTGAAACCTTCAATTTTTAATATATAAACCTATGTTTTAAGTTGTTTTTATGTAACTCTATACTGTTTTAACTCAATGTCCTACATTTTTTTAAATGATATTTAATTTTATTGGTCTATGATCATAAATAAATATACTACTACTTATTGCTTCATATATTCTAGGGTTGTGAACCAATACAATAAACACAGACTTTAGGCCTAAACAAGCTCTTCCCTCAGAGTGGGAAAAGAATGTATTTCCTGCTGGGAAAGTTAATCTCATGTGGGCCCTGGTTATTCTTTGGTTTATAAAGTGCCATTTCATCATTCCTCTGGAGACAACGAAGAAATTAAAGCAGTTGTTGGAGTCAATTGTACTAGATCTGTGCAAAATGATTTAATATTATCTGATGTATTTAAACTTAAAATAGTCTATGTAATGCCCAAGGCAAAGGAGTTCATGTTAAAAATACTAATCCCCATGCAATATAGGGTTTGTGTGACATGCTGTACAGTAGGATACTGTTATGGAAAACAGTCAGATCTTTTCACAAAGTGCTTGGGTTCTGGAGGTAGGGTGTTCTTATTCCTTCATCTCTCATACTAGTATTTCATTACAGTCATCTCCAATGACAGTTGCTGATCTTGTCAGAACAATGATAACGTGATGTGTATTATTTACAACTGAAACTCAGCTAATCTCAGCCTCCCCTATTGAAAGAAGGCTGGAAATGCCAACCTTTTGCCCTTATTTAATTCCCCCCTTTCTTGCTTGCGATTCTTTTCATGTGAATTATTGATATTAGTGATGACAGCAGTCCAACTCAGTGAATGTCATACAATGTCAATATTGTGTAGGAGCCACTGCAATCAGGTAAAAGAGAGATTGTACTATTTGATTCTGATAAAGCTTGAGTTCATATCTCCTTTTGATCACTGGCTTTTTCAGAGACTGTGCAAAGATCAAATTCCTCAAGCACCCCCCACCAGCTATTGTACTGTAGTTCTTAAGCATACCAAGGATTCAGACCAGAAGTTTAACTTGGTAAGAGAACATGAGATGATGCGGGTTTTGATGGATTAATATTAATATTTCAAAAATTCAGAAAAAAGGATATACCGAGTTCTCTATATGACTAGCTTTGTGATGTGTATCTGCTCTCACTTTGGAGGGCACAAGGAATTGCACACCATGTGGGAAATCTGTCTTCATGCTGAGATCCAAATAATGGCTATAGTAATTGAGAAGATAAGCCTTCAGGTCTTACCTTATATGAATAACCAAACCTGTGGGGGCCATTTTAAGGGGGCTGCTAGTGAAATATTACTTACAGCTTAGAGAGCTTCAAGAAAGAGTTTTATTCTCTTCCATTTATTTTCACCCTTTGGAAGACATAATGCTTTCATACCTCTCACCTCCTCTTATATGTTACTGGTGTGAATTTTCATTTAGAATCATTAGAGATGGAAGGGTCCATAAGGACTATCAAGAGCAAACCCCTACCATGCAGGAGGACACAGTTAAAACACACCAGAAAGATGCCCATCCAAACTCTGTTTCTAGACCTCCAGAGATGAAGACTGTAGATACGGTAATTGGTTGACTGACCGAACCCAAAGGGTGCTCAGCAATGGCTCCTCTTCATCCTTAAGAGAAGTGACCAGTGGGTGCCACAGGGCTCTGTCCTGGGCCTGGTACTATTCAACATCTCCTGCTCCTCAAAAGTGGAGCTAAAATGTGACATTCCACAGGGCACCATCCTGTCCATGATGTTGTTTAATATCTACATGAAGCCTCTGGGAGAGATCACCAGGAGACATGGGGGTGGGGTGTTATCAATATGCTGATGACACCCAAATATACTTCTCCGTGTCTTGGTCAGCTGCTATGACAGCAGATAGCAGTTCTCCCCTCAATCAAATGTCTTGAAGCAGTAATGGACTGGATGAGGAAAAAACAACTCAATCTGAATCCAGACAAAACAGAGGTACTTAAGTAGGGGTCCCCAAAACAAGTATTGCGACAGTCAGGAGTGCCTGTTATCAGCTTCGGCTGATACACCAGCTGCACCCTTTCCTGGAAGTAAGGGACCTTGAAACTGTAGTACATGTGCTGGTAACCTCACAACTTGACTTCTGCAATGCACTCTACATGGGGCTACCCTTATACCTAATTTGGAAACTACAACTAGCATAAAATATGGCAGCCAGGTTGATCACCAGAACATTGAGGAGTGATCACATTACATCTATTCTAAAATATCTTCACTGGCTGCCTATTGGTTTCCGAGCACAGTATAAGGTGTTGGTGATGACCTTTAAAGCCTTACATAGTCTGGGCCCAACCTATCTAGGGGATCACCTCCTTCCGTATAATCCACCCCATGCCCTTAGGTCCTCTGGGAGGAAGCTGCTTCAACCAATGAGAACTAAGTTGGCAGCAACCTCCCAGAGGACATTTTCTGCTACTGCTCCCAGACTCTGGAATGCCTTGCCGGAGGAGATCTGTCAGAGAACCAACTTAGATGGCTTTAAAAAAGCCATCAAGACAGGTCTTTTCAGGCAGGCTTATCCAGAATAAACTATTCATGTGATCCCCCTTGTCAGACATTTTTTTTATTTTTGCCTTGCCCCAGAGTACCTATTGTTTTTAACTTTGTATACTACTAATTTTTAATTTTAATTGAGATTGAATTTAATGTATTTCAGTTGGCATTTCCACCTTAAGTAATGGTATTTTTTTTCT
>CM034705.1:22527496-22538473 GCA_020142125.1 Phrynosoma platyrhinos | reverse complement strand
TGTAATATGGAAAAAAATGAAATAAAAATGATATGGGGAAAAAAAAAATAACTTAAATAAAAGTGGCCCAGGTCCACTCACTGGCTGCTGCAGCCCAGACAACTGCTTAAGAATGCCACATGTCCTGGATCAGCTAATTTAGATATCAGTGAAGAGGAATTTGGTTCTAAGGTTATCCTTAGAGTAAGTAGAAAGAAGTGTGCAAAGGGACAACACCTTTTCTCCAGAACATAATCTGTGGGTTCGATTATTTCAGTGTTTTCATGATCTACGTGTAAATTATGGGCAGTATCGCAATGAGATGCAGAGTTGGTCCAGCAGTCCAGAAGGCAGAGTTAGGAGACAAATCTGAAGTAACTACCTCCTCCACCCCAAATAAACAGTCATCAGAGGGGTGAAACAGACCGCTCTGATACAGCGGCTTGCCTCCGCCCCTTTGCTTGCTGGGTTGGGGATGCAGAAACCCAGGATTTCCCAGGCACAAAAAGGAGTGGCAGAAAGCCTCTCCTTTTTGCACCAGGGAAAGGCACATTTTCTGCCACAGTGGCATTTTTTCAGTGTTTCTGCGGTGCAGCATGTCTAAATGCTGTGCCGCAGAAATGCCCCGATGCCCCCTGTTGTGTGGTCAGCAGGCCAGTTTGATGCTGGCTTCGGGGTGGTGTCACCCTCATGCCACCCTGATGATGGCACTTTTTGCCAGTCTGTTTAGGATCAGAGTTTCAAGTACTGTATATACTTGTGTATAAGTTGAAACATTTTGGCAAAAAAATGACCCACAAAACCTGGGTCAACTTATACACAGGTTAATATGGTAACTTCCCCAGCCTGACTGTCCCCTGAAGGGCCAACCGGTCTGCAGAAGAGGAGGAAGGGCAAGCACTCGCCTTCCAAGCCTCCTCTCCAGCCTGGTTGCCTCTTGGAGGACAGCCAGGGTGAGGATGAGGAAGGAGGGCCAGTGCTCACCTGCCAAGGTAGGAGCTCCACTTTCATACCCTTCACTGTGTTTACAGGGTTGCACACTGGCCCCTGTCTCAGTTTCCAGAAACTTTAGAGTCCTGCTCAATGATCATTTGTCCCTACAAACAGTTGCCCCTTTATTGGGGCAACTGCTAAGGCATGTAATTTATATCTTTTTAACATGGATAGGATCCATAGGTTTTGACTGTTGAGACTGCCCATTTGCTTGTCCAGGCATTGTTTTTTTCATGGCTGGACTACTGTAATAACTTAAATTTGGCTTTCTGCTCTCTTACTCTCAGCCCTCACTCTTCCTCCCTATTATCAGCTTTGGCAGATATGCCAACTATACCTTACCTCGAGACAAAGGACCTAGAAACTGTAGTACATGCACTGGTAACCTCACGACTCGATTTCTGCAATGCACTCTACATGGAGCTACCCTTATACCTAGTTCAGAAACTAAAACGGGTACAAAATATGGCAGCCAGGTTAGTCACTGGGAAATCGAGAAGGGAGCACATCACTCCAATCTTGAAATCCCTTCACTGGCTGCCTATCAGTTTCCAAGCACAGTATAAAGTGTTGGTAATGACCTATAAAGCCCTACATGGCCTAGGTCCAACCTATCTAAGGGATTGCCTCCTCCCTAATCTACCCTACACCCTTAGATCCTCTGGGAGGATTTTTTATTGTTTTTATGTTTTTATGTTTAATGTTTTAGACCTTTTTTTAAGACATTCATTTTATATTACTGGTGTGAACTCACCAGTTATTTTAAAATAAGCTTACTGTTATATGTAATTTTAAGGGGGGGTAAGTTGTTTTATTATGTTATTACTGTTTGTTATGGATTTGTTTTATATGCAATTGTTGTGAGCCATCTTGATTGCCCAAAGGCAAAAGCGTCCACTTTAAGAGTTAGGGTTGGGGTTAGGGAATCATGGGAACTGTATTTTATCGTGGCACCAGAGCTCTCTGACAAAGAAGGCTCAATGTCTCAGGAAAAAAAAATTCCCATGATTCCCTAGCACTAACCCTAACCCTTAAAGTGGACTCAATTTGCACTATTTCTGGCAGTCTACAAAGGCCCAAAGTTCATATTAATATCATATTATACACATGGGAGCAAAATATAGTCAGAGAAACTACAATGACAGTACACCTCTTGCTTTGTTAACACATTATCAAAATAGAACTGAAATTCAGATTTGTGAATTTGAATCAATGTTAACCACGGTTTCCTTGATTTAAAAAGAATAAAATAGGTAAGGTCACATATTGTATTTGATATATCAGATCTTTGGTGAGGGAAACAGAGGAAATGTAAGCCAGAAGAAAATGAATGAAATAGACAATGAAAGCAACAATTTTATACATAGATGGAAGCCACCAGCCACCGCTGGATTTTTCTTGAATAATCTGACTCCATAAATAAATAGTTATTTAACATTTCTAAAGCATACATGTTGAAGATTTTTGAACAGTCTGGTTTGTAATGGAGACCAATGAATGCATCAAAAAATCTCCTTGTATTTCAGTAAACTGAGTTGTATTTTTGGAATACCTGTCCTGAATCCTGTTAGTCACCCCAAATAGCATAGACCCCTTGAATCAATGGAATTTACATAAGTGTTGATTAACTATTCAAAAATTGATTTAATGGGTCTGATCTAGTATGGACTACTAACTTGATCTAGGTCACTGTTTCTATTAAAAATTATATGTAACAGTATTTCGCTTGCTACATGTTTGTGTTTCTATAGTAAACATTTTAGTTTATCATTGATGTTTGTGCAAAGGTACAATAACTAGGAGTATTATGATTTGATCTGGCCTTACACTTTAAATTGGAAACCTTACACAAAAATTATCCTCAATGTGGCTTACCATAAGACAGCAGGCTTTCAAGTGGTCTCAAAGAAAGCTAGCACATTTCCCCAAGTGGTTTTGAACAGTTCTGTAATATTCACATACGAGTAAAGATCGCTAGTAGTAGTAGTGGCTCTATCCATATGTGTGCCTTTTGAGATTGATCAGCCTGTCTTGTTGTGCTGCTATTTATGTGTGATTAAGTTTCACAAACCTAAAAGGATTGTGTATGAATTTTACAGCTGTTATATTTAGATTGAAGAATTATTGTGTTTATCTGACTCTACATTTTCAACTAGAATTTCATCAACATCAAGGTAGCTTCACATCCCTAATGATATCATGCTGCCTTTAATTGAACAAAATATGAGGTCCTGCTTGCAACACTGGTTAGTGAACCAAAGAAAAAAAATCTGATCTTAGAAAACTAGCAAGCAAAAGGAGAAATAAAACAAGTGTATAAAATCATACCTTGTGGGGAATATGGACAGACCTCTCATATAGTCTCTCATAGAATCTGGACAAAATAAGACCAGACACTAAACTTTGGTTTCAACAGGGCCACTTAACCTATAGTTGGCTCTCTGAAACCATGGATTCTTCATCCATGGATTCAACCATCTACATTTTAAAAATATTAAAAAAGAATATGAATTCCAAAAAGCAAACCTTGTTTTTGTCATTTTATACAAGGGACACCATTTTACTACACCCAGTATAAAATGACAAAAACAAGGTTTAATGAGACTTGAGCATCCACAGATTTTGTTATCCATGGGAATGAAAGGCTTGGAGCCAAACTCCAGTGGATACCAAGAGCCCACTGCATATAACTTTATATTTAACCATATACTGCAAAGGAGGAACACCTAGTATGGGATTTGTTGTGACAGGAAGTCAGACTGAGGCTTTCTCCCCACTCACTCCTGTGCAAATCACCTGAGCCCCAGGAGCACTCCATGCTATTGGATTGCTGCCCAGTCTACCGCATTTGAAGGAAGGCCCACCCAAGGAACCTTCTTTTTGTCCCGTGATTTAAAGTGAGGATGAATTTCACACTAATCCCAATGACATTCTCATACCTCAACCTAAAGGGGCAATTTCAGAGACCTAGCCTTCAACAAGTGATGGCTATAATTCTTCACAGGAATTCTGCTACTTCTTGCCTCACAGTTTGCTATGAATGAGAGACAAGTATCTGTTTCATCCCTTTCATTAGCCAGGTTGGTCAACATGGCTAGTATCATCTTCTACAGAACATTCAGGAATAACTTGTTATCTTGGTCAGAAAGGTGAACACCATTAGCACTGGCAGTACAGTGGGGATACATGTGTAAAGACATCTGGCATCACTACGGACTGCAGAAGTAACTGGGGGAATCTGGGGCAGCTCCAGGCCAGAATACTCCAGGAGAAGCCTACAGAATTCTGATTAGTGTGGATGAGCCTCTAGTTACCCAAGCACAATGGAAATAATTATCCACAACTGATGTCTGGTAAATAGGTTACCATCTGCATGCACAAATAAACTCTATGTGTTCCCCTTGCTTCAATATAGGGCCTCTACAGACCAGCCCAAAGGGCTGGCCTGGAGGCAGAGATGAAGCAGGGCAGCTACACACTGACCACTCCAACCCCACGCTGATGGCATCCTGATGCCACGTGCCATTACGCACAGTGTGTGGCATCCTGACACTCTCCCAGCGCAGCATCCTGACGTGCTCCACCGGAAGGGGCAATGAAGAGCCACGCCCTTTTGCCACCCGTGAAAGAAGCAGCAAAAGGGAGGATCAGGGCTGCAGCATGGGGTAGCTGTGGCCCCGATCCTCCACTTCCCAGGGTGGCTCTGTGTCACCCCTCTGCAGCCCCCCATAGTCATATAAGGCCTACACTGAGTGCAGGAAAATACCCTAATGCCTTCCAAACCAAACCAGGACCCATTCCATCTCTGATCTCATATGAAATATTGAATGAACAATTCTGCTTGTCCCTCTGAAGTTGAGACACTGTGACGCTATAGAGCTATCCTGGTGGTGTCTCTGCAAAGGAAGCCAAAAAGTTACTAATGTACTGTGCCCCAAAAGAGAATATTAAGGTGGTCACATGAGGAAAAAACACCTCACATGGTGATGAGCAGATTTCAAGCAATATATATTTCAGCACTTTCAAAATTCCCAGAAAAATAGGCTTCCTAACATCTCTGGACTTTCTTTCTGTATCACCCTTCAACCATCTTCCAGATTCTAAAGTCACCTGTTGGGTTGGCAAAGCCCTGTGTTTTTGACCAAAATACTATGGCAGCTATCCTACTCTATAAGGATTGTTGTTGTTAGCTGCCCTTCAGCCAACCTCAACTCATGGTGACCCTATGAGTGAGACAGCTCCAAGCCCTCCTAGCCTCCACTTCTCTGCACAGGTTTTCTAGATTCAGGCCCATGACCTCCATGATTGAATCTATCCATGTAAGACGTGGCCTTCCTCTCATTCTTCTGCCCTCTACCTTTCCTAGCATTATTGTCTTTTCAAATGATTATTGCCTTCTCATGATGTGGGCCAAAGTACAGCAGCCTCCATTTAATAATCTTGGCTTCCAGTGAGAGTTCAGACTTGAGCTATTCAAGGACCCATTTGTTTATCTTCTTGGCTATCTACAGTATTCTCAGCACTCTTCTCCAGCACCACATCTCAAATTAGTTGATTTTTTTATTCACTTTTTTCACTGCCCACTTCTCACATCTGCTGAAAGGTAAGCTAAGAGAAGAAGAAGTTACAAGGACATCAAGTCTTTCAAACCTCTCAGTTGTGACCCTGTGACCCACATGCAGCAACTTTGTTTCAATGCTCTTCAATTTATTGGCCTCAATTCCTTCCAAGCTAGAAAATATGATCCCCTCTCCCTGAAAAGAACACAATGACTTATTTATTCTGTTCTGTCCCATTCTTTATTCTTTTTACTTTTTTTTTTTAAAGGGAGGTAGCAGGATAATCCAAGATTTTGATGTCCACTTTTCATAAATTAAGTGAATGTGAAATACTGGGAAAGACTGCATTAACTATATTCTCAAACTTCTTACAACACCCAATAAGTCTGAAAAGACTGCTTGTCCAAAATCACTTTTAAAGAGTATCACAGATAACAAATGCTCTTAATTAGGTTAAATGCTAAAAGAAAAGTTTTGCAAAGAGAAATGAATGGACTCTTTTAATATTGTAGAAGTGTCATTATTTAGTGGTGAGATGGTTATGACAGAGCACAATTAAAAGTACAGAGTTTGTAAGTATTACATTCAGTTTATGTTTGTAAAGTACCATTGAGAGGTCATAGTTATGAGAAACGATGGGCTGGCCAATCAATATGGCAAGTATATAATGATTAATGGGCTATTCACTGGTTAATCCCCAAAATAGGTTCTGTTTCTTGGATAGATCCTATAGAAAATGGACTAAAACCTGGAACAGATTGCCACACTGTTAGAACTACCAGGTAGCACAAGACAGGTAGCATAAGGCATATTTACATCACATTGTGACATAAGAGGGGAAGTGAGAGTTATACATGAAAACTGAACCTCCTGCATCACAGTTGCAAAATAAATCCTGCCCAATTGAAATGTATGTGAGTATGTATCATAGCTTAATCAGTGGGAAAATACTGACCTGTGTGTGTGTATGTGTGTGTGTGTGATAGTTGTAATGTGGTTATGGAATATCACCATAGGACAGATTAACAGAATTATAGACTTGGAAGAAGCTATATGGACCATCCAGTCCAACCCAATTACATGCAGGTATACACAATCAAAGCACCCCTGATGTATGGCTATCCAATCTCTGTTTAAAAAGGAAGTAAACTCCACCACATTCCAAGGCAGATATTCCACTGTCAAATAATTCTTACTGTTAGGATTTTCCTAATGTTGAGGTGGAATCTCTTTTTCCATAGTTTGAATCTGTTGCTCCAGGTCTTATTCTCTGGAGCTGCAGAAAACAACTTGCTCCCAACATCCTTTCAAATATTTAACCAAGGCTATCATATCAGTTCTTAACCTTCTCATTTCCAGGCTAAACATACCCAGCTCCTTTCACCAATTAATCACCCTCCTCTGGACACACTTCAGCTTGTCAACATTCTTTTTTGAATTGTGGTGCCCAGAACTGTACACAATATTCCAAGTGATGTCCAACCAAGGGAGAATAGAATGGTACTATCCCTCAATTTATACTGTTCACTCATGCTTAACTTGTGGTCTACTAGGATTTCTAGGTCCCTTTCACATGCAGTGTTGTCAAGCCAGGTGTATATTTGTGCACCCTATATTGTGCATTTCAATTTTTTGTTCTCCCTAAGCATTAAAATTCATTTGTTTAGTTTTGGCCCAGCTTTCTAATCTATTATGGTCATTTTGAATTTTGATCCTGCCCCCTGGGGTATTTGGTATGATTTGCAAATTGAAACCTCCTAATTTAGTGTCATTTGCAAATTTGATAAGCATGCCTTCTATTTTTTCTTCCAAGTTATTGGAGATTATCAGACAGGATCAAAGAGTCCTTATCCTGTCCTTAACCAGTAGTATTCACATGATCAGGGGGAAGATTATCATACACCCACACATATCCCACTGTCCATAAAGAGTAATGGATCTGTCAGTTGGTATTAATGGGTCCATTACTCGTTACAGATGGGAGAAGAATGGGATAAGTGTTCATGGTTTGATACTCTCTCCCCCTCCCATCGTGCAAATACCATGGGTTAAGGATGGGATAAGGATGCTTTGCTCCTGTGTCTGATAATCTCCATTGATAAAGATGTTGGAGAGTAGTTGGTCCAGGACAGAACCCTGTGGGATTCCACTTGTTACTTCTCTCCAGGATGAAGAGGAGCCATTGGTGACCATAAGGCCTTTGCAGACTGCCAGTAATAGTGCAAATTGAGTCCACTTTAAGGGTTAGGGTTAGTGCTAGGCAATCATGGGAATTGTTTTTTTTTCCTCTGAGACATTGAACCTTCTCTGTCAGAGAGCTCTGGTGCCACAATAAAATACAGTTCCCATGATTCCCTAACCCTAACCCTAACCCTTAAAGTGGACTCAATTTGCACTATTTCTGGCGGTCTGCAAAGGCCCATACTTTGAGTTCAGTTTAGTAATTGTAAAATAGTACTATTGTATATTATTAAATATGATAGTATATAATTACAGCAGCATTGTCTAGCCCACATTTTACTAGCTTGTTTACAAGAATATCATGAAGGACCTTGTTTAAAGCCTTACTAAAATCAAAATATGCTATGTCCACAGCATTCCCTTCATCTACCAAGCTTGTCATTTTATCAAAAAAAAAAAAGAGATCAAATTATTCTGGCATGGTTTGTTTTTGGAAAAACCCATGTTGACTTTTAGTGCTCATGGCATTCCTTTCTAAATGCTTACAAACCATCTGTAGAATGATCTGCTTTAGAATTTTTCCTGGTATCAATGTCAGCCTGACTGGGTGGTAATTATTTATGTCCCCCCTTTTTTTTTTGAAAATGGGGCCAACATTTTGCCTCCTCCAGTCTCTTCACCTGTTTTCCAGGAATTAAAAAAAAAAGATTATTGATAGTGGCTCTGATATTGCCAGTTCATTTAATAACCTTGGATGTACAAGAGGCTGCACTTCCGGTCAGCAATGGCGTCCGATTGACATATCCCCAAGCATGACTGCTGGGTTCACTCAGACTAATGAGGTAATTTGGCAGTGGGAGTCAATGCTAATTTGCCAAAAGAGAATCTTCGGGTATGAAGAGCTCGGGGAGTCTAATTTTGGGTCCATTCCTGAACTCTGAAACATTGGAGCCCTGGATGGTTTTAGATCCAGGACAAGATGATCGGATTAGCAGAGGGGACCGAGGAGGCAGCCTACCTCATTGTTTTTGTTCTGTCAATAGACAACCAGGACACCACCAATTTTTTAATATCTACAGTTATATCAAGGGACTTGTGAGTAAATTCTTATTACTGATTCTAGTAAACTCTCTAGCATAACCTTCATAGAACCATAAGGAATTTTGGATTACAAATATAAGATTTCTAGCTCTGAAGAGCAAATTACATTTGTTAGTACCTGGGAGCAACCAGGTAAAGCTGCTCCCAGGTACTTAAAGAGTGGTGAAGCTAAATGCACAAAGGAATTAAATCAACTCGGAAATTTAGAAATTGGCTCTACACAGTGAGATTGAGTAATATAGAGGACTTATAGAGGACTTACAATTCAAAGATTTATTCTGAAATTCATTGAGACCAAACAATGGAGAGAAAAACTTCCTCCTTTTGAAATTGGGAGAAAGCGAAGATAAATAAGTGAAGGAATAAGTGAAGATAAACAAAGGAAACAAAGAAACAAAGACCTTCTTTAACTTTAGCCCATATTATCTTCTAATATTATTAAGACCAAAGGCGTTAAATGAGGAGAAAAAACCCACCACCTTGCTCACTCTGTCTCTTCTGAATTCACCCGCAATGCTTGATTTGTAGCACCCTCCTGGCAGCGGTGAGGTGTGTGAGTGTGGAGCTGCTTGCCAAAGATTTTGGCTGTGGTCTTAGAGTTGAGGAGGGCAACAGCGATACCAATCTGGGGAGAGATGGACATTTGAAATGGCCACATCCATGACACCAGGGGCGGTTGGAGCCGAGGGGAGAAAGGAACTGCCTGCTTGTCTGGTGACTCAGGACGAGGCTGAGAGGATGTGGGTGGCGAGAATCAGGAGGTGGACTGCTTTGGATCAAGCCTTGGAGAGGTATAAAGGAGGAAATGCTGTTTCATTGGACTGCCATCTGGACTCTCAGAGTGTTGGGGGAGCAGCCCTTGGGTGCCACTGGATTTTGGCTGACCCCTTGGGTGGGCAGTTGAGGTGGTTGTTTAGGGGAGAGAGGGTTTTTGGCTCTTCTTTCCTTTTTTTGGTGGGTTGACTTTTTTCCCTCCCCGTAGGTGGAGGAGCAGGAGAAGAGGGGAACCTTGGGGGCAGTGGAGAAGATAAGGTTAATATAAAACAAAAGGAAGGGTGGAACCATTAAGACAAGGGAGTGACGTGAAAGGAAATAGGAGGCATTGTGGGACTGGTAGTTCAAAACAGACTACAAATGGGGGGAAACACAAAAATGGATATCAGTGGAAAAAGGAACAAAATCAGTTTTTTATATACTTTAATAAATACAAGTGGTCAAGTAGCATCAGTGGAAGTAGAACTACAAACATAATAAATATAAGATCATCTGGGAGGAATCTGCTACAGCCACTGAAAACTAGGCTGTCCCAGACCTCCCAGAGGGCCTTCTCAGCTACTGCTTCCAGACTTTGGAATGGCCTGCCGGACGAGATCCATCTTATTACTACTCTTGCTGCTATTAAAAAAGCAGTAAAGACGGATCTCTTCCGGCAGGCCTTCCCAGAATAACTGTTGTCTGTTGGGAGATGAGTTTTTATCTGATTTTATTTCCCCAATTCCTTGCTCTAATGTTTGTCTATTGTTGTTTTTTATTGTTGTTTTTTAATTCCTTTACTAGTTTAATTCTGTTTTTAGGGGATGGGAGGGTGAGATTATGGGATGAGAGATGCTTTAACCTGTTAGTTTTAATATGTTGTAACCCGTCCCAATGGCTCTGCAGAGGGGCGGGCTATAAATAAAAATTTATTATTATCATTATTATTATTATTATTATTATTATTATTATTATTATTATTAGAAAAGGGAAACTTGTAATTAGATATAACAAAGATACTCAAAATAACTGTGTTCTTTGAGTAGTGATTGCTATCTAAGCATAAACTCATATCTATCTCTTCTTAGTAATTTATAAAATTTAGAATTTAAAACTTGTGTATTGAATCCCATTAAAACAATGGCATGATTATAAAAGACTCCTTATATATACAGATCTGGGGGAGGGGGATTCAAAACTAGTGACTTTACCTATTTTTTAACCTAAAAAATAAAATATTTATTTATCTGGTGCCTTTGAGGATTTAAACTATATCACCAATTGGAGAATTAACAAATGAAAATGGCAATGAGTTTAAGGAGTCAAACAGTAAAAAAATAGTTCAAGTAAATAGCAAACTCAATAATTTAATTTTCTTTATTACGACCATTCGGTCAGCACAAGATTACAA
>CM034705.1:22469642-22490323 GCA_020142125.1 Phrynosoma platyrhinos | reverse complement strand
CCCCGTTTCAGGCAGAAGTGTTGTGTTTCAAGCCAGACATTCTCCTGGTTGAATGTAGTATGTGAAAGTATTGGGGACGCTGAAGCAGATGGGTTTTTGGGTTTCTTATGACATCAGCTAATGCTCAGCTGATTGGCTTCCCAGTATCTTATTAGCAATTTCATTTTCTCATTCACAATTCTAGTGGTCTAGACAAATCCAAAGGCACTGAGATTCCAAAATTCTAGAAGTGAATAACAATGATATACATTGAGGCAATTTCCTTGTAGTGACCAGGTATATAAATTTATGAGGGATCATTACATTACATAACTGCTGCAGCCCTTGGTCATGTATGAAACTCAAGGCCTAAGCAGACTGCCAGAAATAGTGCACATTAAATTGAGGCACTGCCCTGGCTCAGTGCTAGGGAGTCATGGGAACTGTATTTTTTTCTGAGACATTGAGCCTTCTCTGTGAGAGAGCTCTGGTGCCACAATAAATTACAGCCATGATTCCCTAGCACTGAGCCAGGGCAGTGCCTCAATTTAATGTGCACTATTTCTGGCAGTCTGCTTAGGCCCTCAATCTAATAGCTACAACAGTGGGTGATAGCTTTTCAAAGCCTCTGATTTTTCTTTGTTCTGTTATCTGAGATCAACATACAAAGCACATATGTGCTCTTAATATTAATTCACCTTGAGATATAGCTGAAATTTAGTTCATACTGTGTACAACTCTAGCCTGACAGAAACCAAACAAAATGTAGACATGCAGTCAATTACAGTTCCAAAAACAATGCAGGATCTAAATGGGGAGGCCCTGTATATTCTATAGGGATGGTGGCAAAATTTTGTAGTTACAAATATATAACAAAGAGTTATGCATTCATGACACAAACCCTCTGTATCCCTTCATTTATGATACATACGTGAAAGTCCCCCCATCCACATTTACTAGTCAGTTGCCACTGCAATTGATGTGGTGGGAGGGGGGGAATCTGTTCCCTTATTGCTCAGAAAGCAAAGACATTCTCACACATCCCCTTTGTGCAAGTGATCTCCCTTCTGAGGGACGATTGCAAAAGAGACCCTTTCTCTCCCTGTTGCAATAGAACTTGCTCACACCAGAACTTGCTCAGCCACTTCCTAAGTGACAAAGCAACTGACTTCTATTGACTATCAGCTAGGTAAGTGTGCATTGAAAGCTGGACCAGGATGTCCTGGATAGCTATATAGCTATGTAACTACGATGGTTACATAGCAATGTAGTGCATAGAGGAGTCCAGCCAGGAACCACAGAAATGACCTTACAGCTAAAACAAATCTCTGTAATATTCGTACATAGTGAAGTATTTCAGGAAATCATTCTGTGTAGAAATGGACAAGGGTTCTTTGTATGAAAAACAATGGGGAAGGGTGTCTTGGCATTTTTAAAAAAAATGAAAAATGTGTAAAGACATTTGGTTTTTTTGACTAACATTTCTAGACTTATACATGAGTATCTATTCTGAGACTCAAAAAGCATTCTGTAGACTAAAAGTCTCATAAGTATATTTTAGTGTTTTCTAATCTACTTTTTCTTCTTCTCTTTTAAAGCAATTGAGGTGAATCTCCAAAAAGCTCTTGCCGAAGCTTCTGAAACCTGCACACAGGAATGCCTCATCCTTGGTCATTCTGACAATTGCTGGATGCCACCTTCATTAACCCAGTATCAGCAATCCAATCCTCCTCTGCCAGCCTTTGGCTTCCAGCAAGGATGGGGAAGAGGAGCCATGCCAGAAGGAAGGCACACTCTTGGAAGGCACCTTCCCAAGGATGATACCAAGAAAGGCCAAGGAGGACCCAGGCCTCAGTTCTACAACACCTGTGAAAGACTTTGTGTCAGCGAGGACCCAGTCAAAGTTATTCCTCTTGCAAACTTCATGCCTACTCAGGCAACACCACTGTCGGGAGGCAGCACCACATTGATACATGAGCACCAGCTATAAAGACATGTCTTGCCAAATCAAGCTATTTTGAGCATTAATGTGTGAGTGTATATAGTCACAGCTTAATGCAGTTTTAATCCATATGCAAACCTCTTCAGGTTTGTGAATATTTATGTATATAAAATTCTGAATTGAAGCTGAAAATCTATACCCTAAGTAACAAGTTAAAGACGATTCAGCTTATTCAGTAAATAACAGTATGCATAACAAAAATAATACAAACAACAGATGTGATTCTTTTCCCGATATGTTGTCAAGGCACAAAACATCATTTGAAACTAAGGTTGTTCTTTCTCTTTATAGAAATGACACTTGTTTGGGATGAAGATCCACTTAATGGCGGTAAAAGAGACAAGAACTTTCAGATCATCTCTTTGCCTTTAGGTCATTGTTTTATTTTGTACATGATAAAACAGTAACATTATTAGTAACAGTAAAATTATTAGTATATACTTATGGACAAGCCTTGAAATTCTACATAAGTGGATCAAAAAAGAAATATCTCTTCTTCCCATTGCATTGGTGAGTTCTCTGTAATGGGCAGTTAAGATACCAAGCGTTGCACTGTGCACTGTGCAACCACAGTATATACTGTTCTGTAGCCTGAAATATGGTACAGTAATGAAAGGTATAAAATAAATAAAATGTTTCAGAGATGACGTTAAACACACATATATTTACACACAAAACTATATGAGATTTGAAACAACATGTTGGTCCACAGATCTAAAAACTTATTGAAACTTCATGGATTTTTCCCCCTGATTTTTTTTCTTTTATTGTCTAGAAAAAGAAGACCATAGTAGAATTTTCTATACATGTTCGCTATCATTTATTGTGCCAACCAGCAGCACCCCTGATCTTATGCCCTTGAATGATACTAGGTCTGGAGGATTCAAAATGGTGGCCAAACTAACAAGACATTTATCTACTGCTTTCATTTGCAGTGACACTATACACACATATTCAGGAATGAAGGAGCTGTGATACTGGGAAACTGAAGCCCTCAGCTTATTGTATTATCTAGATGGATTGGGAGTTTTGCTTAGCTTTCAGTCTTAATTAATATTCAGTTTCAGAAGCTTCAAAAAGTAATGAAAAGAGTTTTGGAAGAGGAATGTGTAACTTATATGGTAAATTATGTACAAATTAACTCCATCTCTCCTAACCCAACAAATGGCAAAGCATTTAGTATAACATTCCTTCTACCTTACTCAAGCTGCAGAACAAACACTAATACTGTACACTAGGGCTGAGTGTCCTCCAAAATTTCCCCTTTGGGTATTTTCTTAGAAAGAACTTACTGGGGACACAGGAATGTTTGATAAAATGGAAAGGTTGCCACAGGTTTAATTTAAAACTTATGTCATCAAAAATGCCAGTCAAAAGAGATCACATTGTTAATGTGCTGACATCATGGCACTAAGCAGCCAACATAGTGCTTTACATGAGCAGTTTGAAATTTTTACAGTTTCTTGCCCCCAGGCTTGCAATCCAAAAATATGTGACACACACAGAAAGGGGAAAAGCAGTAAGGGAGGGGATTAAGTTCAGCAAATCCTGGTTGCTGTTCTCTCCATCCCAGACCACAGCAGTGGCAGTTGGGAAGGAAAGAGGGCCCTTTATTGGCTGCTAGGTTTAGGCACAATTGAGATGAAAGGAATAATAACAAATTAATGATTTGTTGTTCTCTCCCTTGGGTCTTGTACCTAAGAGAAATGTGGGTTATAAAGTAAATAAATAAATGAGGAAGCAAATAATGGATGATCCTTCTCATGAAATGTACCTTAAAATCTAGATTCTACCAAGGGACAGAATTTTGCAGAGCTGGCAACTGGGGCATGCAGGATGGTGTTTCTAGTCCTCTCCTACCAGTAAGTGATGGTGCAAATATGAGAAACAGAAACCTATCTTCTGAGGTTTTGACACAACTTCTTTTTGCATCACCATTCTCTGATGGGAGGCCTGGAAACATCATCCTTTAGCACCCCTCTCACCAGTACCACAGAACATGATCCCTCCATAAAGCTTGCTAGAATTTAAAGTGGGTTTTGGTGGCATTTGCAGTTGTGTCAATGATGCTATGATCATAAATATGAATAGGAGAGACAAAGCTACAAGGTTGTTAAGATTAGCTTACAATGTCATAACTGTCTTATAGGGGGCCAGCCCATAAATGCTTTGTCTAAGTATTCAGAAGGGGAAGAAAAGCTAGCCTGCAAGACCAAGTGATTTCTTCATAAAACTAATTCTAATTGGTAGCATGGTGATGTGACAGCACATTCACAAGATGTTGTGGAGAAGATAAAAAGACAAATCCAGGGCCAAAGAGAAGAAGAGGTGGTCACAAATGAATAAACGGAGGAGTGGGAGCATTTTGTATTGTGCGGGCATTTTGCCTATACTGTAACTCCCCTTTTATCCTTAAAACATTTGTACTTAAATCATGATGCCTAAGATAAGCTAGCCAAGAAAATACTACTCAGCACCTAAATTTCCCTTTATTTTATATAAATACAAAGATTCTTATGCAGGAAAATGTTTTCCTGCACATATTTGTTGTGCAAAACCTAATAATTTTGCACAGAAATCAGTGTATTTGGGGGGAAAATACATGTTTACTGTACAAAAACAGATTTTATGCACAGGAAACCCACATGTATTTTTCCACAAACAAGTTTTGCCCAATGAAATTCCAATGTGGTGTCTTTACACAAAACCTTACACCATATCTCCTTTACGCAGGGCGTCTTGTGTGTTGAGACACTGTTTTTAAATGAAGGATGGTAATATTAATGCATATTCTTCACATCCCTAGAGCTAACTCACAGAGGCAATTTCTATTAATGAAGAAGGTACCATACTGCAGATATTTTCCCTAAAAATTGTCAAGATTGATGGAAGGAGGCAGCCAGAAAGATGTGGAGTGACCATGCCCATCCTCTCTAACCATATGTACAAAAAAAGACTCCATCAAATACCCTACCCATCCTGAAGAAGGCTCAGGAAGCAGCATGGAGAGGTGGGGGAAAACTCCATCTAATCCCCTCCCAAACATGTAAGTCCATCTCAGCCCCCCCCCCCACACACACACACACCTTCCAGAGAGATGAGAGAAGAAACAGCTGGGAAGAAGAGGAAGGGAAAAGCCAGCCACATGAGCCCATCTCACCTCTACACAGGCCATATCATCCCCTACACAGACCATCTCATCATTTTAATTTTGAAATTAAAAGATGGCAAAGCTCCATACTGGTGACCAAGAGTAGACCAGGTGCTGATTGTGCCACAGATCATGAATTACTCATTTCAAAAATAAAAGTAAAACTCAAGAAGAGAACAAAACCGTCATCATACCAAAATACGATTTAAACATTTCCACATAATTGACAATATACGGAACAGATTTGAAGTACAAAGAATAATAGATCACGAACCAGAAGAGCTTTAGTCTGAAGCCAGGGACATAATAAAAGAAGAATGCAGAAAGACACTTCGAACAGACAAAAGGATGACAGATAAAACGCTACAAGCAATAATTGAAAGAAGAGAAACAAAACAAAAAGGAGATAGGAATAAACTAAGAACCATGAATGCAACAGTACACTGGCTAGTGCACAAAGATAAGGAGAATTACTACAATGACAAATGTATAGAAATAGAAGAAAACAACAAAAAGAGAAGAACAGGAGACCTATTCCGCAAGATTCGAGAAATCAAGGGAAAGTTCAAACCAAGAACCGGGACGCTCTACGACAATAAAAATAACATAATTCAAGACCAGGAAAGAATAAAAAGATGATGGATGCAATACACAGAAGAGTTATATAAAAGAGATGACAACATGGAAGAGACATGGAATGAAAAGCCATATGAAGATGAACTCCAAATTCTAAAAACTGAGGTGGAAGCTGCAATAAAGGAAATGGCAAAAAACGAGAGTCCAGGAACAGATTATATTCCAATAGAACTATTACAATCCACATTGAAATGATGGCCAACAGATTGGAAGCAATCAGTATACATTCCCATCAACAAAAAAGAAGATACAAGAGACAGCAGCAACTATAGAATCATAGCACTAATCTCCCATGCAAGCAAAATCATAATCAAAATTCTGCAACATAGGCTCCAACCATACATGGACAGAGAAATCCCAGAGTTCCAAGCAGGGTTCAGGAAAGGAAGAGGCACCAGGGATCACATTACAAATATACAATGGATAATGGAGCATAGCAGGGAGTTCCAAAAGAAAATCAGCATGTGCTTTGCAGACTAAAGCAAAGCCTTTGATTGCATAGATCATGAAAGACTATGGAACACTCTTAAAGACATGGGAGTGCCAACACATCTGATAGTCCTGATGAGGAATCTGTACTTGGGACAGATAAATGACATCATAATACAACTACTAAGGAAGATCATAGAAGAAAGTGCAAAGGCAGGCTTACTGTTGAACATAAAGAAAACAAAAATAATGACCACAGAGAACTCACACACACTCAAATTAGACAATGAGGAAATAGAAATAGTAAAAGAGTTCTCATATCTGGGATCAAACATTGATCAGACTGCAGCCAGGAAATCAGGAGAAGATTAAGAATGGGGAAGGCAGCTATGAAAGAACTAGAAAATATCCTAAAATGCAAAGACATATGACTCAGCACAAAAGTCAGAATCATACAAGCTATCATATTCCCTATAATTTATGGATGTGAGAGCTGGACAGTCAAGAAAGAAGATAGGAGGAAAATCAATGCATTTGAGATGTGGTGCTGCACAAGAGTGCAAAGGATTCCATGGACAGCCAAAAGGACAAACAATTGGGTCCTAGAGCAGATCAAGCCAGAAATATCCCTAGAAGCTGTTGACAAGACTTAGGGCCTATGCTGACCAGCACTATAGGCCAGCCTGGGAGTGGAGTTGGGGTGGGACAACTGTATGTCGGCTGCCATGACCCCACTCCAATGCTGTGCACTTGTCTGCTTGGCATGCGGTGTCAGGGTGCCCTCTTGGTGCAGTGTGCACACACACTGTACCAAAAGGGCACAAAAGAGCTGCAGCACCAGCCCAAAGGCCAGCCTTTTGCCATCCCCAAAAGTGCAAAAAGGAGGATCTGGACTATAGCATGTGGTTGCTGTTACCCCAATCTGATGCTCCCAGAGGTGGCACAGAGCCACCCCAAATGGGCTGTCTGCATCTGCCCTTAGACTGTCATACTTTGGACACATCATGGGAAGACATGAATTGTTGTAAAAGGCAATAATGTTAGGAAAGGTGGAGGGAAGTAGAAAGAGAGGAAGCCCACATGCTAGATGGATGGACCTTATTAAAGAGACCAAGAATATGAGTTTACAGGAGCTGAGTAGAGCAGTAGAGAAGGGGGGCCTGGAGATGTCTCATCCATAGTGTCGCCATGGATCGAGATTGACACGAAGGCAGTTAACAACAACAATGTGAATCCTGTATATGGCTGTTGAATTTTTTCACAGAGAAAGAAAGTAAGAGAGAGGTTACTTTTTAATCTATAATTAATGTTTCAGTTAACAGTTACAAAAATTTTCCAGTCTATAAAGGAAATAAATACTTTGTCTTGGCAATTAGCTGATATCCTATAGAAAACAACATGATCATTGTTAATATATGTTGTTCATTCTGGTAGATTTCATTGTGTAACTTAATATGCTATATACTAAACCTATTAGGCAAAAGAACCAGTGCTTTTACTAGGTATATATTGAAGCAAATCACCGACATTAGTTTAAAGAATGAGACAATTGGAAAGCTCATGTTCAGTAGATGCAATTATGAAGTTTCCCTTGTTATGTTATTCCATAGCAGCTCAAGGTAATGGACCCAGAAATATAAGACATTCATGACTGATCTCTGTGCTTACTTTCATATACAACATATCGAATAGTGACCAAATCCTATAATGGTACAAAGATGTCTCTTTTAGACAAAACAGGCTAGCCTTTTTGATTCATGCAGTCTTATAATTCAGTAGTCATATAACCTATCTGTAACATGTAGGGGTAGCTCTGTTGGCCATTTAGCAAATTCAGACAAAAATCCACCAAACAGTGATACCTTTATTGCACAATATACTTGTTGCAAGCTTTCAAAGCTCCACTGGCTTCTTCATCAGGCAAGATGTTACAAACCAAACAGGAGAAAAAAATTGGAGATGGTAGTCAAGATACCTGCATTTTGATGTTTCTGTCCTTAGTTAAGATAACATCTCCAATTTTTCTCCTGTTTGGTTTGTAACTTCTTGCCTGATGAAGAAGTCAGTGGAGCCTTGAAAGCTTGCAACAAGTATATTGTGCATTTTGGTTGGCCAATAAACGTATCCACCATTTGATACATTTTTGTTTGAACTATCTGTGACATAAGCACCTTTTAAAAAAAAAATCCTGTGAAGAGAACTCCATGTAGGCTCATAAATGTAACTTAACAATCTGTAATTTATGAACATAACTTTCTGTGTACAATTACTGTATTGTAAAACTGCTTGTAAATTTATAGAAATTCCCATTGTCAAGGGTTCAAGTGAATGCTGAGAGAGCTTCTCTTCTTTATATGCCCACCAAGGATAAGAAGCTTTATATATTGTGTTCCCACTGTTAATCTATTGAAGCACATTTTGTTTTAATATGTAAAAATAATTATGATAATAATAATAATAATAGGAGAAGCTTCACTTTTAATCTTCCAATAGTATTTAATTCATAAAATCTCCAGCAATCTTATACTGTATCTTTTCCTAGTTCTCCAAAATGTTTTGGTTAGGATATGGCATATTGGAATCCACATGTATGTAAATTCTGTAGTATGTATTAATCTTTTAGATACTGACACTTACTAATTCAAACACAGTTAAGAGTTTGACAAATTAATTTGGAACTAATCAGTATCAACAAACATTCACCATCCCTTCAGGGCTGAAAAAGTTTTGATCCCTGCTCAAAAGCAGCTATACTATTATTTTAAAATAGTCCTCGTAGATTAGTGGTGCTTGTATGTACATAGATGTGGACACCCACCTACCCACAACTACATCCAAGGAAGCAGCATGATAAACTTCCTTTGAAAAACAAAGATTGAATCCTTTCTAAAATACCTACACACATATTGTCTGCATATGTTGATGAATTATACCTGATTTCCCTCTGAATGTCTAGACAAATATAAAAAACAAAATCCTGTTCACATACAGCCTAGATCTCAAAACATGAAGAGTAAAATATTGAAATATTTATGTTACATTGCATACAATCTACACAAACAAGGAAGGAAGGAAGGAAGCTTTTAGATTTAGTTTGAAGAATTCTCCAGTTCAACTACCATTGATTATGAATGGAACATAAGAAGATGTGTCAGACTAGAAGTTGTCTATTAGTAATGTTTGTGAGTATTCCTATTGTAAATATATTTTTCTTATGCACAAAACTCAATGAAAGGCTGAACTCCATCAATCTTTGTTTATATGGTCTCTCTGACTTCCCGTGGGCATATGAAGTCTTATCTTCTGAACTCTGATTTGAAGGTGACCAAGACTGCTAAAGAATGAAAATCATTCATATATCTCACAAAAACAACCATTCCTATATCAGTTTCCATAGCTGAATGTTGGGCTAATTTCAACTGACCATCAGAATTTTACCTTTCCATTCCCCAACCTCAAATTGGAAGTGCTGTCATGGGGGAAAAAATGATACAAAAAGCTCAATATTAGCATGTTTGAAGACTGTTCCTACTTGGGACTGCCAAAGGCTTAAGACATTTCTGTCATCCCTTTAAGGAACTTTGTGTGATTTTAAAGCTGGATAGGAAAAACTAACTACAGGCAAAAAGCATCAAGAGAATGATCTAATACATTTTTTTTTATAATATGCTTATTAAATTGATGCACTGCCTTTCTGCCAACAAATGTCATTCAAGGTGCTAACATCAGTAAAATGAAATAAATACAATTAAAATATAGAACAGATTAAAAACACAAAAATACACCAATATAAAGACAACAGTTCTGACCAATAAGCCAAAGTCCCCTTTAATAATACCTTTCCTTATATAAAAAAGGCTTGTCTAAAGAAACAGTTGTTTTGTCAGTACAGATATTAGAATTATAGAGCTGGAAGACACCCCAAGGGCCATCCAATCAAAGCACACCTGACAGATGTCATCTAACCTCTGTTTAAAGACCTCCAAAGAAGGAGACTCCACTACTCTCTGAGGGAGAGTGTTCCACTTGGGCAGTATAATTATTTCTTTGGCATCAAATCCAGTTTGTCAATGACTTCAAAAGCTTAGGACAACCACTGAGAATACCCTCTTCATTTCCTAACAAAATGTGCCTCTGAGTGTGGTGGTATCAGGAGAAGGACTTCTCCAAAGATCCCAATGCTTTGGCAGGGTGTTATAAAATGTTTGAAATCCTAATGGCTGATAATATTATATATTTATTTAAATCAAATTGATATAATTTTGCTAGATTTGTATTTCATCCTTCCTGAAATAAGCTCTGTGTATGTCACAAAAATGGCAGGAGATACAGATGTTAGGCTAAGAGATACAGATTGATCCATGTTTATTGTATTAATATCATTAATAGATTATACTAACTCTATGAACTTCATGACTGAGTTGGATTTTTAATCCAAGTGCCCTTAAGACAAATCATTAAATACTTTATTGTGTTAGTTTTCCACTGAATGGAACCTGAGTTCCTCTCATTCCTGCCAAGCAACAATTAATGGTATCATGGTGATTGCTTTAGACTGTTTTTGAAGTACATAATAATTTCCACTAGCAACTAAGGGCCTAAGCAGACGGCTTAAAAGGTCATCTTTGGCTCAGGGAAGGGGAGGGGCAGCCGCACGCTCGGCGCCCCAACCCCCTCCCGAGTTCGTCCTTGGAGCAGCCGGCCCTCCGCATGGCAGGCATTCCAAGGAGGACCTCCCGCTGCAGCCTTTCCACGCGCTCCGGCGGAAAAGTAAACGAAAGTGCACTGCAGCCTTTTGTGGCGCACTTTCACTGACTTGTAAAAGGAATACTAATTTAGCACTCCTTTCAGGGGCGGTGAAGCTGCACCGCAGGATAGAGGCATGGGGATGCCTCGGTCCCGCAGTGCAGCTTCCCAGGGCAGTCCATGGCCGCCCATCTGCTTAGGCCCTAAGATCATCTTTTTATGAAATCTTTTCATGAAACTCCAAGGTGGCAGAGTTGACCACAATATGGTAACTGATGAATTCTCTGACTTAGGGCCAATGTAGACTGGCCTAAAGGGTTGGCCTGGAGTGGAGTTGAGGTGATGCAACCGCATGCCAACCACCCCAACTCCGCCCTGACAATGCCATCATGCTGTGTGCCCGACCGCATGGCATCAGGGTGCCCCATTGGTGCAGCGTATACACATCAAAGGAGCACAAAAGGGTCATGGTGGCAGCTCTAAGGGCAGCTTTTTGCCACTCCAAAAGGAGTGGCAATTGTCTGCATTGGCCTGGAAACGAATGTACATAAAATGTTTTCTTCTCATCACCAGTGAGATACACGTAGAAAACAGATGGTCCAAATGAAAAGACTGATTGGTTACCTCAGGCATAACCATAATTTCTAAGTAATTTCCTTTTCTGCCTTCACCCAGAGCATAACTCTTCTGCTTCTTTCCTCAACTATTTGCTTGGGTCCCCTTTGTCCTCCTTGTGGACCTTTATAACTTTTAGGTTTTGCTTTATTCTTCACTCCTATTTTTTCCCCAATATGTTCACTCCAGCTCAGAGCACTTGAAAAAATCACTACTACTGAAGCAGCTTAAGCAGGTGATGCAGAAATCAAGAAAACAGTACCTCCCCCTCCCTTAAATGGCTGCACCAAGCCTGTGGTAGAACTGAAGTGGTCAATGCTACCAGCTGTGCTCTCACCTAGAAGGGGCTGCAGCAGAGTCATCCAGAGAAGACCCACGTGAACTCACCTAGGATCTGTCACCTTCAACCTATGTTGTTTTGGCTAAAAGTTTAGTGGTTACAAGCATGCTTTACCAGATCCCTCCATGCCATTTTTGCATGCAAATCCCTTTTCCACACCATTTTTAACTATAGTGGGAAAGTATATAGCCACTGCTTTGAACACAACTACAGAACCCCCCTTTTTGATTACTCAGAGGACCATCATAGTGGTGATGCTGCTTTGTTGCCTCCTTCAGACTTGCAGTTTCAAACTGAAACTATATTATAAACACTTGCCATGTTTATTTAAGTATTGTGGTCACAGCCCTCTAATCTATCTGTTCTCCAGGGCAAACATTATCAGGACCAGTATCACTAGTCAGTCCCTCATCCAAAGGAATCCACATCATGCCAGGTTCTGTGAAACTTCATTAACCAAAGCCCTTCCCCTCTTACTCAGCCTTCTCAGATTAATATGATCATCCTTATTTGTCAGTTAAAGCTTGTTATAGCAATGAAGGTTTCCACTCAACTGGGATAATGCAAGAGTTTGATTGCTTCATTCTTGTTCTGCCTTTACTGCAATTAATAAACAAAACAAGGCATCTTTTTCTTTTTTTCCTTTTTAAAATATTTCATCAAAATATTAAAAGGCATCTTTTTTTGCAGGCCCAAAGACTTCCCCCAAAAATCTAAATAATAGTCAGATAACTTGTTTTCATATTTATCCTTACTAATAAAGCCTTCTCTAATATGAGAGGCTTTTGACAATGATTTTGAGGTAAAGTCCCTGCTCAAGAAGCCCTAGAGCATAAAGAAGTTGAGGAATTTTCTACTAGGCTCTTCCTTTATCATGTAATGTGCCTGCATTTGTGGGCTTCCCATCTTCCAAGCTTTCTTTGGACAAATAAGAGGTACTGATGAAAGGGGTGTTACAATCCTACAGCAATCAAAGGTTTCAGTGAAAGAGATTCCTTTCTGCTCAGTTTTTCTGCCTTTTAAGATCAGAATGAGCTGCTCCATTGTAAATCAAGAAGGGTATTGTGGGGCACATCTACATTGGCCACTTAATCCAGTGCCAGTCTGGAGCATTATGCCCCAGACCAGCCCCAGACTGACCAGAATGTCAAGCAAATGTACTGGGCTGAATCTGGTACAATGTCTCATTGTGCATATAGGATAGGTGGACCAACACTGCATCAGCCCCACTGTCCTGTTCCTTGTTTTCAGAGCCAATGCTGTCACTTCTTCATGGGCAGGAGCTACATGTAAAACTTGCCCAACATGCCACCACTTCTGTTGATGACAGAAACAGGCATCTGGACATGTGATTAAGAAAGAATCTAGGTGCTCATTTCTATCCTCAGCATAAGTGGTGTCATGTAGGGCAGGCAGTACACAGAGCTTCTACCCATGAAGAAGTGTTGTTGGCAGCTCTGAAAACAGGCCATCCTCTTTCTCTGTGCTTCTCAGTATGGGAAAGGGGGGTGGTACAGCTCTTGACATGTGGACAACTGGACCAAGCTAAATCAGATCCAATCCAGCTATCAACATGCCAAGAGAACCAAAAGTCACTTGTGGGTTTCTGAGAAACTTATTTTGCCATGACTTTGTTTAGTTCAGAGCAAAGCCAGATTAAGAGAGAGAGAGAGAGAGAGAGAAAGGATCCTACATGGAAATAGTCATATATCATCAGGGCAAAGATTTTATAACCCAAGCAAATAGATAGCGGAGGAAATAAAGGTCCATTTTGTGGATGGCCCAATTGCTATTCTAGTTTCTGGAATCCCAGCTCCCAAGAAATGAGGTGACCATCAAGGACCTTGAGAGAAAGAGTACAGAAGTTTTCTTTATAGAAAACAAACAATAATCTTCTCCATTAAGAGCCTTAGCTTCCAGTTCTCTGTTTACATGTGCCTCTCTCCTATGCATACAAAATAGTAATGTCGATCAAAAGACCTAACAAGCAAGCCTTATAAAAAGTTAGCCTACACATGACTTTGGTGCTAGAGCTTTTGGGGCCATTACTGTGGACAAACAATCTATGTGGGTTTAGTCCTAGGAGATGATGACCACTATAAACCAAATTTGTCCACAGCTGCCCATAAAGTTTCCAAAATATTTAGAGAGGCATGTACTCTATAACTAAAGACACAGTTTAAGTGATCTGCTCTCATTTCTTCATTCTACCCTTTTGAAGGCTTTAGGAGATCTAGGAATTTTAGCTCCTTCGAAACATCACTGGCCAAAACTATTAATTTCCCTATCACCATTAAAGACCCTTTTCCCAAACTTCCCACTCAAAAGGTGGGGATGATTTTGGCCTTCTAGGGAAGGAGGCAGAGAACAATACAGGCAACCTCCCATGTAGGTTACTTCTGTTGTGCAGTAAAATGCAAATGTAAATTTTGACATCAAAACTTTCTCTCAGGATTACAGTGAGTGTGCTGAGATCCCCAGGGACAGACTCCTAACCTCTCTAGTCCCAAAAGACAGGCATAAATTCATGTGCAAGCAATTGCCTTCTCTACATAGAAGCAATAAAATATGTGCTTTCAAATGCATGCTTCTTAAGGGTTTTCTCTACTTTCTTCATGGTGCCAAAGAAAAGAGATTTTTGAAATAAATTTTAGATTGATTTTAGACCTCAAATTCACCAATGGGTTCATTAAATAGATAAACCTTTGCACTTGGAAACCCTACACTCCATCAGAGATTGCAAGTCATTTAGATTTATGCCTATTTTGATAATCCTTTTGTAAGGGGTTGGCCCCCTTTCCCCCACCAAGATACCTTCAGTCCACTTTAGTTGACCACTTCTTGTCTGCAATCTCATAGCTTCTTGATAAATACCAAGAAAAGGCACTTAATTCTCTCTGAAGTCACCACCCATCAGAATAGCATAATGTACTCCAAATAAACCTTGACCTTCCATTCAGAGGAAAGGAGAATAAAAGTGGCATCAAACAAAGCAGCTTCATTTATATACCACTTCATACTGCACTATGGAATGTCTAAGCAGTTTACAACTGTAAGCTCATTGCCCCTCAACAGCTGGGTACTCATGAGCCCTGGCTAATATTGAACTTGCAACCTTGTGGTTTATGAGTGAGTGGCTGCAATACAGGCATTTAACCACTGCACCACCAGGGCTCCTCAGGCTAAATCTGATCTCTCAAAGTAGCAGATGTTATAATGTTAGTCAGACTCCTGGGCCTGATGACATATCTGGGTCCAATTGTCCAGGTTCTGTTCTAGGCAACTAGAGTTCTTATTCAGAATCTTTCAATATTGAATTGTGGATTGGAGACACTTCTGCCCTTACTGCTTCAGCTTCAACATTCACTGAAATACTGGATTCAGTACAAAAATCTAGAAAGTGTTTTACCCTTTTTGGAGCCAAATTGGCTCTCAGTCACAACAAGCACAAGTCTCCTTTGCTGAGGTGCTGATTGTCAGGGCGAAGAGGTCCAGTGTATTTAGAAGCTGCATGAGAAAACATACAGCATAAATTGGAATTAAACCAACCCACCTGGCCCTGGTCCATTTCATCTGAGGGATATGTGTTACTACTCAAAGGCAACATGACAACACAAAGTCCAGATTCCAGTTCCTCTACAGGAAAGCAGCCCTACTATTTTGCTGAGTGGAGAGGTAGCTGAACTTCATCACAGTCCAATATGTGAAGGGAACAGAGAACTCCCAAGCACTTTTGTCAGCATGGGCCTACTGCTGGAAGAATGAAACCAAATATTTCAGGCTTTCAATAAATTCAGAAGAGATTTTGCAGATTTGATGCTGTACATGTTTGCTTCACAAAACAACCATAAATTTCTCAGATTTTTTTTTACCAAGTTTCAATCTTTCCTAGTAGAGATAGTAAATGATTTCTACTCCAAATGGCCATATTGTATGCTCTAGGTCAGGGGTAGGCAACCTTTCCCCTTTAAGGGCCGAGGGACTTCAGCTCCCAGAAGCCTCAGCCATGTTGGCCAATAGTCCCATGTTGGCTAATAGCTCCTGGGATTCTGGGAGCTGAAGTCCCTCGGCCCTTAAAGGGGAAAGGTTCCCTACCCCTGCTCTAGGTTTCCCCCACTCCCCACTCCTAGAGAAGGTAAGCAAGAAAGTGAGAGTCAAAAAGGCTCAAGAGGTCTTCATAGCCCTAAGTTTTGAAGACTTGTTACACCTAGCAGCAGCTGAGCCATGGTTCGTATCTCTTTGCTCATATTTGCTGACTGGTGCCATAAGCTTTAAGGAGATCTCAGTTATTCTAATCCAGGGGTAGGCAACCTTTCCCCTTTAAGGGCCGAGGGACTTCAGCTCCCAGAAGTCATGTTGACCAATAGTCCCATGTTGGTCAATAGCTCCTGGGATTCTGGGAGCTGAAGTCCTTCAGCCCTTAAAGGGGAAAGTTTGCCTACCCCTGCGTCTAATCAAATAATTCCCATCCCCATGTTGTCTGAAAAGAAGGTGACTAACAGTATTTATAAAGCCACCTGGAAAGCCTTTACTAGATGGTGAGTCTGGTTCTGTTAACTACTGCTGAGTGTTCCTAATTCATCTTTTTTTCCTACAGAAAGGCTTTGAAGTGGGGCTCAGGCCAAACAACCTGAAAATACAGGCAGAGGCTCTCTTGTAAGTTTTATCCAAATCAGCCTAAGCCCCATTATCATCTCACCCATATTTGCAGATTCCTGAAGGGAGATGAGCACTAATTTCACCTTCAGTGATTTAATACTCCCTATCCTGGAGCCTCCCACTGATACTGAATATGTTAACCAGGCTACTATTTGAACCTCTCAAGGAAGTTCCTTCAGAATATTCTCTGAAGTGCATTTTTCTGGTGATTGTGGAGTATACTGAGTATCACAATTGGCTGCCCTGTCTGTTGGAGAACATATATTTGTAATATGATCCCTCTTGGCTCTTCCTCTTTTGAACCTAGCTGGAACATTTCTTGCTTCATATAGGTAAAGGTCTTTGTTGTAGAATTTGGATCATATCTTTGCTTGCATGGGAAATTAATGCAATGGTCCTATGTTTACTGCTATTCCTGCTGTCCCATTCTTGGAGACTGGAATGCATATTGAACATTTGTAGGCCATTGCTTTGTTTTCTATATTTGCTGACAGATTTTAGTTAGAACTAGAGTAGATTCTGTCTTTTTTAAAATTAATACCTGCAACTACATACATACAATTACATATAGTTAAGCTAACACACTATACCAGGGCTAGGCAACCTTTCCCCTTTAAGAGCCGAGGGACTTCAGCTCCCAGAAGCCTTAGCCATGTTGGCCAATAGTCCCATGTTGGCCAATAGCTCCTGGGATTCCGGGAGCTGAAGCCCCTCGGCCCTTAAAGGGGAAAGGCTGCCTACCCCTGCACTATACATTTTTATATCTAAATAATATCTATCATACTCCCTCTTCATCTCCCACTACCTACACCTGTGTACAAATTCTTTTCTTATCTTATTTCAATTATACTTACATTCATTCCATAGCTTCCTCCCTCCAATATAAATTGTAATATAATATATAATATTATATTCTTATGCTGCCTTATATAATATTCTATATTATATATTCTCATTTCTACTTCACTTTTATCCATTAAATATTGGATATTGAATATTGTCTCTGCTACTTACTACAGAATCATCTAATGTTACTTATCCTACTTTCTTAACAGTTAAAAATTATAGCTCACCAGTCTAACATTTTAATCTAAAATTTTACATTCTTTTTCTTAGCTGAATTTATATTCAGCAATTTGTTTAAATTATTACATTATCCCATTGTTCCTTTATATATTGTGAACACTGTAGTACATTCTGTCTTCACCTTGTCAGAACTCATTTTTAAAATTTTGTGTTAGTATATCCATCTCCATCATGTCTAGTAATTTCACTTTCCATTCCTCTATGTCTGGTATGTTTTTCATTTTCCATTTCTGTGCATATAATATTCTTGCTACTCCAAACATATAAAAAAAAATTCCATATTTCTTCTCTAATTCCTCTTCTATCATTCCTAATAAAAAAAAATCTGGTTTCATTTCCAGTTTTATCTGTAGTATATCATGGATTTGTAACTTTATCTCCCTCCATTATTATTATTATTATTATTATTATTATTTAATATTTATTATAAAACATAAAGAAACAAGAACAATATAACAACACTGACAAGACATAACACAACAAATAAAACTAAACATTACAAAAATACATACATACATATATATTTAAAAAAACCTTCCTCCACACTACATAGGTTAGTATATTTAACCAAGTATATATATCTTTAACCTTATAAATCCGGTATATACAATATCACAGTCAAAGTCCTAGAGTCAAAACTCTCTCCATTTTTTCCCTTATAATAATAAGTTATATCAATAATAAAAAAAACAAATTACAGTGGGGTATCTATTGAATCGTTGCCTTACCTACATTATAACTACGCATTGAATCAATTACAGTAATAAATTCATCTAATAGAGCAATGAATTATACAATGTCTATAACAGTTTTCTTAATTTAGTCATACCAAGGTTTCCAGTGTTCATGAAATAATGTCCAAGATTTATTTTGTACTGAGCAAGTTAATTTTTCCAAATTATACAAGTCTTGTACTTTATTTCTCCATTCCTCCATTGTCGGAGTTTCCCTTTTCCTCCAAAGTTTCGCAAAAAGAGTTCTCGCCGCTGTAATTAATAGAAAAAGTAATTTTCCTCTCTTTTTTCCTAATTCAATCTTTATAATATTTAACAAATACATCTTTGGATCCAATTTAAATTTTAAACCAAAAAATAAACTAAGCTCTTTATTTATAGCTTTCCAATATTTCTGTGAGATCTCACATTTCCACCACGCATGTAGGAAAAACCCCGTCTCTTGACTACATTTCCAACATATTGGTCTTTGTCCTTTATAAATTTTTGAAAGTCTAAATGGTGTCAAATACCACCTAAACATTGCTTTATAGGCATTCTCTCTTACATCGATATTTAAAACATAATCCTTCATATTTTTCCATGCTCTAGTCCAATCCTCCAAACTAATATTTTGATTAAAGTCCTTCGCCCAATTTATCATATAATTTTTCACCGTGTTCTCTTCCATCTCCCATTCTCTAATCAATTTATAAAATTTTGAAATCATTTTCTTTTTGTCTCCTTTCAACAACCTGTCAAAATTCTTTTCCGCTGGGCCCAATCTTCCTAATTTTTCATCAGATTTAAATTGATCATATAGTTGTTTATACATAAACCAATTTATTTCCCAACCTGCCAGTTTTAAATTTTCATAGGACTTAAACTTTATATTCAAACCATCCATTTCAGTCAAATCTTTATATTTGAGCCAATTTCCTTCCTTGTATATAGTTTTCATTAGAACCGCTTCTGCTGGGGAAGCCCACTCCGGAATATTCTGACACCATTTTCTTTTATATTTTAGCCAAATTTTTAAACACACTCTACGAATATAATGATCATTAAATTTTGCGTCTCCTTTGTATGTATAATAAAATACATAAGAATGAAAACCAGTCTATACCTTCCAAATCTAGGACTCTTTGATTACCCAATAGAAGCCAATCTTGTAACCATTCCAAAACACATGCCTCGTAGTACCATTGCATGTTTGGGAGGGCTAATCATCCCCTGTCAGTTGAGTCCTGCATATCTATCAATTTCACTCTGTGCATTTTATTCTTCCAAATAAAATTTAATATGTCAGTGTTCCAGACCTTAAAGGTATTATAATTTTCTATTATGGGAATATTTTGAAAAAGATAAATTAATTTGGGGAGAACCATCATTTTAATTATAGCAATTCTAGCCAGCCATGATAAATTCAGCAAATCCCATTTCCTTAATTTCCCTTTCATTATTATTATTATTTGCTAAGCTACAGTCCCACCAACTGTACATATATGTACCTGCCTTTTCTCCATATTTCCAACATAAATTACTTTGATTTTTATATATTTTTGCAATTTTTATCGGAGTAAGATGCCATCTGTAAAACATCTTATACCAGTTTTCTTTTAAGTTTTGAGAAGCCGTATGTCTCATTCTTTCATTCCATGTTTGTTCCCAATCCTCTAATTGAATTGAGTGACCCACATATTGTGCCCATTTTATCATTGTATCTTTGATAACTTCATCCTCATTTTCTATTTCTAATATTTATAATAATAATAATAATAATAATAATAATAATAATAATAATTTATACCCCACCCTTCTGAGCACAATCGGGGCAGCTAACAACAATTAAAAATACATAAAATACAAATCCAAAAGGACCAATACCCACCCCACCTTTAAAAGAGTATTAAACTAAGCACTAATTAAAACATAATAGATTAGAACATAAAATTAAATAAAACCAATAACCAAACAAAGAAATAACAAACAGCGGAGATAACAAAACAAAAACAGCAGAGTAGCAGAATGGCTGTGGCAATCAAATTGGGAGAGGGCAGAATAAGGGGGTTCCTGAGGCCAGGAAGTCTATTCTGGAAATGCTTGCCGGAAGAGATCTGGCTTAACAGCCTTCTTGAAGCTGTTTAGTGTTGTGATCTGACGTATCTCATCCGGCAGGCCTTTCCACAATCTGGGGGTGATTACCAATAATGCCCTCTGGGAGGTTGCAGACAGCCTAGATTTTAATGGCTGTAGCAAATTCCTCACAGAAGTCCAGAGTGTGCAGGGAGGATTGTATGGGAGGAGGTGGTCCCAAAGATAGGT
>CM034705.1:22452170-22469542 GCA_020142125.1 Phrynosoma platyrhinos | reverse complement strand
GTGGTCCCTCCTAGATGTTCCAGAGACCACTCTGGCTGCCATGTTTTGCACTAACTGAAGTTTCCAGACCGAGCACAAGGGTAGCCCCATGTAGAGCGCCTTACAGAAATCCAGACGGGAGGTTACCAGCACATGCACAACAGTCTCGAGGTTCCTTAGTTCCAGAAAAGGGCGCAGCTGGCCTATTAGCCAAAACTGATAACAGGCACTCCTGACCATCATGTTTACCTGATTTGTCATATGGAGTGACAAGTCAAGGAGCACCCCCAGACTGTGAACACAGTCCTTTACGGAGAGTGTGACCCCATCCAGGACTGGAGGTTGCAACCCAATTTCTGGTTTCGGGGCCTGTACTGTGAGTACCTCCATTTTGTCTGGATTCACTCTCAGTCTGTTTTTCCTCATCCAGCCCATTACCACCTTAAGACATTCACTGAGGGAAGAGACGCCATCGGAATTTGAGGTCAACAATCAAGACACGGAGAAGTAGATCTGGGTGTCATCAGAGTACTGATAACACCCAGCTCCATGACACCGAATGATCTCACCCAGTGGCTTCATATAGATGTTAAACAGCATCGGGGACAGAATGGAACCTTGAAGGATGCCACAAGTAAGCTCCTTTTTACTGGAGCACCCTCTAGGATCTGCCCGAGAGGAAGGAACGGAACCACTGCAAAGCAGTGCCTCCAACTCCTAACCCACTCAGTCGTTCCAAGAGGATTATATGATCAATTGTATCAAAAGCTGCTGAGAGGTCTAAGAGCACCAGCAGGGTCACACTACTGCTGTCAATACTGAGATGCAGGTTGTCGGTCAAGGCAACCATGGCAGTCTCAACTCCAAATCCCATCCTAAAGCCAATTCAAAATGGGTCTAGATAATCAGTTTCATCCAAAACCGCCTGGAGTTGAAGAGCAACCGACCTCTCGATCACTTTGCTCATGAATGGTAACATAGACACTGACCTATAGTTATTCATCTCCAGGGGGTCCAGGGAAGGTTTTTTTCAGAAGAGGCCTAATAACCGCTTCCTTTAAACAAGATGGAACACATTCTTCCCTGAGGGATGCATTGATGATGCTCTTAAGGAACACCATCAAGGCATCCCACCCCCATGATTGGTCAACCAAGAAGGGCAAGGACAGGTTGTCTTCCTCAAACTTCTAAGTAGCTTGTCCACATCCTCATACTCACAGACTGAAACTGATCCAGGATAATTTCATTAACAGAATGCTGGACACCTTGTCAGTTGTTTCTGTCAAAACACTGGCATCCAAGTTGGCTCTTACCTGAGAGATTTTTATTTTCAAAACAGTTGTTATACACGTCACAGCAGGCCGCTGTTGGGTTAAGTAAGCACCTGCATCAGCTCCCCCACCACCTTAAACAGCTCTGCTGTTTTTATATATCATTCCAATTAATTTAGAATTCTATCCACATAAAATGTTTCGTAAAAATTATGAAATATTTTTTAAACATGTTGTGAGATGATTCCATTTCCTTCTATTATTCTAATAATTTGCTTTGTCTTTTTCATTTTTTTCATTTTATATGATAACAATTTCCCTGGTTTGTTAGTTTTCAAAATAATTTTGTTTTGTACTTTTTAATTTTTTCTCTATATCATTCAGTAATTTCATTGATATTTGCTTTTTAATTAATTGAATCTCCCTCAATATTCTCCTAGCATTCAGATCCCCCATTAATTCTTCCTCTTTATCTTTTAATTTTAACTTTAATACTTGTAAGCTATAATTACATTATAATTGCATAAATTATAATTTGTTTTCATTATAGCATTCTGCTGGATAAAAAAAATCCCCTAAAAACCGCCTTTCCTGCATCCCAGACTATAGGCTAACTTGTCACCACATCTGCGTTTTCTTTAAAATAGTTTAACATCATTGTTTTTGCTCTTTTTATTATATCAGATTCTTTTAGCAGATCATCATTTAGTCTCCAGACATAATTTTTCACCTGTTATTTTAACTGCAGTGTCAGTGGATTGTGATCAGATAGTGTTCGCGGTAAAATTTCCATTTCTGTAACTTCTTTCGCAAGGGATCCTGAAATCAAAATCATATCTGTTCTACCAAGAGATTTATGTCTTTCCATAAAGAAGGTATATCCCTTAGTCCTATCATATAGCTATCTCCAGGAATCTATCACCTCTAAATTTTCTATCAAATTAAAGTATGAATTAGGCAATTTTCCTTATCTTTCATTAATTTCCTTATTTGACATTCTATCTAGCTTGAGTTCAACAACTCCATTAAAATCTCCTAGAATCATTAGTTCTTCATAATCAAATTCTGTTATTTTCCTCAAAAGATCATTATAAAATCTAGCTTTATTTTTAATAGGGGAGTATACTCCTACTACTAATATTTTCTTTGAAGACCAATTGATTTCAACAGTTATAAAATGTCCCTCTGTATCTCTAAATATTTCTCTAGAATCTATTTTCTCACTCACATATATAATTACTCCTTTTTTCCTTTTTTTTTCTTGACAGGATAAATATTCTTTCTCTAATTTAGCGTTCTTAATTAGCCTATAACCTTTATCTAAATATGATTCCTGAAAACATATTATTTTATATTTCATTTTCTCTAGTACATGGAATACCTTTTTGTACTTAAGTGGTGAATTTAATCCTTTTACGTTCCATGATAGTACCTTCATTACTACTAATGTATTCAAGAGTTCTCCAAGAAGGGAAGGAGAGAACAGAAGAAAGAAAAAAATAGAAAAAATTATCCAAGATATATTGATTTTCAACTACTCAGCTATCTAGATTGTATTATCTTATGTCACTATCAATATAAAGGAACTTTTACTTAGCAATTATACACAGTTTATAAATCACAATTTATAGATCACTGATTGTCTTCCCTTTCTTCTTCCTCTGTACCTCCAGTATCATCTTCTTTTTCTTTCACTTTTAAATTTTGTTCTTGTGATCTTGTAGCCATTGTTCTTTTTCCATATCTAATATCAGTAGCACTTTTCTCTCTGTATCTTTCAATCTCTTTCCTATTTCTTGCCCAAAAATCTTTGGCTTTATCTGTAGAGTTCAATATATATATATATATATTGGTCTCCATGTCAAGGTTAGACCTTCCACTTCTTCCCATCGAAAGGGATTCCATAAACTTTCAATTGATCTGATAAAAAACTATAGGCTCTCCTTGACCTCAGAAACCTTGTGGGACTGTCCTTGAAATTTTTAATTATTTTCCCTTCAATTATTAACTCTTTCTTGAAACTTTGGGCCTTTGCAGACTGCCAGAAAAAGTGAAAATGGAGTCCACTTTAACTGTCCTGGCTCAGGGAATCATGGGAATTGTATTTTTTTCTCAGACATTGGCCCTTCTCTGACAGGGAGCTCTGGTGCCACAATAAACTACAATTCCCATGATTCCCTAGCACTGAGTTTAAGTGGCCTCAATTTGCACTATTTCTGGCAGTCTGCAAAGGCCCTTTGTTGTATTATTAGGTCTCTTGCTTGCTTCCTCACAAAGTATATCACTATGTCTCTTGGAAGTCCTCTTCGTCTCACTGTCTATGAGTTAAGTCTGTACATAGTATCTATCTCCCATGGAAATTGTTCTACAGGTTCATCGATATAATGTGCCAAAATCGGTATAAGAAATTTATGAAGATTTTCATTTTCATGTTCTGGTATTCCCTTCAGTTTCACACAATTTTGTCTTAATTTATTTTCAGTTTGATCAGTGTTTCTTGGTCTTCATCCCTTTCTTTTATTGTTTTTTCCAGTTTTGTTTCCATTTCTTTTAAGTTACTTTCCAGGACTTCAACTTTTTCAGTTATCTTTGCCATATCCTTAGTGATTTTATTGAGTGAATCTTTTACCTCTTTCATTTCACTCTATCTCCAGTTTGATTTCCTCTTTTGTTTCAGTCCTTATTTTTAAATTGTCTTGTCTCATCTCCTCCCTGATCCTCCTAATCTCATCCAGAATCAAGTCATTTTGTTCTGACAGTCTTATTGGGTGTTCTACTGAAGATCTTCTTTGTGGAAGTGCTACTGTTTGTGATGTTGTTCTTTTCATGTTTGCCATGCCAAATGATCTAAGGGGGGTTGCAGACTGCCAGAAATAGTGCAAATTGAGTCCACTTTTAGGGTTAGGTTTAGGGTTAGGGAATCATGGGAACTGTATTTTATTGTGGCACCAGAGCTCTCTGACAGAGAAGGCTCAGTGTCTCAGAAAAAAAAAGAATTCCCATGATTCCCTAGCACTAACCCTAATCCTAAAAGTACACTCAATTTGCACTATTTCTGGCAGTCTGCAACCCCCCTTAATTTCTCTTCTCTTTTTCCTGTATTTTGCAATAGATATCAAATCTTATATCCACAGAATATCCCTTTCACTTTTCATTCTATTTAAACAGAGTATAGATTATGTATAAGCAAAGTACAATTATGTATAACAACAAAATTACAATTATTAGCTTCCCTCTAACCACTGATGGCAATATAACCTTTCGTATTATATTCCAAACTTTTTTAGTGTCACCAGATGTCTCCTTTTCATCTTTTTATATGTGTATGTGTATGTGTTAACTAGACACAATAATCAATTAGGCACTCTGCCATTTTTTTAGCAGTTTTACTTCTTTTCTCTTCTCAGAATTTTCAAGGTCAACACCTTTCTTTCTTATTCTATTTTCACTTTTTCAACACCCTCTCATTTATAAGATACAATATAATCAGTTCTGTTACCTCTTATGATGCTAATACAATAAATCTCTTCCTTTTCTACCAATTAACTACTATTGTACTCAAACCTAACAAACACAAATCAATACATCTCAACTGTCAGATTAATTTATATATATATAATAAAGTTTATAAAGTTTCTCTTGACTTAGCTCCACTTTTAATTCTTTATAATTAAATAGTTTCCTCTTCTCTCACTTTTAGTTCTTCTTTTCACATATATTCGTACTTTTGTAATGCTTTACTTTAAAGGTTTATCCTTAATAAATTTTTATTTTATTTTATTCTTTCAACTCTTCTCTCTTCTTTTCCTCATTTTCTTTTTTCCGTTGCTTAAACTATAAACAATATCCGTTTGCCTTTCTGGAGTATTTTATTTCACTGTATCAGTCACTTTCCTTGTGTTTCTTGTATTCTACTCACAATCTGACCTCCATCGCAATCAATAGTACAATTAGTAATTCTTTGTAACCTGACTCTTATCTTTTATCAGAGGATCAATTAATAATTCAGAAGCTCAATTAATAAATCTCCACTCCAGATCCTTAATACTTCATATCAATTGTTCATCCGCCAGTCCAATTTAAAGAAGAAAAAGAAAAAGGTAATCAAATTTCTGTTTTTTATTCGATGTCTTATAGATCTTATTTTATTTCAATATTGTTAATGGGATAATATTGCTTAAATTAAATATATTTCTAATTGTAATTGTACTAGCAGAGTTACTTGCAGAAATTTTGCTTTTGAAGGGTCTTGTTTTCCTTGTTCTCACTGTTTATTCTGAAGTATTCTGAAGAATGTGAAGTGGCATCTGGTGCTTGTACTGCTATAAATCAAAGCAGTGGTTGGCCATGGGAGTGGATGCCTGCGCTCCCCCTTCTTTCTCTTCATTCCCCTGGCTCCCTTCCATTTCTCCATTACTCTTGTCTCGCCTCTATTATGAATCTTATCCTTGTTGGATCCACTGGGAGAATGTTGGGGTGTTTCAGGGGGCCCACCTGAACCTCCTTTATCAGGGAGATTGTTTTGGCTCTTTTATTTTTTAGCCAAATTACCATGACAGCTGTCTTCTTTTCAGCTGTTCTTAAAAGGTGACCATCACACCTGTCATCTTCACCAGAAGCCCTAGAGTAGATTCTGTCTTGTAGTGTGAAGCAGATCTGTTATGCCATCTGTTCCTGATGATTTATTTCTCCCAAGTGCTGTGAGTGCAGCATCCACTTCACTTTGTATAATTATGGGTTCATCTTCATATGGTGCTTCCTTGACTTAATCTGTCATTATTCTATCTTTTGTATATATTTCTTCAGTGTATTGTTTCTATTGTCTTTTTGTTTTGTTTTTCTTGATCATTGTTTCCCCCTGCTGGCTACAGAACATTCCCACTCTTGGATTAAATTTCTCTTTGATTTCTCACATGAAAAATCTTGTGAAAGAGAAATTGTGTTCTACTAATTTTCTTCTAGACTTCTATTTCTCTGCATTTATTATTATAGTAGCACAAGTCACTAAATGGTAATGTTGAGCATTCTAAGTCTATTTCTTCCCCTCTCTACTATTGCTTCTCATCTGTCCTTAACTGCTTGAAGAGTTTCATCTGTCTTCCAATTAACCGATTCTTTCTTTTTTGGCTGAATCGTTTCTTTTTGTTTTCCTCCCTGACAATGTCTCTGGCTTCAGTCCAAAGCTGCCAATTAACATAATAATGCAACTCTGTCTATCTATCTATCTATCTATCTGCACTGTCCTTAAATTCTACAGGCATGTTCTTCAATTTCTATTTTGGCACTGGTTATTGCTTTATTGTTTTCTTCTGTTTTGTTTTTAACCTGTATTTTATTTTATTTTTATACTAGCAGTTCATGGTATGCCATTATATGCCTTGATCTTGTCACAGAGGGAGTGGAGCTTATCTTTCCTCTCCTTTCAATTATGTATTCCAATTAATTTCTATATTGGTCATCAGGTGATGTCCATGTATATAGTGACCTGTTTGGTTGTCTGAAGGATGTATTTGCAATTAACTATTGGTTTCATAGCTTCAATCAGTTGCTATCTTACTTCATTCCTTGATCCCAGGTCAAATTCACCAACAATTTTTGATTCTTCTCTGTTTCCTATTTTTGCATTCCAATTGCCTTTGATTAACAAAAAGTCCTGTTTGGGTATGTGATCAATTTCCTCCTGGACTCCAGCACAGAGACTTTCACTTTCTTCGCTTTTTCTCCTTCTGTAGTTACAGCATAAACTTGGATTGTCTGACTAATAATGTCCAATTTCTGTCCATTTTAGCTTGCTCACCTCAAGACACCCATTGCTTGTTTTACAATGTCTAGCTTCCCCTGGTTCATGCTTCCTACATTCTCTGTTCCTATTATATGTGTTGTACATATAGCAGTAAAATTTATATGGACAAAACCAAGTTTTTTAGTCAACCTGATTCCATGTTTGTGTGATTTAATTCATATTCTATGATCTGTAAGTTCTCTAGGTCAGCACTGTCCATATGGATCAAGGCCTGCATTGTAAAGGCCAGTGAATTCTCTAATGTGCCTTGTCCTGCAAACATTTCAGCCTATCTAAGATGATCAGACAGAGTGTTTCAATTAATGTTACCACCAAACTCTTTCCATGGTCAAGATGACCACCAAGAAAACTTCAGAAAGGCCCCAAACTAAGGGCCTTTGCAGACTGCCAGAAATAGTGCAAATTGAGTCCATTTTAAGGGTTAGGGTTAGTGCTAGGGAATCATGGGAATTGTTTTTTCTGAGACATTGAGCTTTCTCTGTTAGAGAGCTCTGGTACCACAATAAAATACAGTTCCCATGATTCCGTAATCCTAACCCTTAAAGTGGACTCAATTTGCACTATTTCTGGCAGTCTTGTGCTGCATTTGTTATTATTCATTTGCATACTTCTGCCACTCTGACCATCCCCTATTCCCCTTCTGCAAGCAGAACAAAATTGAAAAGAGGGAGAATTTACAAGTGGGGAGACATTTTGTGCAATATGTTCCCCCCAGTATCCTAATTCTACTCAACACCTGTTCTGCATTTTTTTAAAAAAAGGTTGGTTATAGCTTAGTGGTTAAGATGCCAATTCTTATTATTGGAAGATGAGAAAGTTGGCAGTTCAATGTCCAAGTGCTGCATGATGGGGTGAACTCCTGTCACTAGTCCCAGCTTCTGCCAGCCTAGCAATTTGAAAGTATGTAAATACAAATAGATAAATAGGTACCACTTTGGTGGGAAGGTAACAGTGTTTGGTGCAGTCATGCTGGTCACATGACCACTGGAGTAGTCCTCAGACAACACTGGCTCTTTGTCTTAGTAACGGAGATGAACACTGCTGCCTACAGTTTATTATGACTAGACATTCCTTCAAGGGATTACCTTTACTTTTACTTATATTATTTATATGATCCAGTCTGGTTGTATGATGTAGTGGTTAGAGTGCTAGACTATACTCTGGAGAACAGGGTTCTATTCCCCACTCAGCCATGGAAACCCACTGGGTGACATTTGGTAGGTTACCACTCTCAGGCCCAGAAATAATTTCACATTAACAGGATTAAGGAAACAATATGCAGTTAAGAAATTAATTCATTTTATATTCTTCCTACCCCACACCCAACTACACTTACAGATAGAATTGTATGGGATTGCCAACATGATATATTCAAAGCCTCTCATACACAATATATTCTTCTTTCATTTTAATAAATAAAAATTTATCTAGATGCATATTGGATTGCATCATGCAAAATATCATCTTCCACTGACAAGATTAGCTATGCAAGCAATCCCTATGCATATTTCAATATCTACCAAGTTCTGGCTCATTGAAAAACAATGTTTCTGAAGTATTTACACAATATTAAAAAATGCAGAGGCTTTTTGGTATAATTTCTGTCAATACCCTAAGAACTAACATTAATTGTTTGCCTATCTTTCTTCATAGGAATATATTTTGCATTATCTTTTCTGCAATATTATTTATTAATGTTACATTAATTTGTATTAAACTGTAACTTTTAAAAAAACACCTGAAAACAATATACAGCATTCTGTACTGTGTAACTGCACTGATTTGTTTCATCCTGTATATATGATGGTAGATGGAAATAGTGTATAGTACAAAGTTAAAAATCTGGCCCAGTTTTTCTTTTAATTTAAGAGGTTTGTTTAAAATAGCCCCACATTCTATTCTATTGATTCATGACACACATCTACATCATTTATTTCTCTTCATTAAATACTTGGTTGAAGAATGTGTAACATTAAATCAATACTTTGGAAAAGTTATCTGGCTGAGGTGGTTATAATAGACATGTGTTTGTATGTATCTTCAAGTCACTTGTGGACTTATAGTGATCCTTGAAGTTTTCTTAGGTGAGGAATGCTCAGAAGTGGTTTTGCCAGCCCTCTGAAATAAAACCTAAAAACACCTGGTATCATTTGGCAGTGTTCCATCCAAGCTGATCCTATTTAGCTTCCAAGATCAGATGGGATCTGAATATCTCTACCTATGGCTAAATTTATAATTAATTTTGTCACCAGATTACTAACATTCATGTGGAAACTGGTTCTCAACAGTAAAACAATTGCTATTGTTGTTGTGTCCTCTTTCCCCTTTGCTGGGAAACTCCATCTCATAACAGAATAATTTCTTGTTTCATTTCAAAAGAAACCTGTCTACAAATATATTATTGGAATGGCTACCAACTTTCATTCCAGAGTCGTTTAATTCAGTAGTATGAAAAGCAGTCTGCCAAGAGAGAACCAACAAGAATGAAACGGGCAACAGCCTGGAGATTATCACATTACAAAGTAAAGTGACTTATCCCTGATGGGATACGGTTGTGTTTCGGATTGTCCACTGATATCATTACATTTAAATCACTGTTGCTGCCGCCGAATCACTGCCTGCATCCCATCTGTGCTTATCCAGCCACTTTTCCAAAAAAGCTGGTTTGGAAAAGCAGCCGGATAAGCGTGGTTGGGACTTGTCATCAAGTGGCAGCAGTGGTGATATAAATGTGATAATATCAGTGAGTAATCTGAAATGTGACTGTATCCCTTTGGGGATAAGTCAGTTTACTTTGTAATGCTTTGTCTGGATGCTTAATGTAATAAAAAAAGAAATACTTTCTTATTACATTAAGCATCCAAACATACTGTTTATTGCAGCTCCAGAGAATAGTACCTGGAGCAATGGATTCAAACTATAGGAAAAGAGATTTCACCTCAACATTTTGAAGAACTTCCTGACAATAAGAACTATTTACTGACAATAAGAACTCCCAAGGAGTGTGGTGAAGTCTCCTCCTTTGGAGGTTTTTAAGGAGAGGCTGGATGGTCACCTGTTGGGGGGGGGTTGATTGTGATTTCCTGCATGGCAGAATGGGGTTCGACTGGATGGCCCTTGAGATTTCTTTCAGTTCTATGATTCTATGATTGTATAATTGAGAGTGCAACGTATTGAGAAAATTATGTGCACTGAAATTAGTTCAAGTTTCATTAATTTTATTCATGTGCAAATCTTTCCACAGGAACTGATATTATCAGATTGTGGCCTGGACTGCTTTTTATTTTAAAGGAAGAATTGGGTTTGCAATCATAAGTAAACAGAGTGAAGGCAGTGGTTCTATTTGATAAATCAAAGGAAACAAAATTATATGTATCTCATATAACTAAAAATCTTTTGCAAATATTTATATTTGAGTTTGCATCTCAGGGAGATTGTGTGTGTGTGTGTGTGTGTGTGGTATTCTACAGGATTTCAAAGTGACTACATCTGTGTATTTGTACTGAAACTGCCCTAATCTACTCTCTAGAATTATCCTGTTGGGCATCATATACTGTTATATCCAACAGCAATGGAAATCCAATTAAAACCATTGTAGGTCTCTTTCACATTATGTATAGCATGTTGCCTTGTTAATTAAGATGTTTATTAATAAAATTAGCATAAAAATTGTTAATTAAGATGTATTATATTATCTATCTGCCTGAACTTTCTATGCTACCTAGTTATTGTAAAAGTAAAATAGATCAAAGCTAGAATCATAGGAATAATAGGCCACCAAGTGGCTCAAGATTTAGTAATGTCCTTCTCTGTTCCCACACTCAACATCATTGCCACAACTTATGCAGCATTTATTTGCATAAACCATTTCTAACCCACTCTTCAGCTAAAGGGAAGCTTCCATGTGGTTGGTAAAACCAGGATCTTCTCATATGTCTACAATTTCAAGACAGGAAGGCACAAAGCAATAGCAAGTACATTTCTATACCACTTATCAGTGCACTTAAGCACTCCCTAAGCAGTTTACAATGTGTAAGCTACTGTAATTGCCCCATCAAGCTGGGTATTCATTTTAGTAACCTCAGAAACATGCAACCCTGAGTCAAGCCCCTGGCTGGTATTGAACTCACAACCTTGTGGTTTGTGATGAAAGGAGGGGAGGAGATGGTGATGGAAGAGGGTAAAATCATATCAATGTGCTACCTGCCAATGTTGTAATTTATATGGGAGAGGGAAAGAATCAGCAACTCTGAATCAGCACCACAAATATCATTGAATACACAGGAATTCAAAGTCAGACTTAAAGAGCTAGGCATTTAAGGCCATTTGCATCAGCAGGCAAATCTGTCCATTTAGTGTTTCCCTCTAAATTTAGACTTTTTTCCCCACCCCAGTTTCAAGAAATATGTATGATGGTAAAATGATATAAAAAACAGCACAGGCTGGAACATTTGACAGAAGTTGCTGAAGAGTCCAAATAATTATGTATGTGGAAAGTTGACATTTCCACTCCATACTGATATTTTGCTTTTGTCTGTGGGTGTATAAGTTAGGTTGTTCCTTAGTACTATATTTGACATTTTATGAAATTGAAAACATTGAACTTATTGCCTCATAAAAATGCACTTAATGAAATAGAAAGGAATGTTAATCATTGGATTCCAGGGAAGTTATTTTAATACAACAGATGGATTCAGTGGGTTGTATTAGTAGCTCAATTGCTGTAACACAACTTAATTCGTATATTTTTAAATCTAAGCTGAAGAATATTTATTTGAATCAGGCAGGTCATGTTTTATGGTAAGGATGTATTGTTCTGGTGTGCGCACTTGATTTCACTAGAGCTAGAGTAAAATGGCTCTCTTGCCAATTTTAGGTGATTTTAGGTTTTTCACCTTCCTCCAGAAGTTTTGGTTATTTTTTTATCCTTTGAACCTAGGTCTCCCCAGTACAATTGTATTTATTTAATCCTTTAAGTTATATCTTGTCTTTACTTGTTGTTTATTGTATGCCTTCCAGTCATTTCCAACTTATGGCAACCCTAAGGATTTCTTGGCAAGATTTGTTCAGAGTGGTTTTGCCTTTGCCTTCCCTTGAGGCAGAGGGAGTGTGACTTGCCCAAGGTTACCCAGTGGGATTCTGTGACTGAGGTGGGGGTTGAATACTGATCACCCGAGTTGTAGTCTAACACACAAACTGAGACACCATGCTGCCCCCATATGATTGAATCTGACAATGTAATGATTTTAGCTATTCATATTTATCAAGTTGTATGTATCCATACAATAAAGTTCTCCATAGTAGCTTTGTGGACTTATCATCTTGGAACACACAATAGCTAGTCAGGACATACAGTATTACCAATGTAGAAATAGCAATGACCCATTAGCACTTACAAACTAAGCATGTGGAGAAGCAGGTGCACAATGCTCTTTAGGTGAAACAAAGCACACCAACAGGCAGACATATGACAGACATAGCCATCCGCCACAAAAAGCACCTGAGACAGGGACAATGTTCTCCCAGCTATGACATATAATTGCAAGTTGCATCATATAGTAGATGCTGATGGGAATGGCAGCAAAGTACTGGAGAACAAAGCTGCATATACAGTGTTGTGCTCTGAGTGCTAGCCTTCTGCAACCAGGTACAGTAGAGGATGCTTTCTCAGCATTGGTGCTTAAGTTATATTCAAATGTCAATATGTATAATAGGGACAAGGCATCATCCTATCCTCTTCCTCAAGAAGCAAAATAATTTGGGCTGGTCCTGAACTGGCAGCCAGTTAGTACTTTGGCAATGATTGCTGGTATGCAAAGCAGGGGCTTTTTAGAAAGACACCAGAGGGCAGCCCAGTGTATTTTTATCTATGAAAAGTTATTTATTTTTATTTTTATTGTTAAAATACTCCAAAAATATAACAATAATACATATTAGAAATCGAGACATCCAGATAATTATCCACCACCTTATATCAATACATATACATATACATAAACAACAGACAAAAATAAAAAATATGACTTCTTACTCTCCAACAATCTGATACATTCTTTCCATACTTTTGTTAGCTTTGTCATTTTCCCATTTTTTCTTTATTTCTCCACTTGGATTCTTTGATCCCTCATTTTTATGTAATATCTAATTTATTATTCTTTATTTTCTTTATAATATCATGTGTCATATACCAAAATATGAAATAATTAAACATGTTCTGCTCGGGTGTTACATAACTAATATAAGTGTGGGTGGGTGTGGGTGGGTGTATTCACTTAGAAATTCTCCAAATAAATTTGTTTTTTCATATACATCGACTCCTTTTCCCCCCAGCTATTTCTATATTTTACTAAGTTATAAATTTTCTCAAGACAAATATACCTTATATTTCACTCTTTTTGATATTTTAATTTAATAGCCTCCACTCTTTTTCATATTTTTGTTAATTTTTTTGTTTTATTTTTAATAATTTACAGACCTGTAATTTTCTCAAAATGTGTTAATTCTTTCAATAGTGCTTTTATGTTACTATTAGGGCCACTCAACACAATGACCAAATTGTTCACAAATGCATGCACTTTAAATTCTGCCCCCTTAATTCTTATTCTGGTCAGTTTCTGCCAGGAAGGGAGAAGGAAAACAGTTTCTGAGCAGCCATATTGATTTGGTGAGGGTTTAAATCCTTTTATAAACACTTGGGAAGAGTGTGACTGTTGCTGAGCAGGTGAGGCTTTGGTGAGTCGCATTTGTAAGTCAATATGGGATGGAGCTAGCCAATTATCTCTATACAACTCCTCCCAGAAGCATGCGTCTAAAGGCGTGTGATTTTTTTCATAGGACAAAGAAAAGCACAGTACAGGTAGAAGGTGGGCTTTGACCTTTCTTTTTAGAGGTTCTAATAATAATAATAATAATAATAATAATAATAATAATAATAATAATTTAAAGGCCTTTGAGGTTGTTGTTATTTGCTCAGAGGAAGAGAGACAGAGACTTGCCTCCAGAATAAGGTAGCATCCAGGAGCTCTCGGTAGAATTAGAAACCCAGTTGATTGAGCTCGCTGACAGAGTCTGGTGAAAAGACCAAGAGAACAGGGGCCCTTTATTTGGGACTTTACCAGGAGACTTTTTGAGGGAGAAGCCCACAGTCCGGTTTCAGTGCTTACTTAAGATTTCTCAATATGGACACTGAGGGAATTGCAGCAGTCACCTACAACACTCCATTGACGAAATTATACTGGATCATTGAGTACCGATGAAGTGGACAAGATCCTTGGTAGAGTGAGGAAAACAACTTGCCCCCTCGATCCTTGCCCATCATGGCTGGCCATCCAGGGGGGTGATACATTATGGATGTTCCTTAGGGACATTGTCAATGTGTCCTTTAAGGAAGGTTTGGTCCCATCATTCTAAAGGAAGCAGCGGTTAGACTGCTTCTGAAAAAACTTCCCTGGACCCCCTGGATATGAACAACTATAGGCCAGTCTCTCTTTTACCTTTTTTAAGCAAAGTGATCAAGAGGGCGGTCCTGGGAACTAAGGATCTTGAAACTGTGGTACATGCACTAGTAACCTCTAATCTTGACTTCTATAAGGTACATGGGGCTACCCTTGTGCTTCACCCGGAAACTTAAATTGGTACAAAATATAGCAGCCAGGTTGGTCTCAGGAACAACTTGGAGAGACCACATTACACCAGTGTTAATATCACTTCACTGGCTACTATCAATTTCTGGGCACAGTACAAGGTGTTGGTTATTACCTTTAAAGCCTTACATGGCTTGAGCCCAACCTATCTCTGGGGCCACCTCCTCCTGTATGATCCACCCTGCACACTCAAGTCCTCTGAGAGGAATTTGCTTCAGCCTATGAAAACGAGGCTGTCTGCAACCTCACAGAGGGCCTTCTCTGCTACCGCTCCCAGATTATAGAGTGGCCTGCCAGATGAGATCTGTCTTATTACCACCTTAAAGAGCTTTAAAAAGGCTGTTAAAACAAATCTCTTCTGGCAGGACTTTCCTGAATAATTATCCTGGCCCCAAGAGTTAGCTATTTCTGTCCCTGTCTGTGCTGCTGCTGTTATTGCAATGCTTCCTACATATGTTGTAATTAAACTTAAAATTATTTAAATTTAATATTTTTTAAGTGATGGGTGGCTTTTTGGAGTTGTATGCATTTCATTGCTGTTTTAATGTTGTAAGCCACCCCGGTTGCATTGCAGAGGGGCAGGATTATTATTATTATTGTGGGATGTTTGTCTTCTTGCTAAGATATGTGGGAAACTTCACCTGCACCAAGTGCAAATTCGTAACCCTCCTGGAAGAGAAAGTCAAACAGCTGGAGGCCTAGGTAGCTACACTTCAGCACATTAGGGAGCAAGAGGTTTTCCTGGACAGAGCGGAATGAACAGTCTTGGATGGGACCACACAGAAGAAGTTGTTGAAGAGGAGGTACACAGGGGGTGGACACCTGGAGGAATGTCACACACACAAGTAGGGAAACCAGGGATCATTCTGGGAGCTTGCAGTTACACAGTCAATTTGAAGCTCTCTCCCTTTATCAAGGATGAAAAAGAAGAGCAGCAGGGACAGTTCTCAGGGACAGTGCTGGGGACCCTAAGAGTACCGCCGCAGGGAACAGCCACTGTTAAGCCACGGAAGAGGCATGTGGTGGTGGTTGGGGACTCCTTGTTGAGGTGTACAGAAGCAGTGGTTTGTGGGCCTGAAAAGATGTCCTGGGAGGTGTGTTGCCTTCCTGGTGCAAAAATCCATGATGTGACAGCAAGGCTGACAAGACTTGTCAAGCCTACTGACCATTACCCCTTTCTCTTGGTCCATGTGGGAACCAATGATACTGCAAGACACAGTCTTCAGAATATCAGAATTATGGGGCTTTGGGTAGGAACCTGAAAGAACTGGATACACCACTTGTTATCTCATCTCTTCTCTCAGCTGAAGGGCATGGTCCAGGAAGGGAGAGGAAGACAGCAGACGTGAATAACTGGCTCCATAGATGGTGCTGCCAAGAACAATTTGGATTCTTGGATCATTGGCTGCAGTTCCATGAGGGTGGAATTCTAGCAAGAGATGGGCTGCATCTCACACCAGTTGGAAGAAGTATTTTTATCAATAGTCTCAAACATTTGATCAGGAGAGTTTAAAACTGAGTCATACTGGGAAAGGAGACAGTATTTTGGAAGGTATATCATGGGCTGGAAATGATAGTCAAAGTATTATAGAGGGAACAAGGCAAATGATGCAAGGGTCCAACAGTGGGAGGAAAAAACCTTACACAGGGAGCAAGCGGGGAAGATACACGCTCTTAAATGTCTCTACACTACTGCACAGAGCATGGGAAATAAGCAAGATGAACTTGAACTAGCACAACAAGCAAATACGATATAATAGGCATCACTGAAGCCTGGTGGGATGAGTCTCACGATGGGAATGTAAGAATAGAACCTTTATAAGAGAAATAGGCCAAACAGGAAAGGAGGAGGAATAGCATTATATGTCAGGGATGTTTACACCTGTGAAGAGATCCAGGACTTAAATCCTGGAAATCAGGTGGAGACCATCTGGATAAAAATTAAAGGGGAAGGAAACAATAGGAATGTTATTGTGGGAATCTACTATAGACCCCCCCCCAAGTCAGATGACCACACACACAGAAAGGAAAGATGTATTAGTGATGGGTGACTTCAACTATTCTGATATTTGCTGGAAGTCAAAGTCAGCCAATACTACAAATTCCTCACTTGCCTGGAAGACTTTCTTTGTCTAAAAGGTGGAAGAGGCAACAAGGGGATCTTAGCCAACAGGGATGACCTGGTAAATGGGGTGCAAGTGGTGGAATCCTTAGGTGGGAGTGATCATGTTCTCCTGGAGTTTCTTATACAGTGGAAAGGAGAAGCTCAATTACTCATTCTAGACTTTAGGGGAGCTGATTTCAACAAACTTAGGGAAACACTGGGAGTGATCCCATGGTCAGGAATACTAAAGGAGAAATGAGTTCAGAATGGATGGGAGTTTCTCAAAAGAGAGATACTGAAGGCACAATCTCAAAAAGTTCCAATAAGAAGGAAAAATGGGAGGTGTCTCAAGAAACTGGGATGGATGCCAAAAGAACTTTCAACTGAACTAAGTATTAAATGGGAGATGTATAAGAACTGGAAAAGGGGCAAAATCACTGAAGAGGAATTCAAACAAATAGCTAGCACATGTAGGGGTAAAGTCAGGAAAGCCAAAGCACAGAATGAGGTCAGGATTGCTAAAGGTGTTAAGGACAATAAAAAGGCCTTTTTTGGGTATGTCCATAGCAAAA
>CM034705.1:22406330-22426554 GCA_020142125.1 Phrynosoma platyrhinos | reverse complement strand
GGACACCGATTATAGAATATTTTAAAGAACTTTGGGGAGAAAACAGTGATTGTGTGGAAATAAAAAGGGGTTACTAAATAATCAGATATTGATATTGATGATAATGGTTGTGTTAAGAGGGGAAAAGCGGCGCTGTTAAAAAAATTAATAGGTAGAGTGAATTAAAATATATGGTATGTAACAGTTAAGGATGATGAAAAATAATGTAAAAACAGGTGCAAAATAGAAAAGGAATTGGAAATCAAATTACAATACATAAAGGAGATATAAGAAAGTTAAAAATAATATGTATAATATTCAAAGTAAAGGAGGGGAAGTCATATTTTATTTTTTTTGTTGTGAAATGTGATGTATGTATGTATGTATGTATATGTAAGTTGTTTGTTTATTATTGTTTTTGTTTATGTGTTATATGTGTTTTAATAAATAATAAAATTAAAAAAATAACAGATCTGACCAATGAGTTGAGATACAGGGAAAGATGTGTAAAGATCCGAGGATTGATGGAAAATCAAAAAGAAGACCTCTATGACAGACTGACAATTCCATTAACAAAATATATAGGTATAACAGGAAAAGAAATGGGAAGAGAAATAGATAAAATATTCAGGATAAACTCATCTTATGCAAAGGAAAGAAAGGCACCGAGAGATATCATGGTATGTCTAGCAAGAACCAGAATACATGACATGATAATCCAAAGGAGGTATGATGCTAAATTAATAATAGAGTAAAATGAAGTGAAAGTATTTAAAGACATACCAACAGGGATTATGCTTGAAAGACAAAATACAAAAACTTGACCCAAATATTAAAAAGGAAAAAGATAGAGTATAGATGGGAAAGAATTGAAGGATTGACTTTTATGTGGAAACAAAAGAGATATTAAAATAGATACAATTGAAAAAGCAAACGAGATGGAAAGAAATGAGCAAAAAAGAAAATCATGAAGAACCATAGATAATCACAAAATTGAGAAATAGGCAAAAAAACATGGAAAATGAACAAGAAGAAAAGAGATCGATGGAAAGAAAGGAAAAAAGAGGGGAATTGTCCAATAAGGAAGAGGAAAGAACATCAGAAAGAGGAGATACAGGGACTTCCGGTTGGTAATGGCGCTCCGCTAAGACGCTTGCCAGGGATTCTCCGGTGACCATCTTCAGCTGCAGAGATCTTGGACCTCTCCAGCTGTTTGTTGAAGATCCAAAGTGCTCCTTTGGATCGGGAGCCCAGAGGCTTATCAGAAGCCCACTATTTGGATTTGATCCCAGCGGATTTGGAGCCTGTACTGGATCGACTGAATAATTCAGGAGGGCAGAAGAGCAAGCCACGATCCCACAGCGGACTGGCTTTGTCCTACAGTGCCACCAATTTTAATTCTATTTTTGTTTTCCCTATTCCAATTATTTTTAATTGGACTGCATTGACAAACGGCAGGTACAGAAGAATTCTAAACTAACCTAAAAGGTAATAACATCCAGCTGATATTTCTTATCTAGATTAGAACAAACATGATGGATTAATAAAATGAGGAATGGAGCCGGGCTAATCTAGTATTTAATTAAACATTTTTGAACTTTGACAGCTTACTTATCATACTTTTGAACTTGGATGGCTCAGTTTTCATAATTCACGGAGTTTGAGAAAAAAGCCTGCTGTTAATATTGATGTTTGAAGCTATTTTTGTTTTTGCAGAGTGATGGTGAAAGTGCCAGTTTATTAATAGTAATTTTCCTCTTGTCTTATATCCTTTGATGGACTGTTTAAAAACTTTCTTTCATCTGGAGAAAGTGAAAGGCACCACTTTCCTCTGTTGAAGGGATTATCTTTGCAATACACATCCAATTAATGTGTGACCTTGAGTGACTGCGAAGAGGAGTTGAAGTGAGAGATTAATTCAGAACATCTGTGCAGTGAACAGATATTTTACTGGTCTACAGAGTTATTAAGAGGGTGACTTGAATATAGTTTTGATAATACTGGACAATTAATAAACTGGGAAAGATGACAAGAGCGCAGGCACAGAAAATGAATTCACTTTCTCAAAGATGTCTTTCATCAGAAAAGCTCAAAAATCCCAAAAAGAACCCTGATATCAGCCACTTTATTTTGGAAAAAATTGATTTACTGTCCACTAATTTTACACAGCTACTTCCAGACTTTAAAAAAGAGGTGAAACAGGAAATCCGATTGGATCTTCGGGAACTGAATCAAAAAGTGGACAGAATGCTCTCTGAAACTCAAGTGATAAAAAAAGAAGTTGATGTCCTTGAATTTAGAAATGATAAGATGGAAATGCATGTAGCTAAACTTGAAAATAAAAGAGAAGAGGATTTAGATGAATTGGCTATTCTAGAACAAAGAATTCGGGAAAAGGCTGTTAAAATAAGGGGACTGGCTGAAGAGAAGAATGAAAGTTTATCTGATAAGCTAGTTCCTAGAATTGCAGACTTTATGGAAAAAGATCAAGACTTAATGCAAAGCGAGATAGATACTTTATATCGGGTTAATTGGGCAATTGCAAAACAAAGAGGACTCCCCAGAGATGTGATTGTACAATTTGTTAAAAGACAGACTTGTGACACTTTTTTTGATTAAACATAATCAGGAACTTTTTTATATGGAGGGTCAGAATCTTAAGGTATTGAAAGATATACCGGTTTGAATTTTGAAGAAATGATGATTCCATGCTACATTGACATCATATCTTGGAAAAGAAAAGGTGCAATACAGATGGGAGGTTCCAGAGGGCTTGACGTATTGGTGGAATAAAAAGAGGATTAGGATCAGGTCTCTAATTTTGTGAGACAACATATGGGTAGATGGAGGGCCCATGCAAAAAATAAGACAGAAGATGAACAGAATGATGAGGAGAATAGTGAAAAGAAAGTTGATAAATTGGGTGTATTTTGTATTCTGTAAAGGGAATACAGGACAAGGAAGAGGAAGAAGAGGAAGAAGTGGTCTCAGAAAATGATGACTTAGAAGGAAAAGATGTGGAAAGGGAAGAGTTTAGGATTGGTGATGACAGTGAAGATTGAAATGATAATTGTGTAGTAAATCTATATTCCCCACTAAGGCTCGGTGTTGAGGAATATTATGATAACTGATCTATTTGTTAGAATTTCAAATTGAGTAATTTTTTTCCTTCTTCCTTTTTTTTTCTTTTTACTGAATATGTGTAAAATTTAAAGTCTAATAGTTGAAAGAACAGAAATTGGTCAATTCAGGCAAATTAAAATACTTTCATTAAATGTACAGGGTTTAAATACCCCTCAAAAGCGTAACATTTTTTTTCATTATCTCCAAAACTTTTTTTCATTATCTCCAAAAACTAAAATTGGATATATATTGTTTGCAAGAATGCAGAATTAGGAAAAAAGATGTTAAATATTTGAGGTGCCCCAAATTAGTTATGGATTTTGTATCAGCTTCTCCTTTTTTAAAAAAGGGGTGTTTATTTATATGCAAAATATGAACCACTTCTAATATTGGACAATCCAGAAGATCATTACCTCATGATACAAATTCAGTTAGAAGGTAAGAAATATGTATTAATTGGTATTTATGGACCCCTTGAAAACAAACACACCTTCTATAAAAATCTGAAAGAACGAATCTTAGATTTAAATTATGAGGATATAATAATGCTTGGAGATTTTAACGGGGTTGTTGACCCAGAGATTGATCGTAAAGCACCAAGATTTAAATCTATTAAAAAGAAACAAGGTTGGCTACCAAAAGAATTCTTTGCTTTGACGGAGATTTTAAATTTAAATGATGGTCACAGGATCAAAAATGGGAATGAAAAGGACTATACATTTTATTCTAACAGACATAAATCCCTATCCAGAATTTATATGATTTGGCTCTCAGAACATCTCACATCTAAAATATATAAATTTAAAACACTGTCAAAGGTGTGGTCGGACCACAACCCTGTAATGGTAGAACTTAAATTTGGTCAGATGGTAACTAATTGGAGAATGAATTCAAATATATTGAAAGAGAAGAAGATTTGTGAGGAAATAAGAAAACAAATAATCTATTATTTTGATGAAAATTTAAATCAAGGTACTCCCATACATACAGTATGGGATGGCCATAAGACAGTGATTAGAGGGGTTATTATTCAAAAAACAATTGATTGGAGAAGAAAAAGAAAGCAAAAAGAAATCACATTAAATAAAGAAATGGAAAAATTAGAGATTAAGTTAAAAAGAGAGCCGAGTTCTCTAAGAATTTTGAATGAAATTAAATGTGTTCAGAAACAAATTTCTATCCTCACCATGGAACAAATTGAAAATAAAATTAAATATTTGAAACAAAAATATTGTGAAAATGGTAATAAACCTGGAAGAATGCTGGCTTATGTAGTGAGGAAAGAAAAAGCTAAACGTCCTATCACACAAATCAGAAAGGGCACTGGGATAGTCACAACACAGAATCAGATTAAAAAATTTTTACAGAGTATTTTAAAGATATATATAAGGAAACTCCAATTGAAAACTCTAAAATTAAGAACTATTTGAGTAAAATTGACTTAACTAAATTGACAAAAGAACAAAAAACCACCCTTAATGAAGTGACTACATAAAAAGAATTAGAAGAGGCAATAAAAAGCTCCAAATTATCCAAATCTCCTGGTCCTGATGGATTTATAAACAAATATTGTAAAATTTTTGCACCCCAATTGATACCACCACTACTAGAGACAATGAATAATATTTCAAATGATATGATTCCTCAAACATGGAATTCTGCCAATATCTCCTTAATTTTAAAACAAGATAAAGACAAATCAGACCCCAGCAATTATCGCCCTATTTCTTTATTGAATACAGATTATAAGTTCTTTGTGGCAATTTTGGCCAAGCATCTTAAAAGAATATTAGATAATTGGATTAATAATGATCAAAATGGCTTTCTCACGTCCAGAGGGATAAAACAAAACTTTAGGAATTTATTGAATTTAATTGACATTCATCAAAAAAATTTACATAAAAAATTGGCTCTGATATTTTTGGACACAGAGAAGGCTTTTGATAATATTAATTGGTACTTCTTGTTTGAGGTATTACAAAAAATAGAAGCTGGTGACATATTTATAAATTGGACTCTGAAAATTTATTCAAAACAAGAGGCGTGCATATTGATTAATGGAGAAAAGACACAAAAATTTAATATTTGTAAAGGAGTTCGGCAAGTATGTCCCCTTGCACCTTTATTATTCATCTTGACCCTGGAGATTTTGTTAATTCAAATAAGAAATGATAAAATGATTACTAGAGTTGAAATTAGAAAAAAAATTATAAAGTGAGAGCATATGCGGATGATCTTGTTTTGACAATTTGTAATCCGGTGGAATGTATAGGTAATATTATGATCACTCTCATACAGTATGGTAAAGTAGCAGGATATAGAGTTAACAAAAATAAAACAGTTATGTTGTTGATGAATATTCCCAAAGTTGAGTGTGATAAGATAACTGAGATATCTGAATTTAAAATAGAAAATAAAGTTAAATATCTGGGGATACGGATTACCACAAAAATTCTGATCTATATAAAAATAATTACCAAAGAATTTGGCTAGAATTTAAAGAAAACTTCAAAAAATGGGGACAGTTAAATCTATCGTTGTTAGGCAGAATTGCAGTTGTTAAAATTTTAGTCCTTCCTAAATTAATGTATTACTTTCAAAATATTCCAATTATAGAAAGTAGGACTCCTTTTAAAATCTAAAATGCAGATATTTCAAATTTCATATGGGTTAATAAAAAAACGAGAGTTAAATTAAATAACATGCAAGATAATACGGATTGTGGTGGTCTTGCATTACCTAACATGCTTTGGTATTATAAAGCATGTATTTTTGATTGGCTGCAGGAGTGTTTCTTGTTAAAGAATAAAAGGCTTCTTGACTTATAAGGGAGCGATCTTCTGTACAGATTTCATTCTTATCTGTTTTACGATAAATCCAAAAATGATAGCAACTTTCAGAATCATCATATACATAAAACATGTTTAAAGGTGTGGTTGAAATACCAAAAAAAATGGTGCTGTAAAATTCCGCTCTGGGCTACACTGGCAGAGGCGGTGTTGTTAAAAGGGATTTATGTAAAGGTTAGTTGGTATAGATATAAGGATCTAATTAAACTAGAAGATACCAAATTAATATTTAAAACTCAAGAAGAATTGAAAGAGGTAGGATATGACATCAATTGGTTCACATTCAGACAATTATACGAGTGATTTAAAATAGATTCAAGACTGGGAATGATTGGTCCGGCGTATAAAAATTTTGAAAAAGTGGTGGAGGGAGATAATAAAAAATTGATATCTAAATATTATAGTTTAATTAGAGATTGGGAGCTTGAAGAAAATACAGTTAAAAATTATATGATCAATTGGGCAAAAGACTTGAAACAAAGTATTAAGTTGGAAGAGTGAGGAAAAGTCTGGAAAAAGATGTCAAAATATGCTATAAATGTTGACTTGAGAGAAAATTTATTTAAATCTATGTATTACTGGTATTTGACACCAGTTAGACTTTCTAAAATTTATAATGGCTTCAACCCAATCTGTTGGAAATGTGAGCAATAGAATGGTTATTTGCATATGTGGTGGGACTGTAAAGTTGCGCAGAGGTTTTGGAAAGCAATTAACAAAGAGATACAACAAGTATTAAATATATAGATTGAATTAGACCCAAAACTTTATCTTTTGAATATTATGAAAGAAGAAGTAGAAAGAAGATGTGGAAGACTGTTTTTCTTTTTAATAGCAGCTGGCAGAAAAAAGATGTTCCCTCCATGGACGAATGGAGGATAAAATTGTATGAGAGATATGAATTGGAAAAATTAACATATTTGGTTCGAAATGACTCATTAGCAGCTTTTCATAATATTTGGAAACCATGGTATGATTATATAAAAATTAATGAAATAAAAGATAAAGTGCAGTCTTTTCTCTTTGACGCTGATTAAATAAATAACGGGGTAATGGGGTAATATATATAATATAGATAATTTAATATGGAAGATTATACGGGGATATAATGGAGTTAGTTTAAAATGGAATTTGGAAAGAAATAGATATAGTTGTTGGTATGGACCTCGGAGATTACAATGATGTTTCAGCCTTATTAATGTTGTTAATGTTGATAATTGATGTAAATGGAAATCAGGAGGGCAAGATGTTATGGCTTATGGAAAGCGGGGATTGGATATGTAAGTTCATATGAAAGTGAATATGAATGAATTAATTAATTATGATACTTTATTATTTCGACAATTTCGTCTTTTTAGTTTTCTTTTCAATGTATATTTCTTTTATACTCAGCCGGTAGGGCTGGTTAGTTCCTTATCTGTAATTAAAGTCTAGGATGTAATAAGCATGACAATAATGGGGAAAAGGTTATCTTGATAGAAAATGATATAATCCTTAGGTTCTGCCTAGGAAGTGACTACAGAGGTAAAAATAGTAAAATTTAAAGTGAAAGAGTTGGAAATGAAAAACAAAGAATTAGAAGAAAAATTAAACATAGAAATCACTAAGAGGAAAGAAATACAAGACGAAAAATTAATATGGGAATGTAAAATGAGGGAGAGATGTTTAAAGATAAGAGGAGTGCCTGAGATGAAGAAGAGGACTTAAATGATTTGTTGACAACAATTCTTGTGGATTTTGTTGGTAAAGATAAAGCTAGGATGGAACTAGAGATAGACAAATGTTTCCGAATAAGTTTATGCATCACTACAAAAAAGAGATTACCAAGAGATATTGTAATATATTTCGTGCAGACACAGATGAAAGAAACAATCTTGCAACAGCATTTTCAACAGAAATTAAATATAAATGGAGTAGATGTTCAACTTATGAAAGACTTTCCGGGACCAATTCTGAGAAAGTGATGAGAATACGCATTCTTAACCAGGAAACTTAGAGAGTGGGACATAAACTACAGATGGGAAAACCCGGAAGGAAATTCACTCAAATACAAACAGAAGAGGATGAAGATCAATATGGTGATGGAGGCACAGGAACTTCTGGAAAATCTAACAAAGGACAAAGAACAGGAACAAGACAGAGAATACGAAGAATCGATGGGAGGTGCAACAGGAGGTGAAAATGGACAGTCATCTACACAGAGAAATAAAATAAAGCAAGGAGAAAAAGAGGAAGAGGGAGAGTTATAAACTACAGAAGAAAATTTTAAATTTAAAATAAAAATGGAGAATTTCAATAAAATAAAATGCTTATCATGGAACTTAAAAGGATTAAATAGCCCAAGGAAAAGAAAAACCGCTTATGATTATTTGGGAAAATTGAAATTTGATATATTTTCTCTACAAGAAACGCATATTAGAGAATTGGGAAAAAAATGAGAAATTTAAAATTGGGTAAAGAGTTTATCTCAGTGGGGGGAAAAAGGAAAAAAGGAGTGGTAATATACCTTAACAATAAATTAGAAGGAAAAGAAGTATTCAACGACTCAAGCGGACACTATATTGGAGTTGAAGTTACCTGGAATATGGAAAAGATTTTAATAGTGGGTATATATACTCCAACAGAACAAAATGATAAATTTTTCAGTAAATTAACAAAAATATTGACTGAATATGGGTATGAAAATATAATATTACTTGGAGACTGGAATGGAGTCATAGATCCAGAAATCGACAGAAAATCAGAAAAACAAATTAAAAAAAGACAAGGTAAATTACCAAACTCTCTTTTCGAAATGAAAGAAATATTTTCATTGATGGACATTTGGAGGATCAAATATGGAAATATAAAAGACTATACATTCTTTTCAGAAAGACATAAATCATGGTCAATGATCAACATGTTTTTATTACAACTGGACTGGCACCAAAAATAGATCAGATGGATATACTTCCTAAACTTGTGTCGGATCATAATCCAGTAATGATGGAAATTAAGATCAAGAAAAGAAAAGAATTTAATTGTAAATTAAATGAATCTCTTTTAAAAGATGAGCAAATTAAAATGCAAGCCGAAAAAAAATTAAGTTATTTTTTCCAAGAAAATTTGAATAAAGAAGTGAAAGCACAAATAGTGTGGGACACTTCAAAAGCCATAATGAGAGGCTTCTTTATTCAAAAAGGCACAGAACGAAATAAAAAGAAGGAATCAAAAATGGATTGTTTAATCAAGGAAATAAGGAACAAAGAAATAATTTTAAAAGAGAAACCTCAGGATAAAAAATTAAAATTGGAAATTCAAATATTACAAAAATAAATTTCAATATTGATGATTGAAGAAATAGAAAAGAATATTAAATATACTTAACAGAAATATTTTGAATCGGCAAACAAACCTGGTAGATGGCTTGCATGGAAATTGAAAAATTGTTAGAAAAAAAGTGTGATTTGGAAAATTAAAGAAGGTGAAAAGATTTATACAGAACAAGCACAATTGAAGAAAGTATTTCACAAATATTTTAAAGAACTGTTTGCAAATGAGAATACAGATAAAGAGGGAATGACAAAATATGTGAGAAACTTATCAACTAACATTATAAGTGACGAACAAAGAAACGAGTTAAATAAGAAAATTACGCTGATGGAGACTATACAAGCCATACAGAGACAAAAAATAGGGAAATCACCAGGAGCAGACAGATTTACTGTGAGCTATTACAAGACCTTTGTTAATCAAATTGCAAATCCACTACAAATAACAATGAATGCTATATTGGAAGGAGAAATGCCGGAATCATGGAGGACATCAAATAGAAGACAAAAGAAGACAAAGAAATTCATGATGTCAAAAATTTTAGACCTATTGCTCTTTTAAACAACGATTATAAAATATTTACATCAATTTTGGCAGAAAGACTAAAAAAGATTTTGAATAATTGGATAAATAAAGATCAAACAGGATTTCTTCCAAATAGACACGTGAAGGAAAATATAAGAATTATAATTAACATAATTGAATATTATGCAAAAAGAGTGGATCAACAGGCGGCATTAATATTTTTAGATGCAGAAAAGGCATTTGACAATGTTCACTGGGATTTTATAATAGAAATTTTGAATAAGATGGAAGTTGGACTGAATTTTTTGATGTGGATAAAAGAGATATATAAGAAACAAGAAACAAGGATAATAGTTAATGGAGAAAAAACTGCAGTTTGTGAAATTCATAATGGAACAAGACAAGGGTGTCCACTCTCATCGTTATTATTCATTTTGTCATTAGAGGTACTTTTGGATAAGATCAGATTGAAGGAAGAAATAAAAGGAATAAGAATAAACAGATTTCAATATAAATTAAGGGCATATGCGGACGATTTTGTAATAACATTAGCAGATCCAATGGAGAGCATACAACCAATGATAGAAACAATTAAAGAATATGGAAAATACGCAGGTTTTAAAATTAATGAGAGAAAAACAAACATGTTGACATTGAATATGGGAAAAGAAGAGAAAGAACAACTCAAACAAATATCTCAATTCAAAATAAAGGATAAAATAAAATATTTAGGTATATATATAACAAAAAGAAATGCAGATTTGTTTAAAAACAATTACGAAAAAGTATGGCGAGAGGTACGGGAAGATTTGCAAAGATGGACAAAAATGAATTTAACATGGACTGGTAGAATTTCAGCTGTTAAAATGAATGTAACACCAAAAATGATATTTCTATTTCAAACTTTACCAATTATAGTAAATGACAAGCCATTCAGACAATGGGAAAAAGATACTGCAGCATTCATCTGGAACAAAAAAAAAAAGACTAAAATTAAAATGAAAGTCTTGCAGGATGATAAGGACAAAGGAGGGATGAACATCCCAAATTTCAAACTTTATTTCTATGCTTCATGTTTGGAAGGGGCTAAAGAATGGATACAGATAAAAGATAATAGACTATTGCAATTAGAAGGAATGTACTTAGCATATGGATGGCATGCATATTTAATATATGATAAGATCAAAGTAAATAAGGAATTTAATAATCATCCAGTAAGAAAAGCAATTTTGAGGATTTGGCAAAAATATCAAAAAATATTTATTAAAAAGATCCCACAATGGACGTCGGTAAATGAAGCTTTTTACAGAAGAGAAAAAATGAAAGGTGATGATTGGATAACATACAAGGACTTATTAAAATGGGAAAAAGACATTCCAAAAATGAAAAATATGGAACAATTATTAGAAGAAGGTCTTAACTGTAATTAAGACAAATTATGGAAAGATTTAAGATGGATATAAAAATAAGCCAGATAGAGAAAGACAAATCTGAATTTGAGAAATTAATGTTAGAAAATACACAGCACATGGTTTGAAAACTGTATATAATACTTTTGAAGATAGAAATGGAAGAGGAATCTGTAAAAGAATACATGATAAAATGGGCACAAGATGTGGGAAGACCTATAATGTTTGATGATTGGGAAAAAAATTGGAAAAAAAGGATAAGACACACATTAAGTTATGATGTAAGAGAGAGTTATTATAAAATGCAATATAGATGGTATTTAAAGCCAGAAAAGGTAACTAAGATCTACAAAAATAGTAATAAAGAATGCTGGACATGCTCTAAACCAATTGGTACATATATACATATGTGGTGGGAGTGTGAAAGGTCAAAAAGATACTGGTCACAAATACATACAGAAATAGAAAGGATTTTAAAAATTAAGATGAGTAAACAACCTGAGGTATATTTGCTGGGTATGTTAAATGATGAAATGGAAAGAAAATTTGGTAAGATAATATTTTATATGTTATACATTGATAGGACTGTAATTGCAAAAAGGTGGAAGAGTAAAGAAGCTCTGAACATAGAAGATTGGCAAATTAAATCATATGACATCATGGAAATGGACAAATTAACATCATTAATAAAAAGAGACAAGAGTGGAGAATCTGGAAAAGAATGGACACTGATTATAGAATACTTTAAAGAACTCTGGGGAGAAAATAGTGTGATTGCGTGGAAGGAATAAAAAATGGTTCAACAATAAGTCAGATATTTAGAAGAATATAAGTGGTATGATGAAGATATCGGCTCTGTTAAAATTAAAAGATAGAGTGGATTAAAATATACGATGAGTAACAGTTAAAGATGATAATGAAAAAATTATTGTAAGATCGGGGTGAAATAGAAAAGGAATTGGAAAATCTGTTTATAATATATAAAGAAATTATATGAAAGTTAAAAACAAGAAGTACTATATTCAAAGTAAAGGAGGGAAAGTCATATTTTATGTTTGTATGTGATATTTAATGTATGTTTATGTATGTATGTTTGTTTATTTAATGTTTATATATAAATGTTATGTGTGTTTTAATAAATAATTAAAAAAAAAAAGACCACACTTAAAGAAATTTACTAATTGGTCACAAAGGTACAAGAGGGCAAAAGATGATTGATAAGAAAAGGGAAAAGAAAAAGGAATAAAAACACAAACAAATAAATAAAGGGGAAAAAGGGGTGGAATAATAACAATGATAAACAATAACAACAATAATAAAATATAAGATAATCATAACAATCACAATAACAATAACACAATAACAATTAAAGCAAAGGACAAGGACAAGACGGAAACTAAAAAAGAATAAAAGTACTAAGAACACTAGAAAAAATGATGATAAAATTTCTTTCCTGGAATGTAAAGGGGGTAAACTCAAAATATAAAAGAAATATGATATTTCATTACCTGGAGAAAATCAAGAGTGACATTATATGTCTTCAAGAAACTATAATAAATGATAAGGATACTAAATATTTGAGGAACCCCAAATTAGGACAATGCTATGTCTCTGCAACAGATAAGAGAAAAAAGGGAATAAGAGAAAACCAGGGGAAGTTACCTTCCTCATTCTTTGAATTTATAGAAGAGCTCTCTCTAATAGATGTTTGGAGAAACAAATATGAGTAATCTAAGGGCTTTACATTTAATTCTGAAGCACATAAATCTCGATCAAGAATCAATATGTTTTTCCTTCTAAAAACATTCAACTGAGTATAAAAAAATGGACATATTGCATAAAATAACATCATATCACTATCCAATCTGAATGGAGATAAAAGAAAGAAAGAAAGAATGAGTATCGCTGGAGATTAAAAGAATATCTATTAAAAATGAGGAAAATGTGAACAGATTAAATAAAGAAATAAAACTCTATTTCAAAGAAAATACAACACAAGACACTGCAAATAAAATGATATGGGATGCCAGTAAGGCAGTTGTAAGAAAAAATTGAGATAGAAGAATGTAAGAAAGAAAAAGAAAAAGAAAATAAGGTATTAAAAGAACTAAAGAATAAGAAACTAGAGTGGAAAAAAAGATAGAGAAACAAAATTAGAGATAGAGCTACTGGAACATGAACTAAAAATGCTCACGATAAATGAAATGGAGAAGAAACAACAAGAAAACTCTCAAAGATACTTCGAAATGGGAAATAAACCTAGTAAGCCAATATGATAAAAAACTAAAAAAGCAACAAAATAATGACAGAAATAAGAGATAAAATATCAAGTCTAATGGATCAGGACAGTATAAAAAAAAGCTTTAAAATCTGGACTTCCTGTGGCATGGCATCCCTGTGAGCAGCCCTTCTTTATGCCTCTGAAGGGCTTCTCAGGCTTTTCGACTAGAGATTGGACTAAAGATCTTAAAAAACCGATCTGGAGAGACTCCTTGGTATAGGAGCCCGAGACGACCCTAACTCAGTTTCAGATTGCTGTTTGGAAACCTCAAATACCGGATGGATTTGGATCCATAAGAAGGGGAGGCAAGGAACAACAGAAACTTTAGGAGTGCGGTCGCTCAGCAGGGATCTTCTCCATAAGAAGATCAGGATGCCACCCATTTAATTTTATTTTCCGGTCGCAACTAAGTTGTGAGTAAATATCGTGAGTGTTCACACTTGATTAAGCTTATTATCCTTGACTCACTGGACTTCTCAAATTAATCCATACATAGACTTTATAGGAATTGAATGAAAACTATAAATGCAAAGAGTTGGAAATACATTTGCCATCACGAAAAGCAACAATTCGAGGTGGAGTTTTTTCACCTATAAAATTGTGTATAGCAAATCGCTTGAAGAAATTAATTGACAAATTTGATTAGGTTTTCCGATTTGCAGAGATATTCTCCTTCAACAAACTGCTTGACTTAGGGCCTAGGCAGATGGCTTAAAAAGCTGTACTGGAGGCAGGGAAAAGGAGGGGCAACCGCACGCTCGGCACCCCTTCCTCCTCCTGAGGTTGCCCTCAGAGACGCCGGCCCTCTGCACGGCCGGCGCTCCAAGGGCAACCTCCCACCACAGCGTCCGGACATGCTGTGGTGGAAAAGTCAGTGAAAGTGTGCTGCAAGCTTTTGCGCCACACTTTCACTGACTTGTGAAAGGAGCGTTATTTTAGCACTCCTTTCAGGGACGGGGAAGGTGCACCACAGGATCGAGGCGTGGGGATGCCTCGGTCCCGTGGCGCACCTTCACAGGGCAGCCCCGTGCCACCAGTCTGCTTCCCCCCTTAGACTATGAAGACTGTAATCATTAACCTGTGACTTTGGAAAGAAGAGAATATAAAATAATCTCCAGAAAATAACCCTCCTTCCCCCCTCTTTTTTTTTTTTTTTTTTTTTTTTTTTTTTTTTTTTTTTTTTTTTTTTTTTTTTTTTTTTTTTTTTTTTTTTTTTTTTTTTTTTTTGCTTTTCTGGACTATATATGTAGTTTAAGAAAATTATTTAAAACAACTGCTTGGATACAGAAAGGGTTAACCTCACCTGCCTGTGAAGAATTCGTGGGGGAGAAGGAGGATTGGTGGATTGGTGGCTGAAAGAGAGTGACCTTGAGGCTTCTCATAACAAGAGTGAGGTAAAAAGAAATAAGGGAGGAGAGGACTTGATGTATACTCCTGGCATGGATATCTAATATATGATAAGATTAAACTTCACAAAAATTTTAATGATCACTATGTGAGAAGGACACTTTTAAAAATTTGGTACAAAGTTAAGAAAAAATGGCCAGATACTATACCATACTGGACTGCAATTGGGGAATTAATCAATAAAAGCAAAAAATTCAGAGAGAATCATTGGTTAACATATAAAGATCTATTGATAAAAACGAGACAAAGTATATCGATAAAATCTCAAGAAGAGCTTAAACAAGAAGGTTACAATTACTGTTGGTTCACATATAGACAATTAGAGAACGATACAAAATTGACATAAAAACAAGAAAAATAGGAATAATGGATATACAATTTGAAGAGGTTATAATGGATGAAGGTAAACATAAGATAAGGAAAATATATCAACTTTTACTAAAGAGGGAATTGGAACTGGAGTTAATAAAACCCCAAATGATTAAATGGGCACAGGATTTTGGTTATAGTATTGAACTAGAACAATGGGAGAAGTGCTGGAGTAAAAGAATAAAACATACCCTTAGTATTAACTTAAAAGAAATTTTTTATAAATTACAATTTAGATGGCATTTAACTCCATCTAAATTAGCCAAAATGAAAAAATCTGGAAAACATAAATGTTGGAAATGTGGTAAAAAGGAAGGTTCACTCTTTCATCTTTGGTGGAAATGTGAAAAAGCTCAAAAAATCTGGGGGGAAATAAGACAGGTTATAATAGAGATTTTGGATAGCCCACTGGAAAATAAACCACATTTTTTTTTTAATTGGGGATGATTTCAGATATAAACTTAGAAAAGAAGTATGGTAAACTAATGTTTAATTTCCTAATTGCAGCCAGAATATCCTATGCATTGAGATGGAAGTCTACGGAGATACCAACAGTTCATGAATGATTGTTAAAAATGATGGATTTATTTGAAATGGATAAGTTAACAGGGTTGATTAGAGGAGAAGACAATGAAGCTTTTGTTAAGAGTTGGAAACCATTGATCGATTACTGGAACAAAAATGGGTGGAAAATACTAATAAGTGATTTGTGAAAGAAGTAAAATAATGTTGATATTTGTGCTTTAAGAGGTTGGATATAAAGTCAAATGTTGATGAAATCTAGTTGATATGTAGATTAAACAAACATTGTAATGTAATTTAAGAATTAATGAAAGAGGAATTATCAATGTATGGTATGTAGTATAAAAACTGATAAGAAATCATAGAAGTAAACATATAGGGCTAAGCACAAGAGTAATCAGCTGGAAGTATTTTAATTATGAATGAAAAGAAAATAATTATTGCCAACATTTGAATATGAGGATAATAATTCAATGAGGATATTATGTTGGTCAGATTTGTGATAATATTCCATATTGTTTTTAATGTTATTTTCAATATCCTCTTGTTTGGTTGGTTTGTTCATCTTATTTGTGTGTATGTCTTGTTTTGTTTATATTTTTATTATTTTTTAAATAAATTTATTAGTAATTGTAACATATACAACAGAGAACATGAAACAAAAAAACAAAGACAAAAATCAAGAACAAAAACAACTATACACCTTACATTCCACAAATACAAATACATAGTACTACATCTTCTTACACGCATTTTTTATATCTGTGTTTTTAACTCAATAAACTTTTTTTAAAAAAAACTTCAAAATCTATTATGAAAATGTATATGAATTGAATTTATTTATTACAGCCATTTGGCCAATATAAAAACACATTTAAAAAAATACAATAAAACATCTAAGAAAATGTATATAAGAACATAAAGAACAATTTAAAAACAAAGGAGAAAATAAAGGACTACCTAAAGAGACAAAAAATTCCAGAATTAAAAGAGCAACAACAAAAAGAATTAAACAAAAAGATAATAGAAGAATAAATATCAAAAGCTATAAAAAGGATGAGAATGGGAAAGGCACCTGGACTGGATGGTTTTTCTAGCATCTACCATAAATAATTAGAAGGAAGCTTAATAACACTGTTATGTAAAATGATAAATGACATACTGAAAAATGGAATTCTGGAATTGTGGAAAGATACCTTTATAACATTAATATTAAAAGCAAAGAAAGAACCATGGAACATTCAAATTACAGACCCATATCATTAATTAACACCAAATACAAAATATTCACTTCGATAATAGCAGAGAGATTGAAAAAGATCCTCAATAAGATAATAACAGAAGATCAAAATGGTTTCCTACCGAGGAGACATATAAAGAACAATGTAAGAGCTTTTATTAACATCATAGAACACTTCAAAGTGCATAATGAAAGGAAGCTGGTGCTAATCTGTATAGACGCAGAAAAAGCATTCGATCAAGTAAGCTGGATCTTTATGAAGGAAGTGATAAAAAAGATGAATATGGGGGAGAAATTTAACACCTGGATAGAAACAATATATAAAGAACAGAAAGCACAGCTGATAATAAACGGAGAGATGACAGATAACATAAAAATAGAAAAGGGCACAAGTCAAGGCTGCCCACTCTCACCTCTTTTGTTTCTGCTGACCCTAGAAATATTGATTATAAAAATTAGAGAAGATGAAAAATTATATGGAGTTAAGATAAAGGGATATGAGTTTAGAATAAAAGCTTTCGCTGATAACATTATATGCTTTCTAGAAGATCCTCTCAAGAGTCTAAATAGATTGCTACAAATTATGAAAAAATTTGGAAGAGTTTCAGGATTCAAAATAAATCAGAATAAATCAGCGATAATAACAAAGAACATAAGCAAAGAATAAGAAGAACAAATAAAGGAAACATTGAAATTTAAAAAATAGAAAAAAGATAAAATATCTAGGATTGACAATTAAATGTAGACCTTTATAATAAGACCTGGGAAGAAATTAAAAAAGACCTAACCAAATGGTCTAAATATCTAACATCCTTTCTAGGAAGAATGTCAATAATTAAAATGAACATTCTGCCAAGGTTTATTTATTTATTCCAAACATTACCAATAATCAAAAATGACAATTGTTTCAATATTTGGAGAAAAGAAATGTCTATGTTTATATGGAAAGGTATCAAATCGAGAATTAGATGGACCAGTTTAAGTGAAACAAAAGATAAAGGCAGATACTTGGCTTGAAATCATACTACTATGCATGTTGCATGGATTGGATCGAGACTTGGATCAAACTAGAGGAGACAAGAATATTAAGTATTGAAAGTAACAATATTCGCTTTGGTTGGCATACATACCTATAGTACAATAAGATCCTAGCAAACAAAGATTTTGAGCATCATTGTATCAGAAGAGGATTATTGAAAGCTTGGATGAAAATAAGAAAGAAGCAGTATAGAAAACTCCCTCTCTGGCTATCTTCACAGGAAGCTGTTTTGGGTAGAAGTAAAAAAGATAATAGTAAATGGATCAGATACCAGTAATTACAGTGAGAAAAGGAAATGAAACACCAACAGTGAAAACTAAAGAACAATTAGATTTGGAAGGAATCAACAATAATTGGTTCCTTTATCTACAATTAAAAGAAAGATTTAAATTGGACATGAAAACAGATGGATTTGAGGATCAAAACACTGAGTTGGACAACATAATAATGGATAAAGAAGGCCATCACATAAAGAAATATTATAAACTATTCATAGCTAGAGATCTTGAAACAATCTAACAAGTAATTATTGATTGGGCAAAAGACATGGAGAAAAGTATAAATATTGAAAACTGGGGAAAAACATGGACAGAAACAAACAAGTTTACATTATGTCAAGATCTCAAGGAGAACTTCATAAAAATGATGCACAGATGGTATCTCTCACCAGATAAACTAAATACAATTTACAAGACTGGAAAAAGAGAATGTTGGAAATGTAAGAAAAGAAAAGGGACATTCTACCATATGTGGTGGAGATGCCCAAGAGCAAGAAAATTTTGGAAAAAGATAAGAAAAGCAATAATTGAAATATTAGATATAAAAATTCCTAATTGTTCAAAAATTTTCTTACTTAATATGTTAAATGAAATGGACAAAGAAGTAGAAAAAAATACGGACATATTCTTCTATATATGATCTGAATCGCTAGAATAGTCTATGCGAGATATTGGAATAGTAATGCAATCCCCAAAACAGAAGAATGCCTATTAAAATTAAAGGAGGCCATGAGAATGGATGTGCTCACAGCTTTTTACAGGATAAGCTAATAGATAATGTCAAAAAACAGTGGAACCAATAGAGAGATACATAGAAAAATAAATGAGTAGGAAAATGAATTAAGGTAAATGAATGAGGGATATACAAAAGACTTGAGCAAAAAAAGGAGAACATAGAGATCCAAAAGAACAAGTGGAGGAATAACTAGTAAAGGAACGAAATATATAACAAGATTGTTAACAAACGATAAGAAATTAACTGGGAATGTGGTTAAAATACATATAATAAAAACACAATGGCTACAGAAACACAATCAGGAAAAGAAAGATATGTCATGATTGATTAATGGAATGGTGCAAGAAAGAAGAATTAGATAATAAGATAATTAGATATAGCAAATCGCAGTCTATTTAACATGGAAGAGAGATAAGAAAGATAACTGTCAACGGAAGTAAAGTTTGCTCAAACTGGGAAGAAAGAAGATACAAGGAACAGTAATCAATGTTACTATCTGATATATATAAATTGAGATGGATTGAATGATTTATAATAGAACAAGTACTAATATTATGACTTAGTAACTAAGAGATGTAAACAGTGTTTGTTATGTATGGATATTTTTATGTTTGGAAGATGTGTTTTATGTTTGTATGTTTGTATTTTTTAATTCAGTAAAAATATACAAAATCAAACACTCCAATAAGAAGCCTCCCTGGGTGTAACTGCAAATTAAAAGCCTGTTTTGAAAGATAAAGTTTTTGGTTACCAGCAAAAGGTGACGCCTTAGCTTCTCATGGGAGAGAGGGCTAAAGGATTGAAGGTGCCCCTGAGAAGGCTTTCTCTTGTGTTCTCACCAACTGAGCCTGTGATTGTGGTGGGATTGAGACAAATCCTTCCCCTGAAGATCTTAAAGTTCTTGTAGGTTGATATGGGGAGATACAGTCTCAAAAAGTCTGGATCTAACCTGTATAGAGCTTTAGAGATCATGACAAGCACTTTGAATTGTGCATGGAAACAAAGCAGTAGCCAATGAAGTTGTTTTAACAAGGGAGTGAAATGATTCCCATAAATGTCCCTGGTCAGGCTTCACAAAATTTCAAATCTCAGAATCCCATAGCACAGTGCCAGACAAATCTGATCTCTTTTTTTGATAAAATTACCAGCTTGGTT
>CM034705.1:22375680-22387300 GCA_020142125.1 Phrynosoma platyrhinos | reverse complement strand
CCCTTTGATGATTTTCATCAAACACTGCACATAGTGGATGATGGAAAGTGTCACCTTAAAGACCCTTGTCCAATCGGCTTCAGAGTCTGGCCGTACGTAGAGCAGCAATTCCCAGGGTGGCTGCAATAAGGCCTAGCTCCAGTCTTCTTTCCTCTCCAGGTGCAGGTCTGGCTAAATCTGGACAGCCTCTGGAGTGTCTACAGATTTTAACCTAGCCCGAATTCTTCTACAGCTTGTTGGATTCTTCAGTTGAGCTGTTTAACTTTGCCTGGTTGGCAAACAGCTGGACTTTTGATGACTCTTCTTCTAGGATCGGATTGGACAAGGTTGCCACTTGCACACTTAATCTAAAACACCTTCAATTAGTACACATATATATAATCAGGGGACCCAAATCCTTAGGGGACAAAAAGAAATCCTATTCAGTTTCATGAGTGGGCAAGGGTCTATATTCCTGTAAGACCATCAAATGTAAGGCTGAACGTTTGTCTGCAATCTCTTCCATCATGTTTTTCACTCCCTGTATTATCAGGGGCAGTAGGCAAGGCAAAGGGATACACAATAAGACTCCTATTCCCACAATCCCAATTAGTTCCTTAAGACCTCCAAGCCAACCAAACCAAGAATCCAACCCATCCCATTAAAATCCTTCCCACTTTTGAACAGGGACATGGGCTAGCTTAACTATTTTGTCTGATATTTCCTCAATCACTTTTCCATTATCAGCGAATTATTCTGTTTAACATACATTCAGGGGGCCACTCATTATCCTTCCAGTTTCCTATAGCAATGGCAGACCGCTTTCTTTTTGCATACACAGGATGCCCCAACTGAATGCCTTCAGAGAGGGGAATTAGAAAAAATGAAGGCTTAATTTCCCCTAAAGTACAAGCTCCTTCCCAAGACTCAGGCAGTTCAGAATAAGCATTTTCCACAAATCCAATAGAGTCCCCTCGGGGTGCTCCAAGTAGACTGACTTTTATTTGCTGACTTAGGTCCCTGTGCTCTTGGTATCAATTTATTCTTTAGTTCAGTGGTCCACAAGTGATTGGCTGGGATCACTGAATTGTTTGGCCAATTCTTCCCAAAAATCAGAGTAGAAAACTGCTTGCTTTGTATGTGCTGTCTCCATTTCTCCCAACTGGACCATGTGGATGTGAAACACTCCCAAAGGATCCTTGGCCCACTTTGCCACAATATAAAGAGAGGGCCCCTTGGGGTATGTGGTCTTTTTCAATAGCAGAGAGGTGAGGGCGAGTCCCTCCCAACTGCATGGGTTCAACTGCAGGCTCTCTGGGTACAGCCAGAGGTCCCAGAGGTGCAGGAGAAGACCAGGTGGACTAAGGAGCATGTTGAGGAGCCACAGGTGGTGTCCCACCACTTTTTTTTTTAGCAAAGTGATCAAGAGGGCTGTTGTTCTTCAGCTCCAAGCTGTCTTGGAGGAAACCGATTATCTGGATCCATTTCAAACTGGATTTAGGACAGGATATGGAGTGGAGACTGCCTTGTTTGCCTTAGCTGTTGACCTGCGTCTGGCCATCAACAGGAGTAGTGTGACCCTATTGGTGCTACTGGACTTCTCAGTGGCCTTTGACACAATAGATCATGACATCCTCTTGGAACACCTGAGAGAATTAGGAATCAGAGTCATTGCATTGCATTGCAATGGTTCTGTTCCTTTCTCTCAGACAGATTCCAGAGGGTGATGCTCTGGGACAGTAGCTCAGCAAAAAAGGATCTTAATTGTGGTGTCCTTCAGGGTGCCATCCTGTTCCCTATACTATTTAACATATATATGAAGCTGCTGGGAGAGGTGATCCATAGACATGGGCAGGGTTATCAGTACACTGATGACACCCAAGTATATTTCTCCATGTCTCAGTCTACAGTTTTGAGTTCAGATGATGTCTCCTCTCTCACTGAATGTCTTGAAGTGGTAATGGACTAGATGAGGAACAGATTGAAACTGAATCCAGACAAAACAGAGGTACTAACAGTAATGTCTCCGAACCCAGATATTGGGATACAATTTCCAGTCCTAGGTGGGGTCACACTCTCCTCAAAGGACTGTGTTTGCAGTCTGGGGGTGCTCCTAGATCCATTGCTTCAGATGACAAATCAGGTGAATGGGGTGGTCAGGAGCGCCTGTAATCAGCTTCAGCAGATACGCCAACTGTGCCCTTTCCTGGAGGTTAGGGACCTCAAAATCGTGGTACACAGGCTGGTAACTTCTTGTCTCGATTTCGACAATGCACTCTACATGAGGTTACCCTTGTGCCTAGTTTGGAAACTTCAATTGGTACAGAATATGGTAGCCAAGCTGGTCTCAGGTAGAACCAGAAGAGACCACATAACACCTATGCTAAGATCACTTCACTGACTGCCTATATCAGTTTCCAAACACAGTACAAGGTGTTGGTTATCACCCTTAAAACCCTAAATGGCTTGGGTCCAACCTATCTTTGGGACCGCCTATTCCGTATAATCCATCCCGTGCATTCAGGTCCTCTGGGAAGAATTTATTGCAACCTATAAAAACTAAATTATCTGCAACCGCCCAGAGGACCTTTTTTGGCTATTGCTCCCAGGCTATGGAATGGCCTGCTGGATGAGAGCTGTCATTTGGCCACCTTAAACAGCTTTTAAAAAGCTGTTAAGATGGATCTTTTCTGGCAGGTCTTTCCTGAGTAGATAATCCGCCACCAAAAATAGCTATGCCTTGACCCAGATTTTCACTACAGCTATTTAATTTATTTATCTTTTATTGTAATTTATTGTGTTTTTTTTTTGTTATTTTAAGTATGTTTTTAAACTTTGATTGTTTAATTGTATTTTAGGAGGGGTTGGGGGACAAGATTGTTTGTTTTATTCTGTAAGCCACCCCGGTTGTATTTTACAGAGAGTCAGGATACTAATAATAATAATAATAATAATAATAATAATAATAATAATAATCAACCCCCCAACAGCAGCATGTCTTCAGTTGCAAGTCATGGGAGGTGAAGCATGGGGTAGCTCGTCCAAAATGCCATCCTCTAGCCCAGGCTTGAACTGGCTCTGGAGGCAGGGTCATTCCAGCCCAAATCAGGAACCAACAACTTGAAGGCAGTCACATACTGTAAGACAGAGCCTTGACCTTGACAAAGGCTCCAGATCTACCAATTCACAGTCTCGGTCCTCACAAGATCTCCCCATGCTGTCCGAAACTTCCTTATACATAAATCATAATTGTCCAACAGAGGGTTGTTCTGCCTAATCAAGGGAGTAGCCACTGGGCTGCAGGCCCAGAGAGTAGGCTGATAAGGATGGTTACCTTTATAACATCTGTGGGGAAATCCTCTGCTCTCACAGTTGGCAGTTATCCAGAAAGGCTTCCAAATACTTAGGCTCCCCTAGAAACTTTTCCAGCAGAGCGATAGGCACTTTCTTCTGACTAGCAGCAAGAGCCACAGGGGGTGAGGGCTGCTGGAGTTGGTTAAGCTGGCCTTGCAAGTTATTTACAGCTGCCACCAACTGAGTTATCTGGGCAACCAATTCTTGGTTTTGAAATTTTAGGGCATCCATTGAGCCTGCCTAAAGAGATTTATGGGCAGCTGACAAATTTGTCCTGTTTACTTCTCCAGAGGACAGCACAACAGTGGAGAAGGCAAATGAGTATTCAAACGTCCAGTCCAAATTGTCGCACGATAACAATCCAGGAGGTCACAACAATGGGCAGAGGTAGAAGAATAGTCACAAGGCAATTCCAAAGGTCAGATAACTGGAGTCGTATTTCAGGTAGCAAGGAACACAAGAACAAGGGGGCTGCAAGACAGATTGTCCACTGCAAAGAATCTCAGCAACTGGAGCCCTTTAAAAGGACCTCAGCTGAAACCTATTAGCTTCAAGCCTGGAAGAATGCCTCAAGGACTCCTTGGCCTGTCTTCACTCCACAGGTGCCTAGCACCTGCAGCTTAGAGTCTGTAGACTCTATAGAGTCTGTTTCTCCCTCTGCAAAATCCTGAGCTACAGCTTCCTGAACCTCCTCTGAGATTGCAGAGCCTCCAGGAAACCCCAGATCTGCAGACTCAGAACCAAAACTCTCAGAGTCACAATATGACTGTGCCTGTAATTCAGGTCCAGGGCACTCTATGACACTGCCAATCCTCTTGTTCCTTTTTTTTTACAAGCAAGTCTATATGGGCCAAGTAAAATAATATCACCTCATTTTCACAGTGACCTGTCAAGAAAACATATGGGATGATTTGGGCTGAATCTGGACCTTTCCAGTGCCTCAGGCTTTGATCCAGAAATCCAGATAGTGATTTCAGTGTGGGTCTTAGTGTAAGAGGTGTTTCTGGTGGGTGAGACTGGTTGGGACTTGCAAGCATGGTGCCACCATGTTTTCCCACTTTAATATCTCTTCAGTCATGAGATCAGCAGCATGGGGTTAGATTGGGCTGCCAAGTGTCACATTTGTTTTCACAAATGTTTTTATTCTTCCCTCCTCCATTAGTGCCCCCATCCAATCAGATTTGTGTCATCTTTGTTTACACTTCAGTGAATGGAATGTGCACATTCCCTCTTCCCCACTCCAAGCCTCCCCCCATTTACTCATTCATGCAGAGGTCTCATGCACTCCCTCTCCCTCAATTGCCCTGCACACAATAAAATACAGATCCCATGACTCCCTAGCACTAACCCTAACTGTAAAAGTGGACTCAATTTGCACTATTTCTGGCAGTCTGCAACCCCCCTAAGATTTGAAGCTCAACTTGTTTGTTTCCTAAACTCTGTGCATTGGTAGGCAGACATCTGAAGTCTTGTTTGTTCCCACCTGCTAATTTACTGCCAGTTTTAATGTGAATCCCATTTTCTCTCCTCTGACAGTCCTTGCCAAGGAGGAGAAGGAAAGCAGTTTCTGGGCAGCCATTTTGAGTGGGTGAGTTTTTAAATTTTTTAAGAACACTTGGGAGAGTGTGTTTGTTGTTGAGGGGGGTGGGGCTTCTGTGAGTCATATCTGTGAATAATTAGGGGGTGGAGCTAGCCACCTACCTCTATATAACTCCTCCCAGAGGCTTTCCAGGCCAGTCCCTGCCAAAAAGAAGAAGGAAAGCAGTTCCCGGGTAGCCATTTTGAGTGGGTGAGTGTTTAGATTAAAAAAAAAAACACTTGGGAGACTAGGTTTGCTGTTGAGGGGGTGGGCTTCTGTGAGTCACTAGGGGCTGGAGCTAGCTGCCTACTTATATATACCTCCACCTGGAGGGGCGTGGACAATTTTTTCATAAGACAAGGTAGAGCACAGGCAGAAGGGGGCCTGAGAACTTTATCTTAGTGGTTCTCCTTATTTATTTATTTTTTATTAAATGGCTTTTGGGAGTTTTCTGCTTAGAGGAAGAGCAACAGAGACTTGCTTCTGGAGTAAGATAGCATCCAGGAGCTCTCTATACAGTATAAACCCAGTTGATTGACCTTGCTGACAGAGCCTAGTGAAAAGGCCAAGACAACAGGGTCCCTTTACGTGGGTCTTGGAAGATAGTGTTTATAATGGACCTGCCCATGTCTGTGGTTATACCATCATTTAGGTCAGGGGTAGGCAACCTTTCCCCTTTAAGGGCTGAGGGACTTCAGCTCCCAGAAGCCTCAGCCATGTTGGCCAATAGTCCCATGTTGGCCAATAACTCCTGGGATTCTGGGAGCTGAACTCCCTTGGCTCTTAAAGGGGAAAAGTTGCCTACCCCTGTTCTAGACATTAGGACAGCTGATTTCAATAAACTTAGAGAAGCACTGGGTGTGATACTGTAGTCAGGAATATTAAATGAGAAGGGAGTTTAGGTTGGATGGGAGTTTCTCAAAAGGGAAATACTGAATGCACAATCTCAAACTTTTCCAATGAGAAGGAAAAATGGGAGATGTCTCAAGAAACTGGGTTGGAAATTTCAACTGAACTAAGTTTTAAATGGGAGATGTATAAGAAAGGGCCAAAATCACTAAAGAGGAATTCAAACAAATTGCTAGCACATGTAGGGGTAAAGTCGGGAAAACCAAAGTGCAGAATGAGCTCAGGTTTGCTACAGGGGTCAAGAACAATAAAAAGGGCTTTTTTGAGGTATGTCTGTAGCAAGAGAAAGAAGAAGGAAATGGTAGGTCCACCGCACAGAGAAGATGGAGAAATTCTAATAGGGGACAGAAAAAAGGCAGAACTACTCAACACATTATTTGCCTCAGTCTTCTCACAAAAGAAAAAGGGTGCTCAACCTGAGGAAAATGGAACAGAGGACACAATAGAAGAAATGCAGCACAGAACAAGTAAAGAGGTAGTACAGGAATACCTGGTTAATCTAAACGAATTTAAGTCTCCATGGCCAGATGAACTACATCCAAGGATATTAAAAGAACTGAGAAATTTAATCTCAGAACCATTGGCAATAATTTTTTAGAATTTCTGGAGAACAGGAGTTGTACCAGCAGACTGGAGGAGGGCAAACGTTGTCCCCATCTTCACAAATGGGAAAAAGGCAATCACAACAATTATCCAGTTAGTCTGACATCAATACCAGGAAAGATTCTAGAGTAGCGGTTTAAACAGGGAGTGTGTGAAAGTTTAGAAGGGAATGCCATAATCACTAAAACTCAACATGGGTTTCTCAATAGCAAGTCATCACAGACTAATCTGATCTCTTTTTTTAATAAAATTACCAGCTTGGTAGATGAAGGGAATGCTGTGGATAGTGCATATCTTGATTTCAGTAAGGCCTTTAATAAGGCTCAACAAGATATTATTGCAAACAAACTAGTAAAATATGGGTTTAACAATGCAAATGTTAAATGGATTTGTAATTGGCTGACTGGCTGAACCCAAAGGGTGCTCAGCAATGGCTCCTCTTCATCCTGGAGAAAAGTGACCAGTGGGGTGCCACAGGGTTCTGTCTTGGGCCCAATGCTATTCAACATCTGTACCAATGACTTGGATGAAAGAATAGGGGGCATGCTTCTCAAATTTACAGATGACACCAAATTAGGAGGAACAGCTAATATCCCAAAGGAGCTGATTAACATTCAAAATGATTTGAACAGATTAGAAAGCTGGGCCAAAACTAGCAAAATGAATTTCAACATGGAGAAATGTATGGTACTGCACTTAGAGAAAAAAATGAAATGCATAGATATAAGATGGGGGACACCTGGCTTAACGAGACTAGGGACGTTATCACACGGGGGAAATCTGCTGGTTAATCCACACAAATCCCAAACAGAAACTGGATTTGTGCCTCACAATTTCAGATGACGTCACACAGAAACTGGACAGAAACTGGTGTTATCCGAGATCTTTTGAAATTCAGTAGTTTTGAGGAAATGCATTTGCGAAATTACAGTAATTTCGCACTTACCGTAATGTGAAAAGCAAATGTGCATTTGGGAGCATTTCCCTGCTTTTTCCCATGGTTCCACGGCAAGCATTCCTCTACCTGCGCATATCGAAGAAGATCATTACTAGTACATTTATGGGCTTTTCTCACTTGTGTGTGGACGTTAAATACACCTACTGTAATTTCGCAATTAAGGTAATTACTTGTGAAAGCCATTTGCGGAATCAAGGTTTATTTTCGGGTTATTTTTGGAATGCCTCATTTCCACTTTATTATCGCTTTCTGGCCCACGTGTGATAACGTCCTATGTGTGAAAGGGATCTAGGCATCCTAGTAGACCATAAGTTGAACATGAATCAACAGTGTGATGCCGCAGCTAAAAAGGCCAATGCAATTTTAGGCTGCAGTAATAGAAGTATAGTATCTAGATCAAGGGAAATAATACTGCCACTGTATTCTGCTTTGGTCAGGCCCCACCTGGAATACTGTGTCCAGTTCTGGGCACCATAATTCAAAAAGGATGTTGAAAAACTGGAGTATGTCCAGAGGAGGGCAACTAAAATGGTGAAGGGTCTGGAAACCATGCCCTATGAGGAATGACATAGGGAACTGGGTATGTTTAGCTTGGAGAAGAGACAGTTAAGAGGTGATATGATAGCCCTGTTTAAGTATTTGAAGGGGTGTCATATTGAGGATGGAGCAGGCTTATTTTCTTCTGCTTCAGAGAACAGGACCTGGAACAATGGATGCAGGCTACAGGAAAAGAGATTCCAGTTTGACAATGGAACACACTCCCTCGAAGTGCAGTGGAGTCTCCTTCTTTGGAGGTTTTTAAGCAGAGGTTGAATGGCCATGTGTTGGGGATGATTTGATTATGAGTTCCTTCATGGCAGGGAATTGGACTGGATGGCCCTTGTGATCTCTTCCAAGTTTATGACTCTGTGATTCTAGGAACTTCCAACTCTAGGAACTTCGAACTCTCTTCCAACTCTATGATTTTATTGCCTTTTCCCACATGTCATGCTGTCTCATTATGTGGTCAAAGTATGACAGCCTCAATTTTATCATCTTTGATTTCAGGGAGAATTTACACTTTATCTGTTTTAGGACCCATTTATTTCTATTTTTTGAAATCCATGGTATTCTCAGTACTCTTCTCCAGCACCACATCTCCAATGAGTTGATTTTCCCCCTCTTTTGGCTTTCCTCAATGTGCACATTTCACATCCATATATGGTGATTCATTTTTTAAAAAAAGTTAAAATCTTTAACTATTTTGATTTCCTCATTGTCTAGGTTGAATTCATGTAGATCCTTAGTAGTTATTTTTGTGTGTCCTTTATGTTCAGCAGCAAGTCTGCCTTTGCACTTACTTCCTTTACCTTCCTTAATAATTGTTCCAAGTCCACGATGTTCTGTCTTTTGTCTCTTCCATGTTAGAATTTCATCGTCTTCTCCACACAGCAACACTATAATTTCCTTGCTTTTTCCTTTTGCTGTGGACGTAACAAAAAAAAAGCCTTTTAAAATTATTTTTAAGCTCTCTAGCAAGCCTGAGCTTGTCCTGTGCTTTAGCTTTTCTACTTTCTCCCTGTCTACTTGTTAAAAATTTTCTTTAGTTATTCCCTCCCTTTTCCATTTCTTGCACATGTCCCTTTTGAGCCTTAGCTCAGTTGAAAGTACTTTGGACATCCATCCTGGTTTCTTTAGACACCTCCCATTTTTTCTATTCATTGGAATTGTTTGAAATTGCACCTTCAATATCTCACTTTTAAGAAACTCCCATCCCTCATGAACCACCTTCTCTATTAGTATTCTTGACCTTCTTAAAGTCTAGAATGCATATCTGACTATGCTTGGCTTCCTTTTCTGCTGTATAAAGAATCCAGGTGAATATAGTCACTCCCACCTAAAGATCTTGCCACTTCCACCTCCTTAACCAGATCATCACTGTTGGTTAGGATCAGATCTAAAATACCTGATTCCCTAGTTGCCTTTTCTACCTTCTGGATAATGAAATTGCCTGCCAGGCAAGTGGTGAATTTGTTGAACCTTAAATTTCTGTCAGAGTTTGACTTGCAATAAATTTCAGGTTAGTTGAAATCCCTCAACTCAAAAAGACTTCAGGCAAGCTAGGGCCTCTACAGACGAGCCTTTTGGGCTGTCCTGGAGACAGGGATGGGGAGGGGCAGCTGCACACTGGCTGCCTCAACCCCTCCTCGAAGACATCCTGATGCCACATGCCGTTATGCATGGTGCATGGCGTCAGGGCATCCTTCCAGTGCAGCCTTTGACGTGCTGCACCGGAAGGGGTGCTAAAGATCCATGTGCCGGCTTTCAGGGCACCCTTTTTGCCGGTTCTGAAAGGAGTGGCATTTTGCCACTGCTTTCCAAGGCTGCAAAAGGGAGGATTGGGACCAAGGCGTGCAGCAGCCTTGGCCTCGATCCTCTGCTTCCCTAGGGCTGCCCATCTGCATCTCCCCCAGTCCACCAAGTTTTAGTTAACACTGGCCTGAAACAGATGGGCAGGAAACAGCAGCTTCTGGCTGCTTTGGAGGCAGGGCATGCAGACACACTTGACCAGGAAAAAACAGCCCAAAAAGGAACAGTGAAAAGCTGCTTCTGCCAGCATTCCTTTCGGGACCATGGCAATGGCCTGGTTTCAGAGCAGGCTGTCAAGTTGCTGTGGTCCCATGCCAATTTGGGCCGATCAGGACCAGAATGGCTCCAGGCTGCTGGTCTACTTTGCCCCATTGAGTCTGTAGGGGTAAACCTGATGACTTATCTGACATGAAACCCAAAGAATATCACAGCCATGAGTCTCTTGAGTCTTTACATTTGATAAACTCGGGGATTGGCCTTTTTGATAATACTGAAAAGAACTTATTACTCTCCTTCTGGACCCTGCCTCATGAGACCCAAAATGAAACAGTGTCCAGATTTGATATTTTCCATTTTTATTTGATAAGTATGAAGAAGGGACAGAAAGGTTCAAAAACTTGGTTTATTGGCTCCTAATGCAGCTCCTCAGGCATCACAAATTGCAACTATGTGTTGAGAAGTGCCCATCCACTATCATGAGATTACCACAGAAATGAATCCACTTTGAAACCCATTGTGGGAGAAAGGCAGAATATAAATCCTTAAAATCAAATAAATAAATAACTTTCTTATAAGCATGAAATGAAAAGCATCTCTAAAGAGTCTGTCCTCATGCTACTCTTTGTAATGGCAAGTATGGCTACAACATTTGTCCATCTTGCAATGAGAGAGCTGAAAGAGTGGGAAATGAAGTCTCCATGTATAGGGGAGCATCATTTTGCAATCCATCACTCTCCAGTGTGAGGAAATTTAATATATCTCAGAATAGTATTGAACATACATTAGAAGCTGTTGAAACTACAGGGTGACCCAAAGGAAATGACTTCTGCCAAAGAAAGTGCAGCATTAAGGAATACAGTAGACAACCAAGGACCTGGTAATATTGTCCAAATTTTACTGACCTAAATTATCAAATAGATGAATCAGCTGTCATTTATGTCCTGGAATATTGTGGGTTGGTGCAGTAAGACTGCCAACCATTTATTTTGTGATTTTATTAGACGACATGATATATTTTTTCTGCTAAAGACCTGGAAGTTTGATAGTTTTGAGTTAAGCAGTTTTTATTATTTTTTTAATTTTATTATTTAAAAAATACAAAGACGCAGCTACAAAGAAAAAAAATATGTATAACATACTTCAAACAACATATATAACATAGACATAAACATACAACAAATATTACATTCATCCTTCAAATACTTACATACTACAATCAATGTTACTTATTACAAATATAATTATAGCCTAAAATATTTATTTCATTCACTCTACCATACATATATGCATCATTTTTAATCCTTCTTTCTGTTATTGTACAATTTTCCTTATCTATTTCTAATCATTCTGTATCATGAATATTCTATCATCCTGGCTTCCTTGTATATATCTACACTCACTTACTACAATTGTTTTCTTTTTCTTTATACATTGTTTCAGCTATTTCCAAGGGTTAGTTTATACTCCAACCTCTTTTTTCTTTCCATATTTCAAGTTCTATCCAGTCGTCCTTTATTTCTTTATTTTTTAAGCTTGTTGTTAGTTTATCTAGTGCGACTGCTTCAATCACTTTAATAAACCATTCTTCCTCTTTAGGTAAATAGTTTGATTTCCAGTGTTGCGCATATGTGACTCTAGCCATAGTAATCATATATAAGAGTTTTTTAACT
>CM034705.1:22359050-22375580 GCA_020142125.1 Phrynosoma platyrhinos | reverse complement strand
ACGCATGAAAACCATATCTTATATTGCTGCTTTCCAATATTAACAAATAATTTTCCAACGTGATCCATTCTTCGATCCAGGTCATGCAGCATGTGTAATAGTATAGTTTTAAGTGTGGTAGTGCTATACCCCCTTTATTTTTTTCCTCCATCAATATTTTCCACCTGGTCCTCGGCTTTTTCCCTCCCCAAAGGAATTTCGATAGCTCTTTCTGCCAGGTGGAAAAACTATTTTCTTTCACAATTGTGGGTAAGTTTTGAAATAAAAACATAAATCTCGGTAAAATATTCATTTTAATAACTGACGTTTTACCGGAGAATGATAGATTTAATTTTGACCATTTTTCCAGATCCAATTTAATTTCTTTCCATACTTTTCCATAATTATTCTGGTATAAATCAATATTTCTTTTTGTCAGGATAATCCCAAGATATTTTGCTTTACTTTGAATGTTAAATCTCGATATTATATTCAGTTCTTCCTCTTCCTTTATTCCCATATTCTTAGTTAATATAATGGTTTTCTCCTTATTGATTTTAAATTCTGAATGTTTCCCATATTCCTTAATTGTTTGTATTAAATGATATAAACTGTCTTTAGGATCTTCTAAAAAGCAAATCAAATCATCCGCATATGCCTTGAGTTTAATTTGTATATTCTTTATCCTTGCTCCTGCTATCTTGTCATCTTTCTGTATCTTATTTAATAAAATTTCAAGCACTAAAATAAAAAGAAGGGGTGACATTGGACAACCTTGTCTCGTTCCTCTTTCTATCTTAATGTAATTTGTTTTTTCTTCATCGACTAGGATTCTTGCTTTTTGTTCTCTATAAATAGTTTTTATCCAAGTGATAAATTTTTCTCCCATATTTATCTTTTCCAGTATTTTGAATAAAAAGTCCCAATTCACCCTATTAAATGCTTTTTCCACATCAATCAATACCATCACCAATTTTTTATCACTGTTATATTCAAAATGTTCTAATATGTCTATTACTACCCTGATGTTATTCTTGATTTGTCAATTAGGCAGAAAGCCATTTTGATCTTTATGAATTAATTCTGCTAATATTCATTTTAATCTTTCTGCAATAATGGTCGTAAATATTTTGTAATCTGTATTAATCAGTGATATTGGTCTGAAATTCTTGATATTGCTAATGTCTTTCCCTTCTTTTGGTATGACTGATATTATTGCTTCTTTCCATGTATTTGGTATTCCTTCATTTTGTATACTATTTAGGAGATCTGTCAATGGATCAAGGAGGATTTCTTCCATCTTCTTATAATAATCCGCTGGGAATCCATCAGGTCCTGGGGCGTTTCCTGACTTAAGTTTTCTTATTGCTTTGGAAATTTCCTCTTTAGTGATGGTCTGATTAAGGAATTCTTTTTGTTTTAAATTCAAAACAGGTATCTCTTGATTTTGCAGGAATTTATCAATAGTTTCTTCTGATGTTGTTCCCTCATTTTGATCTTTTCTATATAGTTGTTCATAATATTTTTCAAATTCCTTTTTTATCCTGTCTTGATCAGTAATCTGTTCTCCGTCCACTATTAATTCTGTTATTAATTTTTTCTCTTTTTCTCTTTTCAATCATAAGCTAATAATTTCCCTGGTTTGTTACCAAATTCAAATTCTTTTTGCTTTATCATTTGTATTTTTCTTTGTAATTCTTTAATTGTTATTGATTTTATACGTTGTTGTAAAATTTGTACTTCTATCTTTGTTCTTTTATCTCCTGTCCGTTTCCATTCTTTTTCTTTTTGCTTAAGTTGTTCTTGTAGTTCTAAATTTTCATTCTCTTTTTTCTTTTGTTCTGCTTGTATTTTCATTATCGTTCCTCTAATTACTACTTTATTTGCTTCCCATAAATTTATATTTGAAGTTTCTTGGTTTTTGTTTTCTTCGAAATAATATTTTAATTCTTTTTTTATCCTGTTTACATTTTCTTCTTAAGTAAATTTTCAGCCATTCTCCAGCTAAATTCCTTCTTTCTATCTCTGATCTTTAACATTACTAAATTGTGATTCAACAGATCTTTAGGCTCTATATCCATTGCTTGGATATATGGTAACATCAATTTAGACACGAGAAATAGATCTATTCTGGAGAAAGATTTATGCATGTCTGAGTAAAATGTATATTCCCTGGCTTGTTTGTATTTATATCTCCATATGTCTGTAAGTTTGTTTTCCTTTTGCATCCTAAAGAAGGATCTGGGAAGTTTCCCTTGGTTCTTCTTTACATTCTTTAAAGTTGTATATCTGTCTATTTCAGGTTGTTCTACTCCATTAAAGTCTCCTAATAAGATTACATTTTTGTAATCTGTATTTTTCTTTATTGATTTTTTCGAAATAATATTCTTTATTTTCATGTGGTGCATAAATTCCCACTATGAGACATGTCTGTTCTTTTAATTTAATTTCTAGTGCTAGTACTGAGCCTTCTTTATCTTTAAAGATTTGTTTTGCTTTATATTTCTTTTTGACATATATTGCCACTCCTTTCTTTTTCTTTTCCATAAGGGAGTAGAAGCAATCTCCTAACTTGGGGTGATATAGGAATTTTGCATCGTTGTTTTTGATTTTGATCTCTTGTATACATATGATGTCACCACATAATTTTTCCAAACGCTGTAAGATTAATCTTCATTTATATTTATTATTTATTCCTTTTACATTCCATGAAATCAAATTGATTGTCATTTTGATATTTTTAATATTGTTATTGTTAGTTTTATAATTATTATGGTGTTGTCATCCATTTTAATACTTACACTTGTTCAATTGTAATCTTATACAATTTAACCACTATAATAAACATCGGAGCTTACTTACATTCTACTATAATCCTTTTCTCTTTTATTACTATTATCCTTTGTCAAATTTCCATAGTGAAAAACATATTAAATAAAACATACAAATGTATTAAACAAAATACTATAATTCATCCAGTCACAAAGAAGAGCTCTATTTACATCTTGATCCCTTTCTGCTTGAGAAAATTTATCACCACTGTCAAGTAGTCATTATGTTTTTCATAACTGTTTCCTTTAATTAGCCCTGTAAGTCTGTCCATGTCCATGAAGTCAATCAATTTTGTTATCCATTCTTGGAGGAGTGGGATTATCACCTGTTTTCCATTTAGAAGCATACAGAATCCTGGCTGCCAAAAAAGAATAAAAAATTATTTTCCCATGTTTCTTTTCCAGATTTTCCTCAGTACAAATACCCATCAAGAACAACTGGGGGTCAAGTTTAAATTTATAATTTAACATTTCACCTAAGGAAGATCCAATCAATGACCAAAATTCTTTGGCCTTTTTACATTCCCACCAAAGATAATATGTACCAATCTTTTCATTACACTTCCAACAAAGATTAAAGTTAGATTTATTTAATTTAGCCAGTCAGACAGGTGTCAAGTGCCAGCAATATAACATTTTTTTAAAAAATCTCTTATATTATAATTAAGTGTGTACTTTATTCTTTTCTTCCAGCAATTCTCCCATTGATCTAAGTCTACATTATGGTGGAAATAATGAGCCCATTTTAACATTTTAGGTTTTTAACATTGTAGGTTTTATTAATTCAGATTCAAAATCTATTGTTTGTAGTAATCTGTAAAATTTAGCTATCTTATGCTTATCTGTTGACCATATTATCTTCTCAAATTGTTCTTCTAACACCCCAATTGTTCTTTTTTTTTATCCCTCAGGAAACGTTATCTAATTTGCTTATATGAAAACCAATTGCAGTTGTAACCTTCAACATTTAATTCCTTCTGAGACTTTATTTCTATATTTCTATCTTCCTTGATAATCAAATCCTTATATGTAAGTCATTTTTCCTTTCCAAATTTATTGTCTTTAGAGACAACTTCTCCAATTGCTGTCCATGTTGGGAAAATGTCCTGCCATTTTTTTAACTCTAAACCATACTCTCAACAAGGATCTACGAAGGTAATGATCATTAAAATCTTTATGACATTTAATTTTATCATATAATAAATAACCATGCCATCCATAGATGTTGTCATATCCTTCTAAGTTAAGATTTTTTTCTTCTTCAAGCTTAAACCAATCAATTAACCAGAATAGAGGGCATGCATAGTAATAATTTTTAAAATTTGGCAGTCCTAGTCCTCCTCTCTCTTTAGAGTCCTGTAGCAATTTTAACTTTATCCTCAGTTTTTTCCCTTCCCATATAAATCTGGAGATATATTGATTCCATTTATTGAAGGGTTTATCGTTCAACATTATTGGTATATTTTGGAATAAATAGATTAATTTGGGTAGTACAGACATTTTAATAGTTGCAATTCTACCTAACCAAGAAATATTAACTTTTGACCATCTTTTCAAATTCTCTTTAATTTCTGTCCCTTTTTTATCATAGTTATTTTTAAATAAATCTCCATTTTTATTGTAAATTTATTCCTAAATATTTCACTATATTTGTATCCTGAAATTTAGAGATTTGTATTAATTCCTTCCTTCCTAAGACCTTCCTTAGGGTGACCTCCTCTTACATTGGAATCTACTTTCAAAAAATGTATTTATGAATTAAATACATTTTTTGAAAGTAGACTCCAATGCAAGAGGAGATCACCTTAAGAAAGGTCTTGAGATATTGATATCTACCAAGCTTCGAGTTATGATCTCTGGCACTGATTTCCTGTCTAATATTGTGATTGCTCTGGTTATTATTGTGCTCATTTCCATTTATTTTCTTCCATTATATTCCTCCATTATGCCAAATACAGCTACATAAGGATAAGTACCCAGGCTACAAGAATTTATTATAAAATGACTGCCATGCACCCAGAAGCATCTGTGATTTTGGCAGGTGGTTTTAATGCCAGACTAGGCCCAAATGATGAAGTGATTTGTAACCACATTAGTGAATATGCCCTCTGAAGCAGAAGCTGGACATCTGATACTTGTTAGGTAACTCAAGGGTAAGGGTTGCAGTTTCTCTGGTTTGGGCCTTCTATAAATGATAAATAACTTACCATAGATTTAGTGATACTGAATGCAAGGTTAAAGGAGATAAATTTACTGAATTTACATTCACATCTGGCACTGGGACATCAAAAATCTACTACCTAATAGTATTTCATAGTTTGTTACATCTGATCTCAAGTGTCAGGGCAGCTGTAAGTACTGAAAGTGATCATCTTCCTTTGATTGTAGTCTTAAATCTTGAGGCACAAGGTTTCTATGCTAACTTTGAACCTGGGTTGAGATTCGAGGCTGATTTAAGATTTTCTTGTGTTTAATGGACTGTTAAATTAGAGCATGTTGGAGTGTATTGAAAAATATCACAGCAGAATTGTGGAGTCAACAAATATAGAGCTTTACTTCATCAGAGTGTAATGCAAAAAATAAGCAAAGCAAATAGCCAAGTACATATACAATGCAGAAAAAAGGCATAGCATAACTTCCTGCAAACCTGCAGTACTATAACTCCTTAGCAAGGAGGAAAAAAAAAACTTACATCCCATCAATATAAAAAACAACAGGCTTCTGACCAGCATGGAGAGTAATACACTCTCTAACACTCAAGCAAACTCCAAATGCAGTTATACTCTGCTAAGTGGCTATCCAGATGACCTGGCTTAATTGGCTAACTGCATCATTAATTGCCAGAGCTGGCTTACTATCATGGACTTCACCTGCCACTTTGCTATACCTTCATCCAGTCACAACTTAGCAAACTAGCATACCCTGACAGAGCAAGCCTTAACCAATTTGCTACACTCAAAAAGATGCTTTGCAGACTGCCAGAAATAGTGCACATTAAATTGAGGCACTGCCCTGGCTCAGTGCTAGGGAATCATGGGAAGTGTAATTTATTGTGGCACCAGAGCTCTCTGACAGAGAAGGCTCAATGTCTCAGAAAAAAATACAATTCCCATCACTCCCTAGCACTGAGCCAGGGCAGTGCCTCAATTTAATGTGCACTATTTCTGGCAGTCTGCAAAGGCCCTTAGATATAGAGACTCCCAGTAAGATAAATAGAAGATGTTCTATGCTCATATCAGAAGCTAATTGTTTATCTACAAAATATTTGGTAGGCAATAACCTTCCCAGACAACACACTCATCTTTTCATGTCAAAACCTCAGTTTAACCAACCCCCTCTGCAGACCAGGGCGTTTGGGACGCCCTGGTCCGGAGCGCCGTGGGGCTATGGCAGCCCCACCGCGGCGCTCCTAGAGCGACCCTGAAAGGAGCGCCAAAAAGGCACTCCTTTCATAAGTCAGAAAAAGGGCGCCCTAAAAGTAGCGGGCGCCCTTTCTCTGACTTATCCCCTGCAGCGCGTCCGGACACTGCGGGAGGAGGTCGCCCTGAACGCGCCGGGTGTCCAGTGGCCCGGAAGCGTTCAGGGCGACCTCAGGAAGAGGAAGGGCCGCCGCGCGTGCGGTGGCCCCTCCTCTTCCTGGCCTCGGAGACGGCTCAATAAGCCGTCTGCCGAGGCCCCAAGACTGTCTAGATATAATGAAAGTGCTTGTTGAAAAATATAAATTTTACTGGAGTTTGGATATGGCATCTTTACCTGCTAAATTGCTGTCACTAAATAAGAAATATTTAAAAAGAGGGGGAGAAAAACAAACACTGAGAATGATTTGGCAGAAGTTAATTTCTGCATCATAGACTCATGATTTAGTTACTTTTTGAAAAATAATGTCTAGGAGCAAAACAACTTACATGGATTAGATTTTCATATTCCATTAATGCCTGGGAATCATTGTTTCAGCACTATGCATGTGGCAGGAAAGCTGGAGACTCATTAACAACACAAAACTTTTATGGTCTTCCTGATCGGATCTCTATTTCATCATCTAAAATTGGTGAGCTCATTTCTGGACTTAAATTGGGTAAACCCCCAGGAATTACATATCCCCTGAACTGCCTAAGTCAAATTTGGAATGTAAACACCAGTTTTAACTGTTATGTTTACACTGTATTGGTCAGACGGCATGTAACATCTCACTGGAAGCTTGCAATAATCATCCCAAACTACAAAAATATTAAAAGATCAGATCCTGCCAATTATACTCCAATAAGTCTCTTCAGTATGTCGTAGCTAATCATCTTCTAGAGAAACTATTAGATTGGATGGAAAAGGAAAATTTCCTGGAGGAAGAGCAAGCAGGTTTTTGGTGTGGGCACTCATCAGTTGATCAGGGATTAGTACTACAGCATTTATTAGAAAAACATTCTTGCCCTGGGGCCTGCTTAGCACACCTTTTATAGACTTTAAGTCTGCATTTGACATGATCTCAAGAGATAGATGATAGCACAAACTTGAGGCCACCAACATTGACAGGTGGCTACTGATTCACAATTGCAGTTTTGGGTCTATGGAGATTATTGCACTTACAAATAATGTGACTGCTCCCCAATGAGATACAGTTGTGTTTCGGGTTGTTCCAAAATGAGAGCTTGCTGTTTAGGAAAAGCAGCCTCTGAAGCACAGCTGGAACCTAGGATGCAGCCAGGTTGCAGTTGTCTGGCAGCAGCGGCAACAAATTACATGCAATAATACCTGGTAGCAACCCAAAACCTGACTGTATCCATTGGGGAGCAGTCACATTATTTGTAAGTGCAAAAGTCTCCTATATAGCTGCATCCCCAGATCCTGGGGGTCAGTGCTCAGATAAAAGGCAAAGCCAACAGGTGCTATGGTGGAAGACACAGCATAAGGAGATCTTGTGCCTGTTGGGTTAAACTACCCCAGCCCTAGAGAGTCTTTTGGGAGAATTTCTTGGGTTAAGCCTGCTGTATCTGTTGGTGCAAGTCTGTTTGTGTGAGTTGAGAGAAGGGGGGGGGGTTGTTTGTTTGTTAGTGTTCTATTGTGTTTATTGGGTTATGGCTGTTTGTGTGAACTGTAAGGAGGGTTGCTTGTGTACTTGTTAGTGTCCCATTGTTCTATTATTTGATTGTATTTTGGAGACCTTGTGCCTGTTGGGTCAAGGCTGTTTGTTTGGGTCAGCTGGAAGGGTGCTTACTTGTGTTTTCTTTAGTGTTTTATTGTTGTTTTGTGTGTAAGCCCAGGTCTCAGGATGTGTGGCATCTGCTGAGAGGAAAGCAGCCATTAGCTTTCTATATATCTGCAACCCCAGTCTCTGAAGCTCAGCGAACAGCAAGGCCAGCAGGTGTTTTATGTGAACATTTAACCAGAGAGTTTTGAGGGACTTTCAGTTGGTAATGGCAGTATAACTGGCTGTTTGTCACATTAGCTGCAGAGAAACAGTTGCCAACCACAGAGTAAGCCAGTCTAGGTGATATCAGAACTGGCTGAAATCCCCCCTCCCCCCATAAAAGGGTCTCAGAGGGGCTCTTTAGGGATCTTTTAAAAGTTTCTATTGACTGAAAATATGGTTCTACAATAGGAAAGAGACAAAACTGAGGGGGTCAAAGGAGCTGCCATCACGGTGCTTAAGCCACCAGCCAGAGACTGATCAGCATAAGTGTCACTGCCAATTACTTTTAAAACAAGCTTCATAGTGTTTGCTACAAGTAAGAAATTCCACCCAGGAAAGCTGGCACAAAACTTCTTTCTGCACTTAAAATTCCACATTCATACTGAATAGCTGGAAGGGATGGTATAACTTGACAATTCAAAGTGATCAGGGGAAAGAAGACAGCTTACAATTACTAAGTAACAAGTACTAAGTAACAAAGTTTTGAAACCGCAAAGACTGAATTTACATTTGGATTTTAAAAGATTTTATAGCAACAGAAACTATAACAGCTTAAGGCAGAAAATATAAGTAAGGGCCTAAGCAGACTGCCAGAAATAGTGCATATTAAATTGAGGCACTGCCCTGGCTCAGTGCTAGGGAATCATGGGAACTGTAATTTATTGTGGCACCAGAGCTCTCTGACAGAGAAGGCTCAATGTCTCAGAAAAAAAAATACAATTCTCATGATTCCCTAGCACTGAGCCAGGGCAGTGCCTCAATTTAATGTGCACTATTTCTGGCAGTCTGCTTAGGCCCTAAGAGACTTGTCCATGTGAAGAAGTCAGAATAAAGAAAGTCTAAAGCTGTGAAGAGTAGACTTCAAGTCCTTTCCAACTTACAGAAACCCTATAGTGAACCTATCTCAGAGTTTTCTTGGCAAGATTTATTCAGAGGGATTTGCCATTGCCATCCTGTGAGGCTGATAGAGTGTGACTTGCCCAAGGTGACCCAGTGAATTGAACATGGCCAAGCCAGAATTTAAACCCAGAGTACTAGTCCAGTGCTCAAATTAATACATCATACTAGTTCCACATAAATTGGCATTAATTTTTTAAAAAATCAGTATAATACATTGTTATAATTACTGTTATCTATGTAATTTCCCCCTCCTTTTTTAATATCCCCCAAAGAAGGCCATGAACATATTTCCAGGGTGAAATATGTTGGGCTATTTCCAAGAACAAAATTATTTCTTGCTTTCAACATCCTGAAATTTTGTCTCACATCTATTGGGTGTTACTAGCCCTCTTTGCTTTGTTTTTCAGTCTTTAACTGTAACTACGTCTTTAACTGTAACTTTAACTGTAACTCATTAATTTTAATTAACCTCACATTATTGATTCTGCATATATTAGTGTCATCCCTCCATATCTGTGGATTATACACCCACATATTCAACCATCTATAGCTTGAAAATATTTTTTTAAAAAAAAATCCAAAAAACAAATCTTGATTTTGCTGATTTAAATAAGGGAGAACATTTTACTTTGCCGTTGTATATAATCAGGCTGGAGCATCCATGGATTTTGGCATCAACAGGGAGTCCTGGAACCAAAATCCAGTGGATACTAAGGGCCGTTGCAGGCTGGCCAAAAGGGGTAGAGTTGGGGCAGGGCAGCTGCACACTGGATGCCCCAACCCCATGCTGACGCCATCCTGACACCGCATGGCCAAAAGGGCACTGAAGGGCTATGGCACCAGCTCTTAGGGCAGCCTTTTACCACCCCTTAAAAGGAGCAGCATTTTGCTGCTCTTTTTGGGATGGCAAAAGGGAGGATTGGGGCCATGACGTGGGGTTGCTGTGGCCCTGATCCACCATTCCCTGGGATGGCTCTCTGCTGCCCCAAACAGGCTGTGTGCATTGGCCCTAAGTTTCTTTGACCAATACATTATGTGAGTATGTAACATACATTTATTACTGCTGAAGCATTGCACAATTATTATTCTAAAAAGAATTTCTGCAAGGTATCCATGTTGGCCATGAAGAAAATTTTAGCAAAATCCCAATAACATCGTGTTGATACCATTATTTGTCCACCAAAATATGTACAATATATCATGCTGTTATGTATCAATAAGCTCTGTTTCAAGGACTCAGACAAAAGTCTTGGTGATAGAACAAAAATACTTTATTGCAAACCAAGGAAAATAGTAATCAGCCAGCATTTAGATTGATGCTGCCCTTCTCTGCCTTCATGTCCCTATATATAGACTGGAGTTACCTAGCCCCCTCTGTCTGTAATGTAACAATTTGACTTCTACCTGGTAACTGCAATGCAACCTTTTCATTTCTGCCCAGAGACTTCTATGTAACCACTTGATTTCTGCCAGGAGACTGTAACACAACCTTTTGTTTTTCTGCCTAGTAACTGTGATGTAACCTTTTGATTTCTGCTTGGCAACTGCAGAAAAACTCCTCTCAACTGTTCTTTGAAATCAGCACCAAAATTTAAACATGCCTAATAAAGATAACACATTCTATAGGGGGTTGCAGACTGCCAGAAATAGTGCAAATTGAGTCCACTTTTAGGGTTAGGGTTAGTGCTAGGGAATCATGGGAATTGTGTTTTTTTCCCTGAGACATTGAGCCTTCTCTGTCAGAGAGCTCTGGTGCCACAATAAAATACAGTTCCCATGATACCCTAACCCTAACCCTAACCCTAAAAGTGGACTCAATTTGCACTATTTCTGGCAGTCTGTAGCCCCCCTAAATGTATATATACATACAACACAAAGCAACAGGATTTATATATACATTTCCCAAGTTCATACATTATGGCAGAAATAAAACCCTTTTGGGTTCTGACACATGCAAGCATTTATAGAAGCACAGAATCATATAGAATCATAGATCATGTGACTCCTTGCTGTTTCAGATGGCAGGAGGGGGTTGGATGAGTCTTTTCCCAGCCCTCCTTGCAGCTTCAGATGGAAGGAGAGGTTAGATTAGTCTTTTCCCAGCTCTCCTTGAAGCTTCAAGTGTAAGGAGGGAGTTGGATGAGTGTTTTCCTAGCTCTCCTTGCTGTTTCAAATGGAGGGAGGGGGTTGGATGAAGTCTTTTCCCAGCTCTCCTTGCAGCTTCAGATGGGAGGAGGTGGTTGGATGAGTCTTTTCCCAGACCTCCTTGTTGCTTCAGATGGAAGAAGGGGGTTGGATAAAGTCTTTTCCCAGCTCTCCTTGCAGCTTCAGATGGGAGGAGGTGGTTGGATGAGTCTTTCCCCAGCCCTCCTTGTTGCTTCAGATGGAAGAAGGGGATTGGATGAGTATTTTCCCAGCTCTCCTTCTTATTTCAGATGGAAGGTGGGGGCTGGATGTGTCTTTTCCCACCTTTCCTTGCTGCTTCAGATGGAAGGAGGGGATTGGATGATTTCTTTTCCCAGCTCTCCTTGCAGCTTCAGATGGGAGGAGAATGTTGGATGAGTCTTTTCCCAGCTCACCTTGAAGCTTCAAGTGTAAGGAGGGAGTTGGATGAGTCTTTTCCTAGCTCTCCTCGTAGCTTCAGATGGATTAAGGAGGTTGGATGACATCTTTTCCCAGCTCTCCTTGCTGCTTCAGATAGGAAGAGAGGATTGGAATAGTCTTTTCCCACCTCTCCTTGCAGATTCTGATGGGAGGAGGGGTTTGGATCATTCTTTAACAAGCTGTCCTTGCAGATTCTGATGGGAAGAGGGGGTTGGATGAGTCTTTCCCCAGCTCTCCTTGCTGCTTCAGATGGGAGGAGGGGATTGGATGAAGCCTTTTCCTAGCTCTCCTTTTTGCTTCAGATGGAAGGAGGGGGCTGGATGTGTCTTTTCCCACCTCTCCTTGCAGCTTCAGATGGGAGGAGGGGGTTGGAATAGTCTTTTCCCACCTCTCCTTGCAGCTTCAGATGGGAGGAGGGGGTTGGAATAGTCTTTTCCCACCTCTCCTTGCAGCTTCAGATGGGAGGAAGGGGTTGGATGAGTCTTTTCCCACCTCTCCTTGCTGCTTCATATGGAAGGAGGGGGTTGGATGAGTCTTTTCCCAGCTCTCATTGAAGCTTCAGATGGGAGGAGGTTGGATGAGTTTTTGCCCAGCTCTCCTTGCTGCTTCAGAGGGGAGGAGTGGATTGGATGAGTCTTTTCCCAGCTCTCCTTGCTGCCTCAGATGGCAGGAGGGGATTAGATGTCTGTTCCTTTCTCATACACTACAATAATTTTCCTTTATTTCCTTTCTCATATGCCTGTTTATTGGCTTCCTGAAGGCATATGTATAGACGCTATGAAAAAGCCATGAATGGAATGGATGGAGTTTTGGTCTGATCTAACAAATTTCTTCTTCTTTTATCCTTATGTATTTATAGTAACCCCACTTGTGAAAGTGATTGCTGATCTTCTTTTAATACTGGGGCTGGGGGCAGACTTACAACTGATGCTACAAATAGGGATCTCTCAGTATAGAGTGCTGCACTCTCTGCAGGCCATGGCCCCTTACTGGTTCTGCTCTGATTCCTGATTTTATTTCCTATACTCTTCTCTGTCCCCCACCCACAAAACTGATTGTGCATATGATATTGTAATTTAGAAATATAATTTTAATTTTGCTAATTGTTTATGGCACATAAACAGAGGGAGTGGTGGTCTCCCAGGTCCAGGGGTTTCTGGATGAAACAGATGATCTAGATACATTTCAGTCTGGCTTCAGACCTGGCTGTCATGGCCAGCCAGGCTGAGGATTCAGAGGATGAGGGGGCTGAGCCTGGACCTAACTCTGCTATCCCAACTGCAGCACAGCCCATGACTCAGCAGCCTCAACTCCCCCCAGCAGAAGTTCCAGGCCTGGGAGACACAGAGGAGCAGGACGAGGAGGTACCTACCTTTAGACAGAGAAGGACAGAAAGGGTATGCCTGTGGCGTTCTTTGAGATTGTATGAGAAACGCTCAGCTAACACCAAACAGCTGTGATTGGGAGCAGGGCCAATATAAACAGCTGAGAGACACCGAGCTTCTTTGTCAGAGTCTCTCTGCATTCTCTGGTGAAAGCATCTTATTCTGACTCCCTGGCTGCCTTGCTTCCTAGACCTCAGATTGCCTTGGAACTCTTGACCTTTGGACTGGACACATTGACCTGCTCGCTGGAATCCTTGACCCTGGACTGGACTCTTGGACCCTTGGCTTGCTTCTTGGAAGCTTTGGTCACCTTGGGGGATGACCTCCATAGGGAACTGGACAAGTTGTGTTCCTGTTGGTCCTGCTGGACCTCTCAAAGGCTTTTGATACCATCGACCATGGTATCCTTCTGGGCTGCCTCTCTAGGATGAGGCTTGGAGGTACTATCTTACAGTGACTTTAGCTGTTCTTGAAGGGGGCAAACTCAGGAGGAGGTGTTGGGGGATTCCTGTTCAACTCCTTGGCCTCTAGCCTGTAGAGTCCCATAGGGTTCTGTTTTGCCCCCTATGTTATTTAATATATACATGAAACTGCTGGGAGAGGCCATCTGGAACTTTGGGGTGCAGTGTCACCAGCATGCGGATGACACCCAACTCTATCTCTCCTTCCATCTGATTCCAAGGACACTGTCTCTGTACTGAACTCTGTACTCTTCTGTCAGTAATGGACTGGATGAGAGCAAAAAAAAAAAAAAAGAAACTTAATCAAGACAAGACAGAGGTGCTCTTAGTCAGTCATAAGGCAGATCAGGGAATAGGGATCTTCTCTGGGCTGGATGGGGTTATGCTCTCCCTGAAATCTCAGAGTTGGAGCATGGGTGTGCTCCTGCATTTAACTCTGAGCCTGGATGCCCAGGTCTCAGCAGTGATCAGGAGTATATTTGCACAACTAAAACTAGTTCATCAGCTTTGCCCATTCCTTGATATAGTGAAATCATACAGTGACTGCTGCAATCTGGTATGAACAGTTTAATTGATCCTGATCAACTATATTGACATATGGCCAATTTAATTGACCCTGTGAATAATATATAGGTCTCTTACTTTTAAAGACAGAAAAGGAGGTAGGGGGAAATACAGAATAGTTAATTATTGCATGGCTGGTTAATCACTTGTGCCTGACCTTTGGATCTGGGTGCAAGTAATAGTTAACTTTAGTAATTAACCAGAGGAAGGGACAGATTATGTCTGTCTGGCAGGTAGGGGATTCCACCACTTAACCCGTTTGGCAAACTGCTCCAACACATTTGCTTGGGGGCACAAGAATGCCTTTGGTTAATTAGGAAGAATCTCTCCTACATCTCCCCTTTTTCTATTTTTTCAAGGGCAATCAATTTCACAATCCCAGGTCTAGTAGCACTATATGAGATTGATGGATTCAACCACCCATGCAATGTTTGATATAAAGAAGGAATATGTTGTAGGAGACAGGCAGAATAGGATAATAATGCATAGAATAACAATGCCATATACAAGAAATTGTTTCAGCCAGGGAAGATCTGGCAACCTGGAAGTGAGAACATCCCACAGTCCTGAATATCCAACATCTTGATGGATCTGAGTGGTTAAATCATGTAGTTGCTTGGCCAAATTACTAATGGAATGAGAGTTATCTAACAAATTGAAACAACACATATTTTTAATCTCTTCATACCCATGATTGTGTAGCAAGAAATCTATAGCTGCCCTGTTATCCAGAACGGCATTTCTAAGTTCAGGCTGCTCTTCATTTAACATAGCTAGGGCAGTAGATGTGGCATATATATATATATATTTATCAATAAACAGGCCAGCTTATTTAGAGTTTTTTTCAGTGTGCACTGTTAGTCCTGGCAGCTCAATTAAGGATAGGGACAGTGAAAGGTATTCAGCTGGGCTATAGAGGTGTATAATAAAGTCACAGTCAGAGGTGAGTGTTACTGCCCTTTTAACTCTGGAGACATCCAGCATAGAAGGGTATGGGAGGACAGGAACAAGCCTACTCAGACAGCATTGTGTGCCATCAGACAGACTGGCAGGTATATAATTATAAGTTTGACTGTTACAAGTAAAAAACCATCCAGGTGGCAACAAAATATGGGCATATATAAATGAAATCTCTTCATTAATAGCACAATTCAGCGGTGTTCCCCTGGGCTTAACACATTCTCTAGCTACCTTTGTTGTTGTACAATTGCCTTTTTTTGTACATCTTGTAGTGTTCCCTAATGATACATGATGTGTATACAAGGAAAAATGCCGTGTCTGGTAGTTTTGTGGTGATGACACCCCAATTCACGCTGTCAGCATAAGTGACAGTCATGTTAAAATCAGCAAGCTGAGTTGTGTGCTGGTATTAGGCATGTGCCCAGAATCTCCTGGGTGGGCATGGTTTTTTATAGACAAAAATGAGACACATTACTAATATTAGCTAAAGTTTTCCAAACATTTTGACCTCTCTTTCGATGCCACTGGGCTGAAAGAGCTCCACTGGTCAGAAATAATAAACCAAGTATAATAGTTGACATATAATTATGGGTTAATACAGCAGAAATAGCCACAAAGATCTTATGTTCTGCTGGTATACTCTGAAATTCTTCTGGTTTATCAGTCTCTACCAGCTGTTGTGCTTTGCCCACCAATGCCTTAATATCTCCCCATGTCACTGGTCAAGCCTTGGCATTCTCAAGACTACGAGGACGCTTCCTCTTCATGCGGAGTTTTTTTATATATACTCTTTATTAATTTCCAATATATAAAAAATACAAACAATACATTCCAAACAACAAATCCTTTCATACTTAACAAAAATGACACATGTTATACATACACAACATAATCTACAAATACTCATTATATACAAACATACATTTTATATCTACCACCACCACATATAACTAAAAAGACTTCCTTTGTTTTGGGAATACATTTCCTTTTTTTCCCCTGCCCATTAAATGCCACATACTTTTCATTTCTTTTTTAACAATTAATGTTCAATTTATTTTTAGTTATTTTTATTTATAACTTTTATTTTATCTCCATCTAATTTTGATTAACGAATATCTAGAATTTAAAATTCTCCAAAATTCAGCTCAATCCAATGGTATATATTGTACCTTTATTTTCTTTTAAATACCTTACTAAAGGCTCCCATGTTTGTAAAAATGTTTCCATATTTCTTCCTCTTAAAATAATGGTTAACTTATCCATTTCCATATATTCATATAATTTTAACAACCAATCCTTTGTATCAGGGCTTGTTTCTTTTTTCCAATTCGCGGCAAATAATATCCTGGCTGCCGAAATCATATACAATAATAATTTTTTCAATTTTTTTCTTTATTTCCTTATTTATTATCATATTTAACAAATACAGTTTTGGATCAAGT
>CM034705.1:22342108-22352560 GCA_020142125.1 Phrynosoma platyrhinos | reverse complement strand
GACTTCTCCTGTTTTCCAGGACTTCTCAAAGATTATTGCCAATGGCTCCGATATTATGTTTGCTAGTTCTTTTAATACCCTTAGACAGGGGTAGGCAACCTTTCCCCTTTAAGGGCCGAGGGACTTCAGCTCCCAGAAGCCTCAGCCATGTTGGCCAATAGTCCCATGTTGGCCAATTGCTCCTGGGACTCTGGGAGCTGAAGTCCCTCGGCCCTTAAAGGGGAAAGGTTGCCTACCCCTGCCCTTGGATGTAATTCATCTGGTCCTGGAGACTTATATTCATCTAGATCAGGGATAGGCAACCTTTCCCCTTTAAGGGCCGAGGGACTTCAGCTCCCAGAATCCCAGGAGCTATTGGCCAACATGGAACTATTGGCCAAGATGGCTGAGGCTTCTGGGAACTGAAGTCCCTCGGCCCTTAAAGGGGAAAGGTTGCCTACCCCTGATCTAGATTAACCAGGTATTTCTGCACTACCTCTTTACTTATTCTGTGCTGAAATTCTCCTATTCTGTCCTCTGCTCCATTATCCTCAGGTTGAGCACCCTTTGCCTTTTCTGAGAAGACTGAAGCAAAGAAGGTGTTGAGTAATTCTACCTTTTCTCTGTCCCCTGTTAACTTTTTGCCATCTTCTCCACACACTGGCCCTACCATTTCCTTCTTCTTGCTTTTGCTGCTGACATACCCAAAAAAGCCCTTTTTATTGTTCTTAACCTCTCTAGCAAGCCTGAGTTCATTCTGCGCTTTAGCTTTTCTGACTTTACCCCTACACGTGCTAGCTATTTGTTTGAATTCCTCTTTGGTGATTTCCCCATTTTTCCATTTCTTATACATGTTCCCTTTAAAACATAGTTCAGTTGCAGGTTCCTTAGTCATCCATCCTGGTTTCTTGAGACACCTCCCATTTTTCCTCTTCGTTGGAACGGTTTGAAATTGTGCTTTCTGTATCTCCCTTTTGAGAAACTCCCATCTGTCTTAAACCTCCTTCTCTTTTAGCATTCCTGTCCATGGGCTCACCCTCAGTATTTCTCTCAGTTTAGTAAAATTAGGTTTCCTAAAGTCTAGAGTGTGTGTTGACTATGCCTGGCTTGTCCTTTCCACTGTATAATAAATTCCAGGAGAACATGATCACTCCCGCCTATGGATCCAACCACTTGCACCCCATTAACTATATATATATAATGTTGCATATCAATAAACAAACATGTACATCAATGTCAGTTTAGTTATTCATTTAAGGGATTTATATCCCACCTTTGTCCGAAAATAGGATTTACATCGGCTTAGAATAATTTAAAAAAATAGATCTAATTTAAAAAGTTAGACCTAAAAAAGATAGACACTTAAAAAGTAATCAAGTAATATATTTGTTTTGTAATTTATTTAAAAATATTGTTTAGAATACTTTGTTACTTAGTGACAAGAAAATTATTCATATATCATATACATATATAGCCATAAGCCAGATATCATTTAAATGCCAAAATTAATTCATTACTTCCTTATTTCTTTTGTCTCTGAATAAATAGCATTTTAAAGTCAAAATTTCTGTACTTCTTTTATCAATTCATCTGTAGGTGATAATAATTTAAATAATTTACATTTCTACTTTTGTTTACCTTATCGAATAGAGCATAGAGACCAATAAATTCTTTAACAGTTTCTTGTCAGTTTCTCTTATTTAGTTATTTACTCAAAAAAAACCAGTAAAGTTACCCCTTTCTTCCTTTAAAAATGCCATCAATGATTTCCAGATTCTATCAAACTCTTCTAATGATTTCCTTTTAATCAAGTAAGATAATTTTTCCATTTCCATATAGTCATATAGTTTTGAGAACCAAGTGTCAGTATGAAGTAAGTATTACTTTTCTAAAGAGTAGCATATAACAGTCTTGCAGGACTTATCATGTGAAACATGTTGGGGCATGTGCAATCTAGAATTAACATGCAGAAGACTTACACCAGGAACAAGACACCACAGAATTCTGTACTATGAAGTTCGGTGCAGGTTGCAGAGAAAAAATCCTCCCACACAGAAGCTGTCAGAAGATAAAAACTGTTGGACTGCTGAATTCTCACGAAGAGGCTTTTATTCTCGAGTGCAGCTATATACATGAGACTGACAAAGTGCTATACCAGGCTCCTATTTACAATGCAACACCACTAGGCATTCACCTTACCCACTTATATACAATATCTCCCCCTGGGATTTGAGTTCAGCCCACTCCTGGTATGTCACCCAGTTTCCTGTCACCTGATAGCCATGACTCTGCAGAAATGAAATTTGCTGACTTCATCTCCTGCACTTCTGTCATCAGCTTCCTGTGACTCAGGACTCTTCAAATGATGAGTCATCATGTCTCCCAACTAAACTCAGGTTACCTGTTTACCTTTGCTCCAGTTTCATTCCATAACCACATCTCTGATATTTTCTACCCAGAGTATAATTGACTCTGACAAAACAATACTTTACCATGTGTTCTTTCAAATTGTTCCTTATTGATCATGTTCAGTAGATACATTTTAAGGTCCACTCTTTCAGTGATCTTAAAAATCTTTTTCATTATTGAATGTATCTTTGACCAATATTCTTTAGCTTTTTGGCATCTCCACCAACAATGAAAAAAGTTCCAACTGCTGCTCCACATTTCCAGCCCAATTTCTTTGAGTTTTTACTCAACTTGGCAAATGTATATGGTGTTAAATACCATCCGAATTGCATTTTAATAATATTTTCTTTTAAACTGTAATTCATAGAATAATCATTTTTCTCCAGTTTTTCCCCAATGTGCTAATTGGGTGTTTTGTCCCAAATCTTGTACCCATCTGATCAAACAGTCTTTTATAGTTTCTTTTTCTAATTCATATTTCAATAATAGTTGGTATAATCTTGAGATTTCATGGTTATTTTCTTCTTCAATTATTTTCTCAAAATCATTATCACCTTTCCCTATACCTTGTAATTTCATATCCTTGTTAAATCTTTCTTTTATGGGTCTGTATAAAAACCAGTTACATCTATATCCTTCTTCACACAATTCTGTTTCAGTTTTTAATAGCCTTTGATTTCTCTCTGTTTTGATGATATCTGCATATGTAGGCCCTCTGTCACATAATAACTTTTCATTTTAGAATAAAGCTTCATTAATCGAAGTCCACATGGGTATTTTAGTACACCATTTATTTTTTACTATCAGTCAAATTCTTAGAAGAGATTTTCTTATGAAGTGATTATTAAAATGGTTATTTTTTTTTAATTTATGACAAAACATGTAGCCGGGGAGACTATATATTAGTCCAACAGATTCTCGATTGATGGTGTTTTTTTTAAAAGCATATCTAGTCAAGTACCAATTTAACATTGCTGCATAATAATATAACTTCAGATTTGGAAGTGCTACACCACCTTGGTTTGTTGAATCTTGTTTAGTTTCAATTTAATTCTTGGTCATCCCCCCCACATCCACGTAAATTTTAAAATGTCCTTAACCCAACCTACAAATGCAAACAAAAATCCATCAGTGATACCTTTGTTGGCCAACCAAAATGCACAACATACTTGTTGCAAACTTTCCATGGGCTTTTTCATCAGGCAAGATGAAAGATTAATAGATGAGAAAGCTGGTGCAGAGCTAACAAAATGAATTTCAATGCAGAGAAAAGTAAGCTACTGCACTTAGGGCAAAAAAAATGAAATGCATAGATATAAGATGGGGGGCACCTGGCTTAACAAGACTATGTGTGAAAGGGATCTAGGAGTCCTAGTAGACTACAAGTTGAACATGAGTCCAGTACAATTTTAGGCTACATCAATAGAAGCATAGTGTCCTGGAAAACCATCAGCAAAGCTGCTAGCCAAGGCAAAGGAAAGTCTCAAACTAAGTCCAAGTTACCAATCCAAAGATCAGCCAGCGAAGGGTCAAACACGCTCCAAAAGTTGAGGGTTCCAGAGAAGCCGAGCGACAAGGCAGTCTAAGGTCCAGGGTTTCAGAAGAGTAGTCAGCGATCTAAGGCTCAAGGGTTCCAGTCATCCACGATAGTCAAGAGTCAAGGGTTCAGGCCAAGGAACAAGGAGAGCCAGAGCCAGAAGATTTTGCCAGGAAGCTCAGCTAATCTCTGGCACCGAGGATGCACTTCCACACCTGCGTAAATCCCCAAGCTGTTGGAATTTAGCTGGGGCTGATCACTTTGATTACCTTGGCATTTTTCATAAAGCCTACTCAAATGACAAAGGCCCTCCCTTTCTGTCCAACACTGACTGAAGATAGGCACAGTCTGTTGATCGTCCTCCATGTTCAACGGTTCTGTCGTCAGAAGGCTTGGCTGTGGAGTGACCTCCTAAGATGCCACAGACTCTGCTGGAGGCTCCATGAGAGTTGGCAAAGCAGGGCTGCTAGGGCCGGCTGGGACTCCTCCACTGTAGGCTGAGGACCCAGAGGAAGGTTTGGCTCATCATCCTCATCCTCTGAATCCTCATCCAGGCAGGGTATGACTTCACTCCTCCTTCCATCAACCTTCCTCTCATCTGAAGGAGGCTGAGGCCAGTCGGGCAAGCAGTGATGGAAGGCCCAAATCAGGCAAGGAGCATGGATATCAGCAGCATCTTCCCAGGAATGCTCCTTCAGCCCATACCCCAACCCAGGCGATGAGGTACTGGAGATGACCCCAATGATTGTGGGAGTCCAAGATTTTGGCCACCTCAAATTACTTTTCCCCATTGTCCAGAATCGGGTCTGGTGGTGGGAATGAGCCACCATCGGGTCACACCCTTGTGACCAGGAGCAACAGGACTGGTGGAAGACAGGGTAAATCCTCCACATCTGAGGAAGTTGGATCCGGAAGGCCACCAGATTGACCTGGGCCATGATTTTGTAGGGCTATATCAAAGCAAACTGGGCATCCAACTTCTGACATGGCCGCTGAAGTGGAAGGTGCCACATTGACAGTCAGACTGGATCCCCCACCCACAAAGGGGAACCTTCCCGGCATTGCAAATCTGCTCCCTTCTTGTAAGCCTCTTTGGCCACCTCAAGCTGTTCCTGCAACAGAGACTGCATGGCCTGGAGTTCCTGGAGCCACTGATCCACTGCAGGGAACAAGAAAGCATGGGCGACAGCAGGGAACCCTTGAGGATGAAAGTCCCCAGTGGCAAAGAAGGGAGTCTGCTAGGTCAAGGCATGGACTGAGTTATTGTAGGTGAACTCGGCCAGCAGAAGCAGGGCAGCTCAGTTCTCCTGATGGTAACTGGAGTAGCACCATAGATACTGCTCCAGAGTCCCATTAGTGCACTTTGTCTGCCTATTCGACTGGAGGTGATGAGCCAAGGACAGGTAAGATGCAATGTCAAGGAGATGCAACAGACTGATCCAGAAATGGGTGGTGAATTGCATGCCATGGTCTGAGACCACTCCCATAGAAAGGCCATGGAATCAGAAGACATGCTGGACAAACATCTGGGCCACAGGGAGGCCAGAACAGCGCATGAAATGGGCCATCTTTGAAAAGATTTCCACTACCACCTAAATCCCAGAATCCCAGGAACTATTGGCCAACATGGCTGAGGCTTCTGGGAGCTGAAGTCCCTTGGCCCTTAAAGGGGAAAGGTTGCCTACCCCTGACCTAAATGATGGTATAACGACAGACATGGGCAGGTCCATTATAAACACTATCTTCCAAGACCTGGAGGGCATCGGCAGGGTGCAACAGCAAACCTGTAGGCTGTCCTAGGTGGTTTTTGGTAGAGTGACAACACCAGAAAAGTGTCAACATACTTGACCACCTCAAGGCCACCAAAACTCCTCAAGACCGCCTCCCAACAAGCACCAGCTAGAATGTACAGGTGGCCTTGATGGTAGAGTAGGCCCTCCTGGAACGTTAAAGGAGAAGCGTCCCCCTCCGCAGCATGCTGGGCCATCAGTGGGTCCTGGCTGTGGAGGTCATGGATCCAGTCCAAAAAGTTAGCCTCTCTTGGGCATCAGTGAAGTTCTCTGGGAGAAGAATGGTGGACTGAAACTCCCCCTCCTGGTCTATGGCATACTCTGGCTTCTAGGAAAGAGTGTCAACTTGATGATTCTGGGCTTGGGGCACATACTGCAGCTGAAAGTTGAAGCGGATAAAGAATATGGACCACTGCTTCTGCCACTGGGACAGCTTCCGCACTGTCTGTAGGTGCTCCAAATTGTGATGGTCTGTGCGCACCTGCACCAAGTGCGCTGCCCTTTCAAAGAGATGCTGCCAGGTCTCAAATGCCTCCTTGATTACCAAGATCCCCTTCTCCCAAATGGTGTAATTCTGCTCCACAGGCATGAGCTGTCAGGAGTAGAAAGCGTAAAGCAAAAGGTGAACTTGAGGCCCTATTGGCTGGAGCTAAATCACCCCAAGGGTGACATCCAAGGCATCTGCTTCAATGACAAAGGGAATCCATGGATCTGGATGCTGCAGTATGGGGGCTGATGTGAAGTGCACCTTCAAGGCCTCAAAGGACTGCTGCACAGCCACTGTCCACTGGAAGCAAGCCTTCCCTTACAGCAGTTGGGAGATGGGGGCTGCTAGGGTTGCATATTAGTCAATGAACATCCAGTAAAAGTTCACAAACCTTAGAAACTGCTGGACGTCCTTTCTGCTGTGAGGAGGCTGTCAGGACAGTACTGCCTCCACCTTGGAATTGTCCATGGACACGCCTGGGGCTGAGATCTGGTAGCCCAAGAAGTCCACCTCACGGAGGTCAAAGGCACACTTCTCAAGCTTCGCATAGAGCCAGTGCTCCCGGAGTCTCTGGAGCACCACATGGACGTGGGTGTCATAGGCCACATGGCTAGAGGAATAAATCAAAAAGTCAAAATATAAATGACTACAAAGTGGTTCAGATAGTCCATCATTGACAAAGTGTTGGAAGACAGCTGGAGCATTGTACAGTCCAAAGGGCATGATGGTGTATTCATAATGCCCATACCATGTCTGGAACGCTGTCTTCCATTTGTGTGGTGCTGATCACCTTGATTACCTAGACAATTGTCATAAAGCCTTCTCGAGCATTGAAGGCCTGCCCTTTCTGCCTGATGCTGCCTGAAGGTAGGCACAGTCTCTTGATCCTCCTCCATGTCTGATGGTTCTGTCATTGGGAGGCATGGCTGCAGAGTGAGCTCCTGAGATGCCACAGGCTCTGCTGGAGGTTCCACTGGAATTGGCAAAACAGGGCTGCTAGGGCCAGGCTGGGGCTCCTCTGTTGTAGGCTTAGTTCTGGCTCATCCTCCTCATCCTCCTTGTCCTGACCCTGTCAGGGCATGACATCTAGTATCTACATAAAGGGAAGTAATAGCACCATTGTATTCTGCTTTGGTCAAGTCCCACCTGGAATACTGTGTCCAGGTCAGGGCATCACAATTCAAAAAGGATGTTGAAAAACTGGAGCTTGTCAAGAGGAGGAGGACTAAAATGGTGAAGGGTCTGGAAACTATGCTCTATGAGGAATGATTTGTGTTTTGCATGGAGAAGAGATGGTTAGGAGGTGGTATGATAGCCCTGCTTAAGTATTTGAAATGCTGTCATGCTGAGAAGGGAGCAAGCTTGTTTTCTGCTGTTCCAGAGAACAGGACCCGGAACAATGGATGCAAGCTACAGGAAAAGAGATTCCACCTCAATATTAGGAGAAACCTCCTAACAATGAGAGCTGTTCAACAGTGGAACACACTCCCTTGGAGTATGGTGGAATCTCCTTCTTTGGAAGCCTTTAAATAGTGGCTGAATGGCCATCTGTTTGGAATGCTTTGATTTTGAGTTCCTGCATAGCAGGGGGTTGGACTGGATGGCCCTTGTGGTCTCTTCCAACACTATGATTCTAGAATTCTAAGATGTTACATACCAAACAGGAGAAAAACAATTGGAGATGTTGGTCAGATGTCTGTATGTTTCATTCTTTAGTTAAGATGTTATTTGGTGGGGAGGGTATTTTTTTGCAGAAGCTTGCCTGCAACAAGTATATTGTGCATTTTGGTTGGTCAATGAATGTATCACTGATAGATTTTTGTATTAATTTGCTAAATGACCAACACAGCTACTTCTGAATGCAACCTACAAATGGTTCATCATTAGTTATAATTGGTAAGTTTTGAAAAAGATACATCATTTTGGGTAATAGAGTCATTTTGATTGCAGAGATTTTGCCCAACCATGATAAACCTAATTTACTCCATTTTAGATCTTTTTTAAATTTCCAACCAGACTTTTTTGTAGTTATTCTTGAAGAGTTCGGTATTTTAATGGTTATATAGATTCCTAGATATTTTATTTTTTTCTTTATCTGGTGACCAGTTTTAGGGCTTTTACAGACTGCCAGAAATAGTGCACATTAAATTGAGGCACTGCCCTGGCTCAGTGCTAGGGAATCATGGGAATTGTAGTTTTTTCTGAGACATTGAGCCTTCTCTGTCAAGGAGCTCTGGTGCCACAATAAACTACAGTTCCCATGATTCCCTAGCACTAAGCCAGGGCAGTTAAAGTGGTCTCAAGCTGCATTATTTCTGGCAGTCTGTAATTGCCTTTAGATTCCAACTCTAATTTCACCTTCTTAAATATGTTCATTGCTAATATTTTTGTTTGATCTTGCTTACGTGAAAACCTGACACTTTTCCATATTTCTTGAGCTTCATTAATAAGCTATCAATATTTGCTGATGGATTGCCTAATGTTATTACCACATCATCCACAAAAGCTCTAAATTTGTACTCCCAATCTTTTATTTTGATGCCTTCGACCTGCTTATCCTCTCTAATTTCCATAAGGAGAATTTCCATAGTAATTGAGTAAAGGTGATAGGGGACAGCCTTGCCTAACTCCTTTATGTATTTTAAAAACTTCTGTTTTTTTCCATTTATAATTATACTAGCTTCTTGGTCCAAGTATATCTTGTTAGTTCATTTTAGGAAGGCATTCCCTATCTCCAACCCAATTAATTTTGTCAAAGGCTTTTTCAGTATCTAGAAAGATTAGGAGAAGTTGTTTATCATAATTTTCTCATGGAATTCAATTAAATTCAATACATTCCTGATGTTGTCTTTAATTAGTCTGTTAGGCAAAAACCCACTCTAGTCTTCATAATTCCAGTCTTGCAAAATTACTTTCAATCTTTCGGCCTATATCAAAGCAAATAATTTGTAATCAAAATTTAATAAGGATGGGTTTATAATTGTTCAGATCTAATAATTGTTTGGATCTATCAATTTTGAATTCAAATGTTGAAAGATTCTTTTTCAAAAAATTTGCTAGATAAGGAATAAGTTTGTCAATTAAATCCTCCTTTTGTTCTTCTGGAAGACCCCTTATTTTGACACATTTCTCTCAAATTTTTTGTTCCCAAATTGCTTTTTCATCTAATTCATCTTCCTTCTTTTTCTTAATTTCATCAATTTTTTCTTCCATTTTCCCACTCTTTTGTTCTAAGACTGTAATCCTTTTTTTGCTGACACTTCTGTTGTTATTTTCTCAACTGTTTGATTTATCTCCTTCAAATCCACTCATTTTTTTGCCATATTTCTTTTTTAAAATCCTTCATCTCATGTCTTAATTCAATTCTTAATTTCCTCATCTCATCTAAAAGTGAAGCATTTGAATCAACTCTCTCCAGTAATGATCTTTGTGTTTGTTGCTGGGATCTGGGTGGGGGCTCCTCATACCCATTGCCATTTTGACTGATTTAAATTGAATATACTAATAATCTATTATCTGTTCTTCTTATGATTTCCAACGCTATTATAAATTTTAAGAAGAGCAGTTACTTTTCCAAAATCATCAAATTTTAAACATTAATTATTGAAATATTTCAATTCCTTCAAATATTATATCCTAAATACTTTATGGGTCAATTCAAATTCAGTTGGAATCAAATCAGTTTTACAATAGATAGCCACAGTTTTTAAATCAAGTTCAATTCATCAACTTAATCAATTCATCGGTACCTCAATTTACTTGAATTTATTAATATCTCTATATATTTTAATAATTCTATTTACTTCTATACAATAAATATCAGATCTATTTAAACAATTAATTAACAATTAACAATTTAATAATTATTTAATCAGCTCAATCAGTTCACTTAATTCTAATTCTTAATATTCTATATATATTTCTAATTATACAAAAGGAAAAATTATTTAATTTCTATTGTAAAAATATTAAGAGATAGCAACAATGAATCAATAAATCTATAAGGGGTGGAGAAAAATGTGGGGGTGGGATAGAGCTCTGCTTCTCGGTCTATAAATTGTTTAAATTACCACAATCAAACTGAACAATTTTGACTCTATTCCAAACAATCTATACCTACAAGTCCACCAGGTTAACTCAATCTTTTATTGTTCCACTGCAGTAACATTTCCCGGTTTCAGTTGGCATTTTGTTATATAATTTAGAGCAGGGGTAGGCAACCTTTCCCGTTTAAGGGCCAAGGGACTTCA
>CM034705.1:22286724-22304717 GCA_020142125.1 Phrynosoma platyrhinos | reverse complement strand
TGATTCTATGATTCTATGATTCTATGATTCTATGATTCTATGAAATAAATTTCTAATATTACATGTAATTCATATATTCTACACTTCTATATATGCTCTAATTATTTTGCTCAAATTCTAATCAGTTCCTAATTACTAATTATTAGTTAATTACTAATTTCCTATTATTATTACTAATTATTATTATTAGTAATTACTTACTAATCAAATTCTATAACACAATTAATATATATTAATTATATTAATTATAAATCAATCTCAAATTCATCCACATAACCTATAGTTCATATATTTTCAAGTAATTGTTAATTTCTAATTAATTTTAATAGAGTTCAAATCAATTCTATTTATTATAAAAAACAAAATTTAAAAAGAAAAAGAGTCAATTTAACATTTAAATCTATTAACATAGCAGATAGTAATCATCAATGATAAGGGTAAAAAACTACACCTTAATTAATGTTCATTGTATTTCTATTTCATCAGATTATCACATTGGACAAAGAAAAAACAAACTATCATAATCAGTCAAGTTTTTAGCAGCAACACAGAGCTGAGCATTATATATTTCCTTTGGGTTCTTATGAACCCAAAGGACCCATTACTGTCAAATGAATACCTTAAATATGAATATCACACCTTGATCTTAAGCATGTATATAGAAATTAAGCCTCCAAGAGAGAAAAAAAACCCTTCAAAATTACCTCTCCGTTATTTCGTTTTTTCTGAATTTTCATTGGTATTTCCTTACATGGTTTGTTATTAACTAAATTACAGCTACCAGTATGCCTTTAGACTTCCAGTCTCATTCTGTTTGTCTCTAAGAAATGACTCAGTTATTGCTTATTTAACTTCCATTTTAGACTTCCATAACTCTACTTCTTCAAGAGGACTTCACTCTGGTTGCTTGGGATACAAAGAAAAGAGAATAAAAAGAAAAGGATCATGTCCTCTTTGCCCTGTCCTCCCATCCTCATCTCCCCGTCCCCCATCCGCCATCCTCATCATCCCATTGTCCCATCCTCTAAAGCTGTCATCACCACTTCTTTTGAACAACCCCTCTTCCTCTCTCTGTGCCACCCCTTTCAACTTTGTTATGTCTCTCCCTTTGCATTGTCTCCACCTCTTGTTCATTTGTTCCTTTGTTATCTTGTCAGTGATTTCAAGGGCAATACAGAGTAAGGGCCGATGCACACAGCCCTTTGGGGTGGCAGAGAGCCACCCAAGGAACAGTGGATCAAGGCCACAGCAACTCCACACTGTGGCCCTGATCCTCCCTTTTGCCATCCCAAAAAGAGTGGCAAAATGCTGCTTCTTTTAGGGGTGGCAAAAGGCCATGCTAAGAACCAGCGCCGCAGCTCTTCAGTGTCCTTTCAGCACAGCGTGTTTAAACACTGCACCAGAAGGGCGTCCTGATGCTGTGCACCATGCATATGGCTCTGGAGGCATCAGGATGGCGTCGACATGGGGTTGGGGTGGCTGGCCTGCAGCTGCTCCACCCCAACTCTACCCCCAGGCGGCCCTTTGAGCCAGTCTGAAATGGCTCTAAGTCTAGTTTTTGTTTAACCTCTTCAACCACCTTTAGTTCCAAGTTGAATTGTACTTTATAAATTTCTATGGTAGACTCCTGCAGTTTTGTGGTCCTTTAGGGGATCTTTTTAGTTTAAGTTTTAATCATTTTAAGTTTTAATCATTTTAAGTGATTAATCAGAACACGTTTAGTTTTCTTGGTAGAGTCTCAGTCCTTCTTTCAAAAATAAGAAAAAATATTATCACAAAAGCAAAGAAAGATATTCCTTTTCAAACTTAGTAAGAGTCCAAAAATCCTTTTTTCTTATTAAGAAGTAATCTGACCTATTAATATTAAGTTTATTTTAATTCTATATCTTTCCCATGTTTTCTTTTTTATTTTCTGATTAGCATCAAAAACTTACAAAAGGTCACTAGAGATAATCTTTGAAAGTTAAGTGCCAGAGTTGGAAAGAAGTATTTTTATAGATACTTGGAAAGCAAATTCACTTAGCTTAAAATTGGTGGCAACTCTATCTGTTGTCACAGGGAAGCAATCCAGCCATGGCTTGCCCTATGGTTCCAGCTGATCCTCCCTTCTTTAGCCCTGGATTCATCTGACCAGAAACATTTATAAAGGAGATATACCTAAAACTGATGAAACCAAACAAAACTATTTTGAATTCTCTAATAAAACTGGCAAATGGTTGGTTATGGGTTAAAAAGAGGAAAAGCAATGAAATTAATAGAGAAAATACAAAACAAAAAAAGGGATAATAACAACTCAGGAATTAATAAAAATAAATATACCAAATTTTATGTGAAACTTTATAAAAAGGAAGAAAATAAAATATCTGCACAACACCATTTTGATTATTTCTTTGAATATCAGGAGTGGGTAACAATATCAGAAGATAAAAGTAGAAAATTAAACAAAGACTTTACTATCACAGAAATCTCTACTGAAATCTGAAATCTAAAAACAGATAAATTCCCAGGACCAGATGGCTTTACTGTCAGCTACTACACAAAATTTGAGGAAGAAATGATAGTAACTCTGAGAGACATTTCCCAAATTCATGGAAACAGCAGACATTATATTGATACTTAATGTTGGGAATTAAGTCTATTTTGGGGGAATTTACAATTAGCTCAAATGTGTGAGAGTGAAATGCCCAACTTCACTTCATGAGATCTATCCTGGTGTATACCAGAGTCCTAATAATTCTGGCAGAGAATGATGCTGAGAAGGACCAATCTTCAATTAAAATCTAAAATATTTATTAGCACATTAGCAAACATCCAAATAAGGCACATACACACACACACTAGAAGGATAAGCAGGTGAGAGTGGGGAGAGCAGAGAGGGAGACCAGGGTATGAGGGATATACTTATGCCCAAGAGACTCCTCTGGACTTCTGGCAGTGAATGTGGATGGATTCAGTGGAAGGGCATGACTGGCAAGAGGGGGGTCACAGGAGCTATCTCAGAGCACAGACCGACAGAGATTCAGCATGCACTTCCAAGATAGCACACGGACTGCCAAAATCCAGGGGTTTTTAAGGGCAATTCCTGTCTCCTAGCTATGAGCCTGACAATTGGAAGACAAAGGCTTGAAGAGCTTATCTTTGTTTCCCTAAGTATGAGCATAGCCTAAACAATGCATTTGGTTTCAAAACTATCAAGGAAGGGAAGCTAGAGAAAGGTGCACAATCAAATCTGATCATTGTCCCATTATATGTGAGACCTAAGACAAACAAACACCATTGTATATCTTTTCTAGGATAATGGGAGATTCTCAAGGGCAACTCCCAAACCTGCCTGTCCAGAAAATCTCTAGTGGTCTTGGGCAACTCCAGCAGTGCCTACCTGACTTTACATTTAGGGGATTATGGCTGCCATCTCCCGAGGGTCAGGCTGGGGTCATAGGGAACTCCACATGCTTCTAAAATAATATATTTACCAAGAAAAATGGAGGACATCACTAACACTAAGGATGGGAAAGACATGACTCAGATGGAAAATTACCGTATGATTTCATTATTAAATCTAGATTATAAAATTTATACATCAATACTGGCAACACACCTGAAGAACATCCTAAAAATATTATTCATGAAGACCAAGTCAGGTTCCTTCCACAAAGATACATGAAAGATAACATCAGAACAGTAATCATCATGATTGAATATGATGAAAAAAATGATAAAAAACTAGTAATGCTTTTCATAGATGCAGAAAAAGCATTCAATAGTAAAAAGGGGGAGTGTATGCTGAAAATACTGGAAAGACTTGGAGAAAAAATCCTGAGCTGGATAAATAATAATTAAAAAAAATGGTAGCATCATGAAAGTAAAAATGTTAGTCTTTCCAAGATTTAGCTTTTTTTCACTTACTTACCAATCATAACAAACAAAAAACCTTTTGATCTATGGAACAGAGAACTCAAAAAAGTCATCTGAGAGGGGAAGAAACCAAGAGTGAAATGGAAAACTTTGATAAATAGTAAAGAAAACAGAGATTGTAATCCATCTGATTCGGAAACATATTACCAAGCAAACAACTTAAATATGTCTTTAATATGTCTGATGAAATGGGTCAGGTTAGAAAAAACTATTAAATATAGAAGGATTCAACCTCAGAATTGGGTGACATGCAAACCTTTGGTACAATAAAGCCAAGGTACATAAAGACTTCGAGCATGATTTTCTTTACAAAGCAATCATCAAAATCTGGTTGAAAACTAAAACTGATATCTATCTAGGGATACCCAGCTGGGTCTCACCACAGGAAGCCCTTTTCAAGACATTTTAAAGACAAGCAACACCAATGGAGATATAGAACGGAAAAACATAGAAGAAATAAAATGATTTTGAACAAAAACAAACAAACCACTGGTTAATATATAATCAATTGAAGGAAAGATTCCAATTTTTTTAAAAAACAACAACCAAGAAGGCTTTATAATAAAGTGCAATGAATTGGATAAAATATTAGGAGGCAGAATAAAACATACTTCAAAATTATACAAATTACTACTAGAATGGAAATTGGAACAGGACCAGGTTAAAGATACTATGATCAGATGGGCACTTGATATAGGTAAGGAGCTGGATTTAGAAAGTTGGAGTCAGGCAAGAAATATCACAAATAAATTCACAAAGTGCTAAAACATCAAAGAAAATTATTTAAAAATGATGTTTAGATAGCATTTAACATCTGCTAATTAGCCAAAATTTACAAAAATCAATAGCCTGCATGTTGGAAATATGGAGGAAATATAGGAACCTGTATTCACATGTGGTGGACATATCCTACAATGAAACAATTCTGGAAACAAATCCACCCGACAATAAATTTATTATTTATCTTTAATTATTAAAAATCAAATTATTAAAAATCAAATTCTAGTGATACTTAACATGATAAATACAATTCTAACACAAGGACTTCTGGTAAGATGGCTGAGTAATCACAGCCTGGCAAAATAGCTGTGCCAGGTTGTGCCAACCACAGCAGATTGTCAAGAAGAAAATATTTAAACTTTAGCAAATAAGTATCCCCCTGATAAAGGGGACCCAGACAGGCTCATGGGTTTGTTTGTTTGCAGTGCCAGTGTTGGCTAAAAAAGGAGAGGAGATCGGTGACTGACATGGAGGGACTGGCAGACCACAAGCAAAACTGCAGCAGCAGTTAGGTGCAGAACAGTGGAACTTGGTCAGTACCGCCTCTTTAAACATCAAAGAAGCTTAATTCTTCCTCTAAGTTTTGTAATATTTCTTGTTTTTTCCTTCTCCATTCAAAGTTTTTTTTAATGAAAAACCCTCTTATGTAAGCCTTTGCAGCATCCATACTATATGTATAGCTGTTTCCTTATTTACATTTTCCTCAAAAACGAAGTTTATTTGCTCTTTCATTTCTTCAACTATTTTTTCATTCCTTAGAAGTGTTTCATTTAATTGCCATCTGTAAGATTTATTTATTTTTATTATTAAGTAATAAGGAAAACAATTGAAAATAAATTCAAATGATAAAAGAAAAACTAAAAAATATTAAAAAGTCTTCAAAAACAGATTTCCATCATAACAAGGGAAGAAATGGGGGAAAAAATGAAATTCATTATACAAAGAAACTTCCAGCACACAAATAAACCTGGAAAATATCTTGCATATAAATTAAAAAAAGAAAATATATATCACTCAATTGAGATATGATGATAAAATTATTTCAGACCAAGAAGGAATAAAAAATATCTTTCACAAATATTTTTCTAAGTTGTTAGAAGAGAAAGGAATTAAAATTAAAACAATCAAAAATTATCTGGAAAACCAAACAATAAATAAAGTATCTGAACAAGATAGATTAGCTTTTAATAAAAAAATCACGACAGATGAAATAAATAATGCAATAAATAAAAGCAAGTCAGGAAAATCCCCTGGACCCAATGGATTACCAGCTGAATTTTATAAAACATTTAAAGACTAATTAATTAAATCCTTACAAATAGTATTTAATGCCATCTTAACTGATCATTACCAAGAATCATGGACAAAATCAAATACTATATTAATACCAAAAGAAAACAAAGACCACTTGGACCCAAAAAAATTTAGACCAATCTCATTATTAAACAATGATTATAAACTATTCGCAAGCATCATGGCAAACAGACTAAAAAACATATTATCTAAGTGGATCTATGAAGACCAAATTGGTTTCCTGCCCAATCGTCATATGAAAGAAAATCTAAGGAATTTATTAAATGTAAATGAATATCACTAAAAAAAAATAGATAAAAAAACAGCATTACTATTTATCGATGCTGAAAAAGCGTTTGATAATGTTAATTGGAAATGTATGTTAAAAAATTTGGAGTTAATGAATTTGAGGGGAATTTTTTTAAAGTGGATGAAAAAAAATTATAAAAAACAAGAGGCTGCATTGGTGATAAATGGGGAAACAACAAAAAATATAAATTATTTAGAGGAGTTAGACAAGGATGTCCCTTGAACAATGCAATAAGGAAAAATTCAAAAATTCAAGATGTAAAAATCAAAGACAAGGAATTTAAACTATGGGACTTTGCAGACTGCCAGAAATAGTGCACATTAAATTGAGGCACTGCCCTGGCTCAGTGCTAGGGAGTCATGGGAACTGTATTTTTTTCTGAGACATTGAGCCTTCTCTGTCAGAGAGCTCTGGTGCCATAATACATTACAGTTCCCATGATTCCCTAGCACTGAGCCAGGGCAGTGCCTCAATTTAATGTGCACTATTTCTGGCAGTTTGCAAAGGAGCTAAGTGCCTTTGCTTATGATCTTATGATCTCTTTAGCTAATCCATTAGATAATATAGAAGAATTATTATCAACATTAAAAATATATATAGTAATGTCTCCAGACTAACTATAAATAATGAAAAAACAAACATGTTAACTTTGAATATGACAGAGGAAGAAAAACAAATGTTGGAAGCGAAAACAAATTTTCAATGTGTGAAAAAAGTAAAATACTTAAGGATATGTGTAACAAATAATAATGCCATCCTCTTCAAAAGCAACTATGGATGTAAATGGAATGAAATTAAAAAAGATTTAGATAAATGGAAAAAATTAGATCTATCATGGTTAGGGAAAATATCGGTTATCAAAATGAACATATCACCAAAATGATTTTTTTTATTTCAAAATATTCCTATTATTACAAATGATAAACCATTTCAGAATTGGCACAAAGACATTTCCAAATTTCTATGGTCTGGGAAGAAATGAAGGGTGAAATTTAAGTTATTACATGATCAAATAGATAGGGGAGGATTAGCACTGCCAAATTTGAAAATCTACTATTATGCATGTACAATGGAATGGGTCCTAGATTGGTTAAAATTAGAAAATGGAAGATAATTAGAACTGGAACGAATAGATCTAAGATATGGCTGGCATGGGTACCTGTTTTATGATAAGGTAAAAGTAAATAGTGATTTCAATGATCATTATATAAGGAGATCCTTACTGTGAATTTGGTTAATAATAAAACCAAAAATCTGTCCAGGAATTCCGCAATGGACTTCAATTAATGAAGCTTTTTATAGAATAACTCCCTTGAGGAATACAAATTGGGTTACTTATGAAGATTTAATAAATAAAGAAGAGAGAAAATTTAAAACATTAGATCAGATAAAGGAAGAAGGCATGAAGTGCACATGGTTTACATACCTACAAATGAAACAAAGATTTATTACTGACATAAGAATAAATAACATTAAAGATGCAGATTCAAAGTTTGTAAAAATAATAAAAATCAAATAAAGAACATATTGTAAAGAAAATATATAAGCTACTTTTGGAATTAGAAATGGAAGATGAGCAGGTAAAACCATATATGATCAAATGGGCCCAAAATCTAGGATATCGGATCACCCTGACACAATGGTAAAAAAAACAACCAATGGTAGTTTTACCATTGACACAATGGTAAAAAAAAATTAAACAACTATGGTAAAAAAATGAAATATACGTTCATCTATAATTATTATTATTATTATTATTATTATTATTATTATTATTATTATTATTATTATTATTATTAATTTATTTATATTTCCTGCCTCTCCCTACGGATCGAAGTGGGAGTACAAGGATAAAATGTACAAAATGTACAGTAGTACAATCAATAAAAAAAAAAACATAACAATAAAATCACAACAGCAATAAAAAGAACAATAATAAACAATAAACCCAACAGTAAAAACAATAAAACAGCAATAATTAAAACAATAATAAAATTGCAATACAAGTCTATGTGCGAGTGATATAATCTTTTTTTAAAAGAATAATCTTTTTTTATTAAAAGAAAATTAATACAAAATGCTATATAGGTGGCACTTGACCCCCTTCAAATTGGCAAAGATCTATAAATTAAGGGATAATAAATGTTGGAAATGTGGAAAAGAAGTGGGGACATATTTCCATATTTGGTGGGAATGTTGCCAGGCAAAAAGGTTTTGGAACAAGATACACAAAGAATTTGAGATAATATTAGAACAATCAATAATGAAAGACACAGCAAGATATTTATTAAATATAAACGAAGAGGATAGTTTAGAAAAAGAACACGGGAGACTTATATTCTATATGACAGCTGCGGTTAGACTGACATATGCTAAAAAATGGAAACAAAATGTAATTCCTGATACTGATGACTGGGTTTGGAAAGTCTATGAACTAATGGAGAATGACAAACTTACACAACTGTTACCAAGAAAAAAAAAACATTTTTTTTAATGAGGTATGGAATCCGTTTATTAGATATATTAAACAAAAATGGGGTGAACTCTGGGTGAAAGGATTGGAGAATATATAAATATACAATGGATATATGTAATGCGAAGTTTATTAGAACAAGTAACCCATTATAGAAGGTATTGTATTATACACTTTTCACGATGAAGACATTTAGAAATAGGAATATACATAGTATTTTTTCCACAAAATATAGGTATAATAGATAAATCTTTGCAATATATGATATGATAACACATTATAGAAGAAGCTAAAGTATAATTGCTAGAGGAAAAATATATTGTTATTAAGAGAAATCAGTTGGTAATTCAAGGAAGTTTTTTATTTTTTGTATTCAATGTTTTGTTTTTAAGTGAGTGAATGTGTGTATTGTTAGTAAGTCTTGTGATGATTTTTTGTTATGTCTGTATACTTGATGTTTTGTTTTGTTTGTAGTCATTGTTTTAAAATATTCAATAAAAAATTAATTAAAAAATAAACATCAACGAAGCTAATGAAAAGAGACTAAAATCTGAAAAAGAAACATCCATAGCAGAAGTTCTTCTAATTTAACAACTGTTTCAGAGGAAAATAAGATTTTTGACTTGATTATATTAAGAGAAATAAGCTGAAAGAAAAAGAACTCCTTGTAGAGGAAGGAGGGGCATGAGAGGAAGAGACAAAGAAGCAGAAACTTTTTTTGACAAGATAAAAACTTAAATTGCAACTTCCCAATACTACCAATTTGAACAATCCAAAATAATCTGAACAAATTGACATTAGAAAAGGTGATCCCTTTTAAAACCCAAATTTATAAGGGATGATAGTACAAGATGAAGAACAATTCTGTGAGACAACAAGAAGAGACATTAGAAGTGTGGTAAATTACTTCTATTATTAGAAACAAAAAGGACAGGGATGGTGAAACGGAGGGTTGGTATCTATATAAAATAAACAAGGCTGTAGATTTAAATTTGAATGGACTTTCAGTGTGTGAACTTTTGTTGATTAAAAGGTGTGGAAGAAAAACTGAGGAAATATAGATGCTAAATATAAAATATAGATGTTAAAGAAGACTGGATCCGCTTTGCTTTGCTCCCCTTTTGTGAAATAACCCTGGTTTAAAACTTAACCTTCTCTTGTGAATTACAAAACATATCTTTCAATAGTGGATTACAAACCTCAGATTAATCAATTGCAAATTATAACAAAAATATTCAATAGTAGATGAACATAGATACTATCAGATTGTTAAAATTGTATCTGATTTTTGTTTACCCATAGGACCACACACTGATCTTCTTCTCCTTTCTTTTGTGGATTGTAAAACTAATATACTTTTTAATGGTGTCCATTTATAGACTATTATAACTGCAACTGGTTCTCTCTCTTTGGGGTTGATAAAAAAATTTCTTTTCTCTGTATTAACAACTGGTGGACTATAACCTTGACATAAAATCAACTTGTGGATTACAAAATTGACAGAAATCTGACATAAAAACTGGACATGTTTTTTCTCTCCATTCTTTTCATTTCTTGGTTTATTGTGGACTTGCTCCAGACTTAACCCAAATTGTGGAATACAAAGGTGACTAAACTTCAATTGTTGCACTAAAAGTGAAAGATGATGATGATGAAGAAGAAGAAGAAGAAGAAAAGGTTACACAAACCCAAGCTGATTAGGGAAAAGAAATGACGTGGTGATATACAGTTTTCAATGCTTATTAGTTCTATTTTGTATTAATTGTGAATGAAATTGATTTAATTGTTCATTAGTGACATAACATTAACTAGAATATAATATCCTACAATCTTATTATTATTGTTATTGCTAAATATTATTTAATGGTTAAATGCCTGTACTGCAGCCACTCACTCATAGACCACAAGGTTGCGAGTTCAATACTAGCCAGGGCTCAGGCTAGACTCAGGCCTGCATCCTTCTGAGGTTGCTAAAATGAGTACCCAGCTGTTGGGGGGCAATGAGCTTACAGTTGTAAACCGCTTAGACATCCTATAGCGTGATATGAAGCAGTATATAAATGAAGCTGCTTTGCTTTATAGAGGATATTAGATCCTGTTGTCTGAAACTGATTAATTATATAAAAATTGATTAACTGTTAAAGAATTGATCAGTTAATGGCAAATAGATTAACTTCTTTAATTGTTATTACCAAATATTGCTTAATATAGAAGATACTAGACCTTATAGTGTGGAGACTGTTTTACCATATAGAAATTGATTAACTGTTTAAAATTGATTAACTATATAGAAATTGATTTATTGCTTAAAATTAATTAACTGTTTGAAAATTGACTATCTGTACAAAGGAAATATTATTTATCTCTAATAACAAGTACTTAAAACATTTTGATACAAGTTTAATCAAATTTTGGAAAAGTTCAGCTTCAACTAAAAACCCCAGCTTTGGAAGGGAAAATAAAGTCTGGTGAAATAATAAATATGACTAAATATAAAACTACCACAAGGATACTGAAAACAAGAATCATTGAAAAATCCAAAACACAAATACAGACAAAAACAATGTCAAGAAGACCTTTAGGTTCAAGTTGAAACCCAAAATCAGGAGAACTAAAAATATTGGAAATTGTACAGGAAATACAGCAAGAAATCAGACAGTAATTTAAGGACCTAAGACAAGAAATAAAACAAGATTTTATGAGAGAGATCGATGATTTAAAGTCAATGATAACTTTTCTAACAGAAGATATGAAGGAAGTCAAAACCAAAGTACAATCACTACAATCCCAAATGGTGGATTTAGAGAAGATAACCAAACAAATGTCAGTTGAACAAAAACAGGAAAAAGAGGTAAACTTAAGGAGAGAAGTCAAGGCAAGAAAAAAAGTTTGAAAATAAGAGGTCTGAAAGTAAAACATGATGAAAATCTATATGAAATTATAATACAGGTACTGGAAGAAATGATAGAAGTCCCAAAAGAATATCTGGATATTGAGATAGACAAGATATTCTGAATTTCATCAATGGAAGCAAAGAAGACAAAACTACCTCGAAATGTCATGGTTTAATTTACTAGAGAAAGAATATGGGACCAAGTCATCCAAGCCAGCGACAGGGGGAAAAAGTTTGAAGAATCAGAAATAAAATTATTTAAAGATGTCCCATTGGAAATACTAAAACAAAGAAGAGAATATAGCTTTTTGATCAGATACTTACAGATGAAAGGAATTCGGTACAGATGGGAGATGATTGAAGGGATATCATTTATATGACAAGAGAAAAATTATAGAATAAATTCCATTGACAAAGCCAAAGCTTTCTTTGAAAGACTAAGAGAATTGGAAGAGAAAGATCTAAGGTGTAAGGAGACAGAAGACTCAAAGAAACTAACTTCTGGAAAAGACAAAGGAAACCAGGAAACCAGAAATGATGGAACTAATCATGAATAAGAAAAAAAAGACTCAGATACTCCAAGAAATGACAAGAAAGAAATAGAATTAAAAAGAGCACATGTAATTGTAACTGATTCAGAATACAGTGAAAAAGACTCAATAGAAGAGACAGAAGAGATTTGATAAAAATAAACATTTAAAACATGTTAAAAACACAAACAAATAAAAAATTTTAAAAACATGAAAATCATATCATGAAATATCTGGGGAATTAATTCCCCTTACAAAAGGAAATAGGTCTTTCATATGTTAGAAAAAGAACAAGCAGAAATAAAGTGTATTCAAAAAACTCACATTTGAAAATAAGATATAAAATACTTGAGAAATCTCAGATTAGGTCAAAGCTGTATTTCAGCAAGATCCAACAAAAAAAGGGGATTAGCCTTATATATTTCAAACTTGATTCCAGCAAAATAAATCTTAAATGACAAAGAGGGAAGATATATTGCAGTAGAAATTAACTATGAAAATAATCTAATGTTAATAATTGGAATTAATGGACCATTAACAAACAAGCACAATTTTTAAAAAAGATAACAGAAATGATTTTGAATCTAGAATATGAACACTTTGTAATTATGGAAGATTGGAATGGGATTATGAACCCCTCAATAAACAGAAAAGCTTCAACTAAAAAAAAAATCAAATCAAATTTAAAAAAATTACCACAAATGTTCTTCAACATGGTGGAAAATTTAGAATTAATTGATCCCTAGAGATATAAAAATGGAGATGCTAAAGAGTTTACTTTCTATTCAGAACCATATAAATCCCACTCAAGAATTGAAACATTCCTGGTATCAAAGGATATGTACAAAAACATTTAAAAAGTTGATTTTCTCCCAAAGAAGATTTCAGATTATAATCCAATAACATTAGATTAAAAAAAGAAGAACAAGGAAAGACTTCTCTTGGAGAATGAATGAACATCTATTAAAGGATCAACAGATAATAAAGGAGGCCAAGAAACAACTCAAATTATATTTTCAGGAAAGTATGGACAATGAAATTAAAATGAAGACTGCGATGCCAGTAAGGCAGTAATGAGGTGTTTTTTTCATTAAAAAGAATAGTGGGGGGGAGAAAGCTTTAAAAATATAAGAAGCAATGCTACAAATTATAAAGAAAGAAAGAGAACTTTTGGAGAAATCTGACAAACAAAAAATTAACAAAGAGATAAAATTATTACAGAAATAACTATCAGAAGTAACTATGGAAGAAATTAAAAATAAATTAAAATATATGAAACAAAAACATTTTGAATTTGGAAATAAAACAGGCAAGATGTTAGTTGTATAAGTTAAGAAACCAAAAAGAAAAAAGGTTGATCTTGGAAATGAAAGAAGGGACAAGGGAAAAAAAGATCAAAAGGTTATCCTAAAAGTAATATTACCTTCAAAAAGAGGAATGATGATAAAGATTTGAACAAAAAATTAAAAGATTACATTCAGAAACAAAAACTGCCGGTCATAAAAAAAAAAAAAAAACAGAGAGACTTATTAAATCAAGAAATCACAAGTATGGAAATAGTAGAAAGTATAAATAAAGCAAAAAAAAAAAAATGGGAAAGCTCCTGGTTCAGATGACTGGTTTAGAGTTAGCGGCAAAAAGCCATAACTCAGCAATATTTTGGCATTCTGTCACTGGAGTTCTAAAGGAAAGGAGATTTCTATATGATGTCCCTATACCTGCTAAGGAATGGGAAAATTATTTTCAAGGGTTATTTGCATATTTGCTACAGAGATCCAGTATTTCAGTTCTGATTACCTAGGTACTAAAACTTTGTTCCCCTGGCCACCAGTCTCTGAAGAAGAGATTCTGTCTATTATTAACACTCTGAAAAATAAGAAAGCACCTGGGGAGGATCTCTTACCAACAGAATTATACAAACATTTCAGTGTTTGGTGGGCACTTATCCTGTCAGGTTTGTTTACACATATAAATAATACCTACCAGATCCCAGCTGGTTGGAAGTTGGCCATAGTGGTACCCATTTACAATAAAGGGAACCATAAGGTCCCCAGTAACTGTAGGCCTATATGCTTGATAGATATTGTAGCTAAAATCTATTTGAGGTTTCTCTTGAATAAACTTGAAAGCTGGGTTAATGAGAAAGGAATATTAACAGAAGATCAAGCAGGCTTTAGACAAAATTGATCTACCACTGACAATTGTTTTATTTTAAATCATATGATTGCCAAATACACTAGCAAAAGAAAATATCTATATGCTGCTTTTATAGAACTTTTGGCAGCCTTTGATTCAGTGAATAGAGAAATTCTTTGGAACAAATTAATTAACCTTAAAATTGTATTGAGATTGCTGTTATTATTCCAAGTCCTCTATACAGTAACTCTTGAAAGTAAGATTTAGATTAAATAATGCCATGACAAATAAAATTGATATATACAAAGGGTTAAGAAAGGGTGCTTACTTGCTCCTTGTAATTTAATTTGCATATTAATGATCTGCCATCTGAAATGAAGGACTCTGCAGTCCATATGCCCTCAGTTCTTCAAATATCTTGTAATATTCTGCTTTATGCAGATGATATGATACTGTTATCATACTCACAGGTGGATATGAAGAGATTGTTAAGAAGATTCAGTTGTTATTGTCAGAATAAAATTCTTTAACTATCAATAAATCTAAGTCAAATATAATAGACACAGATGGCAGTTAGAGGGTGAGCCAACAGATCAAGTAAAGACCTTCTCTTATCTCGGTGTAACAATCTCAGAGAATGATTCCTGGTCTGGTCATCATCAGAGGAGTGCAATTAGAACAAAGGCATGCTTGAATCTTATACTTAAACTAAAAGCCCACACTTACCCTGGCTCCCTAACCCCAATAATTAATGTATATAAAGCTAAGGTAACACCAATGTTTTTATACATCATGGAAATCTGGGGTTTAAATTCCATCTCAGTGATAGAACTAGCACAGTCCCAACATCTGAGAAGTATATTGAGGGAAGATAAAAGGACATCTGTGGCTGCTGTTAGAGCTGAATTAGACATTTATTAAATCCACTCGCATGCAAAAATTAAAGTGTTCAATTATTGGTGCAAAATCAATGAAATGGAACAGATAGACTACCAAATTATGTCTACTAGAACAGTTACAACCCCATCTTCAGTCCTCTTAGAATATGTAAATAGCAAACTTTATAAAGAGTTATGGTCTCCCTAAATCATGCTCAGTTAATGATCAAGCAAAAAAGGGTGTGAGGCAGAGAATCGTGGATATTGACGCCCAAAAAGATATTGCTACCTTAAGTAAGGTAGGCAACTTAAAATGGCTGAGTCAGTATAAATGCACCTTTTGAAGAGCAAACTATTGTAAAATACAATTGCATAAACATCTAAGGGGGGTATTTACTCAAGCTAGATTTGAACAGCTTGATACTATGGTAAGATACGGAAGATTCAATGGTATTCCATATAACAAGCAAATTTGTATCTGTGGAAATGTGAAGTTGAGGATTTAGTACACATTCTATTCAAATATAATTTGTACCAGCAGGAAAGAGAGCATTATGAAATATTTTTGACCAAAAAAAAGGACATATATCAAAATTCTATAAAGTGCTGAGAGCTAGAGACTTGGAAGATGAAACAATAACACATTCCATGATCCAATGGGTCCAAGATGTGGGAAGACCCATTGATTTAAATAATTGGGAGAAGGCATGGAAAGATTCGAATAAATTTACTTATTGTCAAGACTTTAAAGAAAATTTTATTAAGATGATATTCAGATGGTATTTGTCACTGGATAAACTAAGCAAACTATACAAGACAGAAAATGATTCCTGTTGGAAATGTGGGAAATCCAGAGCTACTTTTTATCACCTATGGTGGAGCTGCGTAGAAGCAAAAAATTTTTGGTTAAGGATTAAAAAGTTAATGACAAATATATTGGAAATGGAAATATCGTTAGAGCCAACTTTTTTCCTTTTAAATATGATGGGGAGACTTGTGAAAGAATTTGAAAAAGAAAATAGGTGTGTGATACTATATATGATAACCGCAGCTAGAATTTTATAAGCAAAGCATTGGAAAATAGTAAGAACACCAACGAATAATGAATGGATTAATAAACTTTGGGATGCTATGGACTCAGATATCTTGACAGGTCTACTAAACGGAAAACCAGAAGAAGATGTTATTAAAGACTGGAGAAAGTTTAAAAGCTACTATGAAAAAGAGTTAAATAAACAGGAACTAGAATTGTAATTAGGGAAATGGAAAAGTATTGAAATGATAATTCTGAGAAATAATTAAATCGATTATAAGATACTGGATAAGTTTATTTCAACCAGGGGATACTAGTGAAGTTACTTTAAACTAGCAATACTCATTCATTAGGAAGAATCAGAAAATTTACTGTATTATTTTATGATATAAATAATTTATGTTATTTGTAATGTCATTCTATGTTATTTGTAATGTTATTCTATGTTTTGTTTTGTATGTACGAATGTATATATATGTGTATGTATGTAAATGTTTTGTATGTAAATGTTTTGAATTTATAATATTTTTTTTAAAAAGTTAGAAAAAATAGAAAAAAAAGAAAGAGAGCATTAGCTTGGTCCTCTCATTAAACGAACATAGTTTTGGGATACCCAGGTTAGAATTTCATACCATATTTTCCGGCGTATAAGATGACTGGGCGTATAAGACGACCCCCAACTTTTCCAGTTAAAATATATACTCACGGTATAAGACAACCCCTCTTCAAACATACACCAAATAAAAATTAAAAAAAACATCAGATTTGATTTCAATATGGTAATTTTAATTCAAATGCTTATGGCATGCAGGTACTTAGCAGGAAAACTGTTATTTATAAACACAACAAATTACAGGTCCCATTTTCCCTAGTATTTATTTCTACAGTGTGTTTTGGACCTTACTTTTTTAAAAAAAATAGTCCAGATTTAAATACTGGGGTTGGGGGAAAAAGATAAAGTATTGGGGGAAAGGACTGCCAATATACTAGGTGATGCGTTCTGGGGATATGTACAATTTGTGATCAAGAAAGTGGCCCTGGGCATGTCACATGCTCTCAGCCTCAGAGGATGGTAATGGGAACCACCATATGAAGAAACATGCTAAGAAAACCCCATGATAAGGTTGCCTTAGGGTCTCCATAAGTCGGAACAGACTTGAAGAGACACAAGAACAACAAAAAAGTCTGCAATTGTTTCATAGGTAGTACATGGGAATAGGAGCTAGCATGGTTTACTGGTTTGAGTGTTGCAGTAAGACTCTGAAGACTTGGGTTTGATTCCTCACTCTGCCATGAAACCAACTGGGTGAACTTGGACAAGTCACACACTCTCTTACTCATGGGAAGGCAATGGCAAACCTCCTCTGAACCAGTCTTACAAAGAAAACCCCAGGAGAGGAGCACGTTAGGGTTCTTCTTTCCTCCTCTCTTTCCAAAGGCTTTTTCCTACCCTCACCTCTGACCTCCTCCATCCTTTCCTCTTTCCAAGTCTTTTTCCAGCTCTCACCTCTGTCCTCCTCCGTCCTCCTCTCTTCCCAAGGCTGTTTCCTGCCCTCACCTCTGTCTTCCTCCATCCTCCTCTCTTCCCAAGGCTTTTTCCCACCCTCACCTCTGTCCTCCTCCATCCTCCTCTCTTCCCAAGGTGTTTTCCAGCCCCCACCTCTATCCACCTCCATCCTCCTCTATTTCCAAGGCTTTTTCCCACCCCCACCTCTGTCCTCCTCTGTCTTCCTCTCTTCCAAAGGCTTTTTC
>CM034705.1:22214696-22232772 GCA_020142125.1 Phrynosoma platyrhinos | reverse complement strand
TCATGCCAGACAAATCTGATCTCTTTTTTTGATAAAATTACCAGCTTTTTAGAGGAAGGGATTGCTGTAGATATAGTATATCTTGATTTCAGTAAGGCCTTTGACAAGGTTCCCCATGACATTCTTGCAAACAAGCTGGCAAAATGTGGGCTAGACAAAATAACTGTTACATGGATATGTAATTGGTTGACTGGCCAAACCCAAAGGGTGCTCAACAATGGCTTCTTTTCAACCTGGAAAGAAGTGACCAGTGGGGTGTCACAGGGTTCTGTCCTGGGCCCAGTTCTATTCAGTATCTTTATTAATGACTTGGATGACAGTATTGAGGGCATAGTTATCAAATTTGCAGACGACACCAAATTAGGAGGAGTAGTTAATACCCCAGAAGACAGGATCAAAATTCAAAATGACTTAAACAGACTAGAAAGCTGGGCCAAAGCTAACAAAATGAAATTCAACATGGAGAAATGTAAGGTACTGCACTTAGGGCAGAAAAATCAAAATCACAGATATATGATAGGGGACACCTGTCTGAACAAGACTACATGTGAAAGGGATCTAGGAGTCACCTGGAATACTGTGTCCAGTTCTGGGCACCACAATTCAAAAAGGATGTGGAGAAACTGGAGCGTGTCCAAAGAAGGACAACTAAAATGGTGAAGGGTCTGGAAACTAAGCCCTATGAGGAAAGACTTATGGAGTTGGGTATGTTTAGCCTGGAGAAGAGAAGATTGAGAGGTGATGTGATAGCCTTATTTAAATATTTGAAGCGATGTCATATTGAGGAGGGAACAAGCTTGTTTTCTGCTGCTCCAGAGACTATGAAAAATGTAGGAAAGTGGCCAGCATACAGACTGAGCATTGAGAGAGGGAGAGAAAGTGTTATAAAGATTGAAGAAGATAAAGAGGTAATAATAAACAATACTAAAATTATGAAAGTATTTCACAAATATTCAGAATTGTATAAAAAAATGATATTTTGGAGGATAAGATTATGAAATCCATTGAATGCCAAGATACACTGACCTTATCCAAGCAGCAACAAGATTTACGGAATGAAACAGTTTATAGAAGAGATTGAAATAGCCATTAATATGGTGAAAGTAGAGAAAGCACTTGGACCAGATAGTCTACCAGCCTTATAAAACCCTAATTTCAGACTTTGGTTGTGTAGATTCAAGAGACTCTTTTCTAAGCTAATGGGCCCAGTCCATTTAGGGCTTTAAAGGTCAATACCAACACCTTATACTGTGCCCAGAAACTAACTGGCAGCCAGTGTAATGATTTCAAAATAGGAGTGATATAGTCACCTTTTGTTGTTCCGGTGATCAATCTGGCTGCCATGTTTTGGACTAATTGCAGTTTCCAAGTTAGGTATAAGGGTAGCCCCATGTAGAGTGCATTTCAGAAGTTGAGTTGTGAGGTTACCAGTGCATGTACTACAGTTTCTAGGTCCCTTACTTACAGGAAAGGGTGCAGCTGGCGTATCAGCTGAAGCTCACTTGATCTGTCATGTGAAACAACGAGTCAAGGAGTACCCCCAAACTGCGGACACAGTCCTTGGTGGAGAGCGTGACCCCATCCAAGACTGGCCGTCGCAATCCAATCTCTGGTTTGGGGGCCCTACCATAAATATCTCCATTTTGTCTGGATTCATCCCTCTTAACTGACCAAATATTGTATATTCAAATATCCAATTATCCGGGGAGGGGGGGGGGTTATAGCTTTCCAATTAAGGGCTAGAACCCTTGAACAAGGTTTTCATTTTACTACACCGCCACCAAATATGATACCCTGATCCCACATTTTGTTTGCATTTCCAACAACAATTAGAGTCTGTAACATAAATGTTTGCAATTTTCGCTAGGGTCAAATGCCATCTTTGTTCCATTTTCCAGTAATTTTCCTTCAAGTCTTGTGATATGGTAAATTTTTCAGTCTTTTTCCTGGAGTACTCCCAACTTTCTAATTCTATTGTTCTTCCTATATCCGTGGCCCATTTTATCATATTGTCAGAGATCAACTCACTTTCTTGTTTTCTGTCCATCAACATTTTATAGAGTTTGCTTATTCTTTTTTTCTTTGGTTGTGCTAATATTTTATCAAATTCTTGGGTTTCTTCCTAAAAATCCTCTAATTTGTGGTCCATTTTAAATCTTTTTCTTAAAATCTTAAAATAACCAATGTACTTTAGGGTCAAGCTGTTCCAGCTCCTCAATTGTCTTTAGTTCAAATTTATTCACTTCCGTTTGTTTCAATAAGTCCTTATATTTCATCCATGTCTCTACTGCCACCCACTTTCTGTAGAAAGCTGAATGAGGAGAAACCCAAAGTGGAAAAATTCTATATAGACTTTTTAATTTTGTTCCAGTTTTTCAAAAGTGATCTTCTTATCACATGATGGTTAAATTCTTGATGCACCACAACTTTACCATACCACAGATAACTGTGCCACCTGTACCTGTTCTTAAATCCTTCAATGTTTAGTATTCTAGTATTTCTAAGTAGAATCCAGTCTAACAACCAGTTGAGTGCATTTGCTCGATGTTATAACTCTAGATCTGGTACACTCCTGCCTCCTTCATTTTTATGTCTAGTCATTGTTAGCCATTTAATTCTCGGTCTCTTTGCTTCCTATATAAAGTCTCTTAGATCTTTGTGCCATTCTTTAAATGGTTTAATATTATGTATAATTGGAAAACATTGAAACAGAAAGTTCATCTTTGGAAGAATAGACATTTTGATTGCTTCAACTCTACCCATCAGAGTGAGATTTAGTTTACTCCATTTAATCAGATCGTTATTGACTTCCTTCCATTTAAGATTATAGTTATTATCAAACAGGTCCACATTCCTTTTAGTGACCCAGATGCCCAAATATTTAACTTTATTTTAAACCAGACATCTAGTTTCATCCTCTAAATATTTTTCTTCTTGTTTAGATATGTTTGTTGTCATTATAAATGTTTTATTTTGATTAATCTTAAATCCTGCCACCTTGCCAAACTCTTCTATCTTTGAAAATGCTCTTATAATTTTGATATTTTGGGTTTTCTAGAATAAGGACTAACTCATCTGCATAAGTCTGCAGTTTATATTCAATCCATTTGACTTTCATTCCTTTAATTGTCTCATCTTTTCTAGCATATTCATTAATATCTCCAGTACCAGTATAAATAGTAGTGGTGAAACTGGACATCCTTGTCTGATTCCTTTCGAAATTTTAAAATGTTCTGTAGTTCTACCATTAATTATTAACTGTACAGATTACTCTTTGTAAATTTCTTTAATCAAACCGCAGAATTCAGGACCCATCTCCATTTTCTCAAGAAATTGTGTCAGAAAATTCCAGTTTACATTATCAAATGCTTTCTCAGCATCCATGAATATTAATGCCAACTTTCTGTCATTATGTTTTTTGTAATATTTTAATGTGTCCAGTATCAATCTAACATTGTTTTTAAGTTGTCTTGAGGGTAAAAAAACAGATTGATCATCCTGTATGAGGGGTGTTAAGATTTGTTTGAGTCTATCAGCTAAAATTAAAGTCATTGTTTCATAATCAGTATTCAACAAAGACATTGGCCTATAATTTCCTTTCTTTTATCATTGCCCTCTTTTGGAATTAATATGATATTTGCATTTTTCCATGCATCGGGGATTCCATCTATCAAAATGCTATTTAAAGTATTCAGTAATGGAATTTTTAACTTGTCTATAAATATTTTATAATACCTTGTGGTAAAGCCATCTGGTCTAGGAGCTTTCTTTTTGTTTTTAAACTTCCCAACTGCTTGAATCAGTTCTGTCTCCGTAAACTCCATGTTTAAGTTATTTTTGTTGATCTTTTGTTATTTTATTTATATCCAGGTTGTCCAAATATTGACTTATCTCTTCTGGCTTGACCTCTTCTGCTTTGTATAAAGTTGTATAACATCTTTTAAAAACATTCTGAATGTCTTCCTGCACATATAACATTTTTTCCCTTCCTTTATCTTAGTAATCATTCTTTTGTCTTTCTCTTTTCTTAATTTATATGCCAGCCATTTTTCAGATTTATTCACAAATTCAAAGTGCTTGTGTTTAACAAATTTCATCTTTCTTACTAATTCTTCAGCCAATGTCTTTTCCAGTTGTTTCCTCAGCTATCGTAGAGTTTTGCTTTTGTTGTCATTTGTTGGATCTTTAGAAAGTTTTAGTTCCACTTTCCGTATGTCATTTTCTAATCTTTCTATATTCTTAACATGTTGTCTTTCATTTCTGATCCTCTTTGAATCAATACACCCCTCATTACTGTTTTGCTGGCATCCCATACAATTTTAGGTTTAGTTGTGTCTGATGTATTTTCTGAGAAGTATTGTTTCAGTTTTTGTTTCATTTTCAATTGAAAGTTCTTGATGTTTATTAGATTATCATTCATTTTACAAGAAAATTGTCTTCTAGTTGTTTCTATTTGTAATATGATGGGGTTGTGATCTGAGCAAATTTTGGGTAATATTTCCATTTCTTTTATCTTAGGTGTCAAAATCATTTGAAACAAAAAACTTATCAATTCTAGAGTGAGATTTATGACTCTCTGAGAAAAAAATATATCCACCCTTGCCCTTATGTTGGTTTTTCCATACATCTGTTAAATTTAACTGTTTTTGCTTTTCAAAAAGAAGAAGAAGAAGAAGAAGAAGAAATAGGTAATTTCCCTTGATGCTATTTTACTCTTTTAATTGATTCTCTGTCTTTATTTGAATCAATTACCCCATTCCAGTCACCCAACAAGATCACTTTTCCATATTCTTCTTTTCAATTTTTTTCATTTAATCTTTTAAAGAATTCTGTCTGCCTTTCAGTGGGGCTATATATGCCAACTAAAAGTTATTTATCATTGTCAGTTTGCATCTCCACACCTATATAGTGTCCTTCTTCATCTTTGAAAAATTCCTTTGCTACATACTTATTCTGAATGTATATAATTACTCCTCCTTTCTTCTTCTTGTTAGCAGCTGCAAACATTTAACCAAACTTCTGGTTCTTCAAGTAATCCATATCATTCTGTCAAACCTTAATTTCCTGCAGACAAATCACATCTAATTTCTTTTTGGCCAAATAGTGAAAATTTTTAATTCTTTTAAATTTAGAATGTAAGCCTTTTACAATCCAAGAAATAATTTTCACTGCCATCTTTTTAATATTTAATTATTTAAATAGTTATTCATCATCTTCTCCCTCTTTGTTTTCTTCTGAGAGCAGTTCTCCTGTTATATTCTCCTGAGATTCTTTTTCTCTTGCTCCCTGTCATTCTTCTTGTTTAGGATCAACTTCTAATCCAGTCTTCATCATTGCCTTTTGTTTCTCCTCTATCAGATCTTGCTCTGAACCTCGTTCGGCTTTTTCAGATTTTTCTGACTGCAATTTCTTCAAAAATTCTTTGGCTTTCATTATGGAATTTATCTTGTATCTTCTTTGCTTATATGTCAATGAAACTCCCTCGATTCTGTCCCAAGCGTATCTCATTCCTTTCCTAATCAATTCTTGTGTAAGAAATTTATAATCTGGCCATTTCCACAACACCACCATTGGGACATCTTTATAAATTCTTACAGAACTCCTATCAATTTGAAAATCTTCCTGGTAGGCTTTTGTAGAATCTGTTCTTTGACTCTAGATCTTATAAATACTAACACCATGTCTCTTGGAGTATTCTTCTCTCTCACTACAGACCAGTTAACCCTGAAGATTTTATCTGTATCTCTAATTATTGCCTCTTTTGGTATTCCAGCAAACTGACCCAGTGAAATTGTTATTTTTCCAAATAAATTTTGTGCTGGCACCTCTGGTACCTCTCTCAGCTTCAGGGATCTCTCCCTGTAGCGGACCTCATGAATAAGATTAATATTACTTTCATGTTTTTGATGCTCTGTAAGTTATGTTGTTGTAATCTTCAGTTCTTTTGTCTTACCCTTTAATTCTTCCAAATCAGATCTTAGACCTTCTATTTCGTTTGTTATTTTATTCAACTTCTTTCCAAATTCACTCAGTTCTCTGTAAATCTTCTTTTGATTCTTTTCTTGATTGTTTCAGTTCATTCTTCATCTCTGAACTCATTTCATATCTAAGCTTTTGAAATGCCTCCAGAAGTGTTGCATAGGATCTGCTATCTTGATTGAAGTGTCTGTTGATCCCCTCCTTTGAGAAGCACTGGTTGGGGATATCAGTTTTCTGATGCCTGTTGCTATTTCCACACTAATTCAAATTTGTTAAGAAATGCATATTAACCTTCTTTCCTTTCTTTATTACCTGTATGGTTAGCTATTTCACTTTCAAGGTTTTCTTTTAAATTCAGATTTTTGCTGATTCTTTATGGGGTCTCTATATTGCTTTTTCCCCCCCTTGGTTCAAATCCAATTATTGTGTTAAAATACTGTAAGAATTAATCCACATAACCAATTTTTCTCTATTACTCTGTTAACCAATAAATAAGTATTTGTATCCAAGTAATCAATTTTACACTCAAATTGCCCAATCAATCCACAGCATACAGACTTCTATTCTAGATTTGTTAAATTTCATTAAGTCCTTAAACTTTCAATTGAACTTTTCCCATGGTAATCATTAATAGTAAAGCAAATCAAAAACTTTTGTTAACACTATAATTAATTTATATTAATTCCAATATTCCAATATTATATTCTACTTAATTCTATAATTAACTCTATAATTAATTCCTTTCATTAATTCAATTCAACACTCATACAGTTAATAATTTCCGTGCTTTAACAAACCTTCTACTTTATACCACCACAACTATAAAATTAGTTAATTAACAAGTTAAAGATAACTCAATTAATTTACAATTAATTCAATTAAGAAGGAATTTATATAAGGTGTAATAAAGACCTCTCTATTTATATTTCAATGTCTTATTCCCTTTTTATCCCTAGGGTCCAGTCTTCTCATTATCCTTCCCTGTTGTTGAACCTACTTGTTGAACTTTTAGTCTTCTTTCCTTGATGATCCATCCCATGTCCTCCTTCCATCGGGACACTTTCTTTAGTGATCAGATCTTGCCTTCCCTCAATTGTTCTTTATTTCCATTTCAACTGTCCTCTTTGATCCTAATTTTTCCTTGCCAATCCATCCCCTGTCCTCTTTATGTCATGTCTTTCTCTTTAGATATGTTTAATCGGGTCTTATCTATTGTCCTCTATCTCTGTCCTCCTGTTATTCTTCCCGATTCTCTATTACCAAATGAATTTAGCTGTCTATTATAGGTCTAGCCTTATCCTCGTCGTCTCGTCCCCCATCCTCCTTCCGTCGCATCTTTCTCTTCAGTTATATTAAGCCAGGTGTTGATTATTGTCCTCTATATTTCCCCCTGCTCTCTTTATAATTTATTATCCTCTTTACTGTCTTCATTAAATCCTTTTAAGGTTCTCCTTTGTCCTCTCTGCTCCATCCCCTGTCCTCTTTCTGTTGTGCTTTTTTTGTTCTCGAATGTTTATCTCTGACACTTTCCCTTCTATGTTGCTCTTTCTTTCTTGTCTTCCCCTTTATTTTGCAGCTATCTTTTTTACTCTCTCAGCTGTCTTTGTGTTTTCCCTTTCACTTCCCTTGTTTCCTTAGAGATATAGATTAATTCTTTCTTTTTTTATATTTCCCTTTCTTTATCATCATCTTTATTTAAATGCTTATACCATAATTATAATGCATTTGCTTACTCAGTTCAAAGACTTTCACTTCGTCTGCCTCTGAAGCTCATTTAATTCTCACCCAGTCTTTGATGTTCTTACAACCTCAGGTTGTACAAGCTTAGAATCATAAAATCATAGAATCATAGAGTTGGAAGTGACCACAAGGGCCATCCAGTCCAACCCCCTGCCATGCAGGAACTCCCAATCAAAGCATCTCCTACAGATGGCCATCCAGCTTCTGCTTAAAGACCTCCAAGGAAGTAGACTCCACCACACTCCAAAGGAGTGTTACAGTTATAACTTGGATTAGTAACTAGATTGTTACAAGTTTTACAAATTCCATCTTTCTAGGCCAGTTCCTGCTAGAGAGAAGGGGGAGGTGAGCAGTCACTGAGGTGAAGATGCTGATCAAGCACAGCCATGACAATGCAATATGTCAACAAGAATGAAATATGTCTACACATATTCTGTATAAACAGAATGTACTCGGAACTGCCAATAGAATAAGGAACCCCTGCTTCCAGGAGTGCTCCTTGTGGCTTTTTTTGGATCCAGAAACTTTCTGGTTTAAGAAAATGGCTGCAAAGAGCAGCTCTGGAATTGGGGGTGGACCCAGGCTATATTTGGGCAGCAAATTTGGTAACAAAAAAAAAGTATGATAAGATCAGGATGCCACCCAAATTAAAATTAAGCTGGATAGAGATAAACTGATTTTAAAAGGTAAGCGATAAGCTCCTTAGTCTGAGTCATGAATGGGCATCACTTTCCAGGTCACTTCCTGTGTTTCTGAATTTGAGGTAGAATATCTCAGCTATAATATGACATGGATATGCTGTTAAAGAATGTTTATATGGAAGTTATCCATAGCCTTTAAACCATTCTCCAGTGCTCTTTTATATGAACATCTAATTGTTTCTGTTATGGTAAAAAGGACCCTTTACTTGAAATGATCATTCTCTTCCCACCAAGAGAGATTTCATTTTCCGATTCTAACAATGCAGCTGAAGTAAGTATTGTTACTAGCTTTATGTGCAATAACACCCTAAGTGCAATAACACGAGTATTACTATTTTCTGTAATGTCAGACAGAAGGATACAGAGGGTTTCCATTAGACTTTCACACCCAGTGAGTAATAAATTTTCACTGTATGCTAGATACAAGCCACCTCTAACTAAAGGAGCATATGAATTTAATTTCTGTTTCTCAAGCTATGCATCTTTTGAGCTTCCTTTTTTCTTTTTTGAAACCTGCCCTTTTAAAATAGTTTTCATTGGCTTTGCATTTTTTTTTAAAAAATTATTCAAAAGAGTTTGTAGGGCAGTTTTGACAATGAGTGATGATAAGAAAGAGACAGAGCAAGTTGAAAAAGTAGGTCTAGCTGAATACATTGTCAGCATTGACAACTATATTTGCTTTTTTAGGGAGCAGAAGATCAGTTACACTGTATAATATATTTTATCTTCTTCTCACGTTTAAGTCACCTTTGGGCAAAAATGGTCCATGAGGGAAAGAAATGTGTCAGTGTAGTCATGTCATAATTCTCCAGCTAACACTGAGAGGAAAGAGCTGCATATATTTCAATGGTCCCTTGGCTGTATTTATTCAAAGAGCACACTGATCATGAAGACATGTCAAAGGTTAAAAAATAAAATAGAGAAAGTGTCCAAGGAGGGTTGCTGTTCATCAATACAGACTCCATCTGTATTGTGAAGATGCACTTGATGGTAGACCTGCTCTTTCTGTCCTAAAAGCTTTGAAACTAATCTTGTCCACCACATTTTAACCCTTCTCAACATTTAGAATCAAATTAAAGGTTAAGGTTTGCTATCATTTGCAATTTAAATTAGTGAAATTAAGTCAAGTGTGTAAGCTTATTCCCTTTCCAAATTGCCTATCCTCCCCATGTAAACAAGGAAGGTGGCATGTCACAGTAGACTATTATGCAAATATTTTTGCCTAGAGCCACTTCTAATGAGATGAAGCATTGTTTTGCCAGTCAATGTTTCTGAATTCCCCAAATTCTTCTAGTGTTGTGAATCCTTATGTGAAGGGCAAACATTTATTTATAGGTTTTGGGGAAAATAGGGATATTCTAAATGTTTCTTAAAGAAACCTCTACAATGACTTATTAAAAATTATCTTCACTGTTTGAAACAGTCCCCTACTCTCTCTGCTACTTCTTTGATGCCATGCTTAACTGTAACTGTACTTCCTTCAATAATGCTAATCCAACAGGGGTAATCTTGTAAATGTAGTCATGTCACTCAGATTTGCATGTTTGATTGTATCACAAAGCTAATTCAGAGATAAGGCAGACATTTCCCTCAGACTGAACCAGCTTCATGAATTAAACTATTACAATATTAAAACAGATTTTTTTCAAAAATATAATACAATTAAAAAGATAGAAGCACTTAAAAAAACCATACACTTTTAAAATGTACAACACTTCCAAGACATTCTTTAAAAACTTCTAGAATACGGCCTTGCTTGACAGCCTTCTCAGTGCAATGGCATTGGTCAGGTGGCTCTGGGAGTCATATCTTACTTCGAATGAGGTCCTTTTATGCAGCATTTGAATTAGGTAGAGTAGAGGCCTGTCAATTGAGGAAGCTTCCAGATTTCTCCATAGTTTGGTTCAAGATACAGAGTCAAAAGCTAGAAAGAGACTGTGTTGCAGGTGGAATACTTTTTGATGAGGTATTCTAATCCATCTGACACTATCCTCATATTATTCTTCATTTGCCTCCCTGGGTGAAATCCTCTTTGGTCCTCAATGATCCATTTTGCTAAACATTATTTAAGTCTATTTACTAGAATTTGTGCAAAGATGTTATAATCTGTGTCTAGTAATGAAATTGGCCTACAGTTTTTTTTGGTTCTAGTACTTCCTTATCTTCTTTGGAGATCAAGGTAATGTCTGCTTCCCTACATGTATCCAGCAGGTCCTCAATCAGTATATTATTCATTGTATATTGTAATTGACTGCTAAATTCCTCCTCAAATATCTTATTTAAAAGAGCAGTAAAGCATCTGGCCCTGGTGCTTTGTCCTTTTTACATAATTTAATCGATTGTCTTCCAATGTTATTGGATTATTCAATAGTTGTCTATACTCCTCTTGAAATTCTGATAAATTACATTCAGTTGGATACTTATCAATTTTGTCCCTTTTCACTTGATTTTCTTTGTATAATTTGGAGAAATATTTTCCCAATCTACCTATTATCTCCTTTTGGATTGTATATATTTTCCCATTTTCTTCTAATTTTGTGATAAGTCTCTTATCTTTTTCTTTCCTTAGCTTGTAAGATCATCTCCCTGGCTTAGTCGAATGCTCATAATTAGTTTGTTTGGCTGCTTTTATTTTCTTCTCTAAATTTACCAGGAGTTCTGTTGAAATTTGTTTTTTCAAAACCATAATTTCCCTATTTACACTTTTCTTTCCTGGATTTTTTTTCTAATTCTCTTTCCTTATTTTTCAAATTTTGGTTAAATGTTAACAATCTTTCTTTTTTGCTGTTTCTCATCACATTTTCTTGTTGAATTAGAGATCCCCTAACAACTGCTTTAAAAGCATCCCAAATAACTGTTGTTTTTATCCCTTTAGACATATTTTCTATAAAGTACCATTGGATTACTTCCTTTGTGTTCTGGACTACCTTTGGCTCGTGCATCAGTTCATCTTTTAATCTCCAAATGTACTGAAAGTCTGATTGTTTAAGTTTTGGTATGAGAGAACTGTGGTCTGACAATGCTGTAGACATACCATCCATTGTATGCATCTGTTTTAATATTGTTTTAGAAACTAGAATAAGATATATTCTTGATAATGACTTATATATGTCAGAGTAAAATGTAACATTTTCTAATGAGTTGGTAGATGCCTCCACACATTTACCATTAACATATCCTCGATCCATCTAAAAAAAAAATTAAGTAATTTTCTCTGGTTAGTTTTGATCCCTTTCAGCAATTTCCTATCCATAGTTGAGGCTTTCACCCCATTAGAGTCCCCCATACAGATTATAGTTTCATAATTGTATTCCCACATTTTATCCAAAACTTTCCTTTAAAAGCCCAAAAACTCCTTATACTTCCACAACCAAATATTTCAATTTTTGTGAAGCTATTTCATTTCCAATGAATGATCCATTTTTGTTCTTGAACACTTACTTTGCATTCAGATTTTTCCCCACATATATAACTGCTCCATTTCTTTTATTCTTTGAAGCTGCCAAAAATTTCTTCCCTAATGTTGGGCGCCTATATCTTTTTTCCTTATATGAGTTTCTTGTAAACAAACACAGCTCCAATTTTTTCCTCCAGGAAATGGGGGGAAAATTGTCTCTTTAATTTCAAATTTAAACCATTAACCATGACACCATTTGCAACTCCATTTCTCCCTCTCCTTACTCCTCTAATATTCTAATGTTCTAGTATTCTGACATTCTATTCTATTACTTTTACTCTAACACTTTCTTTCTTTAAATAATTAATAATAAATTATACTACTTTCTCTACCTTCTTTATCTATTCTGATACTGTTTCTTCTCTCTCCGATTGGACATGTATTTCTTCCTCCTCCTCACTCAACCCTTCACCCTTTTCCTCTGTCTTCTCCTTTCCTTTTCCTTTTTCACTACTTCCTTTTCCCTTGTCTTTTGGTTTATCCTCCTTAGGGCTTTTTCTACACTTGTTCCTCTTAACTGTTCATGCCACTGTCACTACCACTCTTCCCTGCACTAGGCACACAGATGCCTTTTTCTATGTGCTGCTTGTCACAAAATGACCCTCCTTGCGACAACACAGACACAAACCTATAAGCAGTTGTTCTCTCACACCTGTGTTCAGCCTCCCAGCTTCATAACTAGGGGTTCTCTCATGGTCTCACCTCCTGGCCACCTTCACAGACCACCCGTGTAATTGTTTGGCAAATTTCACCATTTCCTTGACCATCTCTCCTTTGCCAGCAAGGAAAAGTGATCACATCAGGGGGGTAGGGTTGTCTTTCAATAGTGCTCACATGAAGATGTCTGCTCTGAACATATCTCTGACATACTGCACTTTGGTGGCTTCCAACTAGTATAGCACTCTCGCTGCCAATTGTTGAAATGCCTTGACATATTCAGTCACCAACTGTGACCTATTTCAAAGTTAAAAGTCATGTGTGAATCTTTTGCTGCCAAACTGCAGGCTTGTCATGAAAACTTGCATAACTTCTGGTTGGTTTCGGTGCCCAAAAAGACGGACTCCAGTACAGTACATACAGTACATTACTTAGTATTAAGACCTAGAAAACCCTTCTTTTATGTAAAATTTCTTTAGAAAGTGCTATAATTGGGTGGTTATTGGGGGTTGTTTATTAGCTTATTGGCTATAGCCTAATTTCCCTCTTCCTACCCAATTTGTATAACTTGAGAAGGAGGTGGCTGTTGAAATCAAATATTAATATTAATAAATAAGGATGAATTCAAGAAGTCAAACCGTTAAAATGCAGACTTCTCAGCAAAGGAGACCTTCAATAGAACAGGCTAAGGGTGGGGATCCCTATATTGTTTTGCTTGAAGAATTTAAATCAATGAGATCTGAGCTGAGTAAATAAATTCAGGACTTAAAGGCAAGATTTGACTAGCTTTAAGTCTAAGATCAAACAAGAGCTAAGGTCAGAAATGAAAAGTGTTTGAGGAGCTATAGATAAGATCGCTGTGGAAGTCAGTAAGATGAAATCTAGGCTGGAGGTGATTGAGGATAAGCAAGAAAAAATTGGGGAAAAATGGAAAGACCATAACAATTTGGTGAAAATATTAGAAGAAGAGAGATTGAAAGGTGAGAATAAACAAAGAGAAAGGTCTATTAAACTCAGGGGTCTTCCAGAAGCGGAAGGAGAGAATCTGATGGAGATACTAGCCCCGGCTTTAGCTGAGTTTTTAGGGAAACCTTCCCATCTTTTTGAGATGGAAATCGACAAATTTTTTCATTTAAACTCAAGAATTGCTTTCTAGAGAAAACTTCCAAGAGATATTGTGATTTATTTTGTTCGTAAAATGACACGTGACCAGCTCATTAATCAGCAGTTTAAGGCTCCTTTGCAGGTTAACGGTTATGAATTGAAAGTCTTTAAGGATGTGGCCCCTGCTATTATGAGAAAAAGGAGGGAATACCATTTCTTAACAACACATCTGCAAAAATTCCAGTTGGTATATTGCTGGTTAATACCAGAAGGATTGACTTTCTGGTTTAAAAAGACTAGGATAGAATTGAGGAATGTAAGTGAGGCTAAGGAATTCTGGAGGAAGTACAAGGGTGACTTTAAAGTTGACGAGAGGTTTGAGGACAAAAGAAGGCCCAAAGATGAGCAAATGAATGAGAATAAGAATAATAAACCTTCCCAACAAAAGGAGGTTGTTAGGAAAGAAGACTTCACAAAGACAGGTAATGATAATACGAATGGTCTTGAGCCGGGGCAATAAGTGCTTGTTCGCTTCCTAGGAGGGATAAAAAAGGAAAAAGAAAGAAACAAGAACAAAGAAAAATGAATAGGATTGACGTAGAGGGACCAAGGAATCATAGGAGTGGGATTGAGAATGATTTTGTAGATCAGGAAGAAGTATTAGCAGAAACAGAGAATAGCAGTGATTTAGAGGGATCTCAGGTGAGTGGGGAGGATACTTCACCTGAGTGTAATGATGAATAAGAGATTTTTATCGTAGAATATCAAAGGATTAAATGGTCCAGTGAAGAGAAAGAGAATTTTTCATTATCTAATGAAACTTAACTGTGAGTTTATATGTTTGCAAGAAATTAAGATTAAAATTGGAGATGAGAAATATTTGAAATGCCCGTGGTTGGGAAAAGAATTTATGGTTTTATCCAACAGAAGAAAACAAGGGGTGGTGTTATATATGAAGGATAAATTGAGACCTGTGGAAGTTCTTAAAGACCCCAGGTGAAAATATATCAGGGTAGAGGTTAAATGGAATGATACTCCAGTTATAGTAATCAGAATATATGCACCCAATGAAAATAAGAGGCAATTTTATAAGAATTTGTTTAATAAAATTAAAGAACTCAATAGTGAATCTCTGATTTTGATGGGTTATTTCAATGAGGTTATAGAACCACATTTGGATCACCGTGCAGATAAACCAATCAAACAAATCCAGGGGAAATTACCCAGATATTTCTTTGACATTATCAATTATTTTGATTTGTGTGATGTATGGAGAACTAAATATGTAAATAGAAGAGATTTTACTTTCTTTTCAGAATGCCATGGTTCATGGGCTCACATAGATTTGTTCTTAGTACCAAAGGATATTTATATTAAAATTAAGAAAATGGAGACCCTTCCAAAGACAGTATCAGATCATTATCCGATCATGATTGAAATGACTCCAGGTCAGAAAGAATTCTCTTGGACATTGAATAAAGCCTTATTACAAAATAAGATGGTGGCCGAATTTCGGTTACAGTTGAAATTTTTTTTATTGAAAATAAGACTGAGGATATGGAGATGAGGGTTATCTGGGATACAGCCAAGGCAGTGATGAGGGGTCTCTTTATGAAAAAAAGGCTGTGAAGTAAAAAGAGAGAAGGAGGCCAAATTTCAGGAATTACACGGCTCTTTGAAAACAAAAGAGCTATTGTTAAAAAGTAACCCTGGCAATATTGAGTTAAAGAGGGAGATAAAAAGTTTGGAATCTATATTGGACTTACTACTAACTGAAGAGGTGAAGAAAAATATGAACTTTCTTAAACAGAAAATGTTTGAGGGTTTTAATAAACCCGGAAGATTGTTAAGTAAGCATTGAAGACAACAGAAGGCTAATAGAGTTATTCATAATTTAAAAGCAGATGATGAAATAATTTCTGAGCAAGAGAAATTAAAGCAGGTGGTCTGGGAGTTTTATAGTAATCTTTATGGGAAAGTGGATGTTGACAGACAGAAAATGGATAAATACATTGATTGTTGTAAGATTCCGCAGATTTCAGAAGCGCAGCGTAGTGAACTTAATAAGGAGATTTCTATTCAAGAAATCACAGAGGCTATTAAAAAATGTAAGGCGGGTAAAGTGGCTGGTCCCGACGGTTTTTCTGCGGAATATTATAAAACTTTTGAAGAAGAATTAAGAATTTATATGGCAGCTTTGTTTAATGAGGTGGGGAAGAGGTCTGTTCCGCATTCATGGGCGGACACAAATATTGCCCTTTTACCTAAGGAAAATACAGATAATTTATTAATTAAAAACTACCAGCCTATTTCCCTACTTAATCAGGACTATAAGATTTTTACGATGATTTTGGCTGATAGGTTAAAGAAGGTGCTACTTGATTGGGTTCCATCCGATCAAAATGGATTCTTGCCTGGACGCTCTATAAAGGATAACATTAGACATATTTTGAATGTTGTAGAGTTCCATAGTAAAGATATAATTCAGAAACTGATTATGATTTTTCTTGATTTCAAGAAGGCCTTCAATTGTGTAAATTGGAATTTTTTGTTGAATTGCTTGAGAAAGATAGATTTGGGATCTAGGTTTTTTGGTTGGATACAGGCGATTTATAAAGTCCAAAAGGCTCAAGTGATAGTAAATGCGGAAAAAACTAATTCATTTAATGTGGAAAAAGGAACTAGGCAGGGGTGTCCCCTTTCTCCTCTTTTGTTTTTGTTGGTGTTGGAATTTCTCAATCATAATATCAGGAATAATGAGAAGATAGAGGGTATTAAGCTGAAAGGTCATCACATGAAACTGAGAGCCTATGCGGATGACCTGGTGTTAACAATTACCAACCTAGAAAATCTGAAAGAGCTAATGTTAGAACTTGAATCCTTTGCTGAGGTATCAGGATTGAAGATTAACAAGAATAAGACTATGGTTCTAACTATGAACTTTATCACTCGGGGCCCAAACCAGACAGAATCCAAACAAAACCCTGACCTAATACGTATTATTTTTCCGTGTTTCCACACGACGTCGCACAGAACTCCGACAGAAAGCGGAAAGAACCAAGATCTTTTGAATTTCAGTTTCTTCGGGAATTGCAATTGTGCAAAGAGAATCATTTTGCATTTACCGTAGGTCTGATAACCAAATACGTATTGTGGTGCATTTCCCCGTTGTTGCCATGGTTCCAGCAAGCATTCCTCTCTCTGCGCATGTGCAGGAGGCTCATTTCGGCTACATTTATGGGGTTTTTTTCTCTTGTGTGTGGACACTCGATACACTTACTGTAAAAGCGAAATGAAGGTAATGACATTTGTTGAAACAAGGGTTATTTCCCGTTTATTATTGGGATGCCTCGTTTGTGATAAGGTCCTATGAATCTTACAGAAGCAGAGAAGATGGAGGTAGAAAAGACCACTGGTTTTCAAATTAGGAAGAAGGTTAAGTATCTGGGTGTTGTAATTACAACAAAGAATGAAAAGAAATGGCTGGAGATAAAGAAAGATTTAAAGAGGTGGGCGTCTTTGAGATTATGCTGGTTAGGGAGAATTTCTACCATCAAAATGACAATTTTGCCCAAAATGCTTTTTTTATATCAGAACTTACCAATAATAAAAAACAAAGCCCCTTTTAAGAAGTGGCATAAGGACTTATCTGAATTTATTTGGGGTGGCAAGAGACCGAGAGTAAGATTGAAGGTTCTACATGACAAGGTTGAGAGAAGGGGCCTGGCTTTACTTAATTTGGAAATGTATTACTATGCTTGTTGCTTTGTTTGCTTATCGGATTGGTTTTTGTTAAATAATAATGAAACTTTAATGATTGAATGTGCAGGACTTAGATTTGGCCAATCGGGATTTTGAAGATCATTTTATTAGGAAAGCTTTGGCTTGGGCTTGGTTTAAATATAAAAATATTCTTTGCAGGAAGATACCGTTGTGGGTCTCTACAAATGAAGCCCTTTTTAGAAGGGAGAGATTAGACAAAGAGCACTGGGTTACTTATCGTGACATTATGAAGGTGGATGGTAGTTCGGGTAGATTAGAATTTATGACTCGTGAAGAAATTTTGGGTAAAGGTTTTGAATTTGGGTGGTTCTTGTATATGCAACTGAAAGATAGGTTTTTGAAAGACAGAGCGAATTGAGGTATTGGAAGAAATGACGAGGACTTAGAAATAATCCTTGAAGATAAGAAATTATGTAGAATAGCCAAATTCTATTATTTGTTTTTGAAATTGGGGCTTGAGGACAAGACCATCAAGGTTCATATGATCAGATGGGCCCAAGATTTGAAACAACCTATTCCCCTTGACCAGTGGGAAAAGTCCTGGTCTGGTAGATTAAAATACTCACTCAGTTACAAACTAAGAGAAAATTGGCATAAAATGCAATTGCGATAGAATCATAGAATCATAGAGTTGGAAGAGACCACAAGGGCCATC
>CM034705.1:22140369-22157838 GCA_020142125.1 Phrynosoma platyrhinos | reverse complement strand
TTCAAATAATAACTTGAGGAGTATTTTAATCTTTTCAACCATGTTCTAACAAGACTAATATAATTATTAAACAATTATTATAAAATTTTCACTTCAGTTTTTGGTGACAAAATTTTAAAAAGTTCTTCACACATAGATAGGTAAAGATCAATTTGGATTTCTCCCTAAGTAGAAAATCAAAGATAATATAAGACACATTCTAAATCTAACAGAGTATCATGAAAAGAAAAGAGATGAAAAACTAGCAATGATCTTTATTGACTTCAAAAAGGCATTTGACAATGTTAATTGGGTTTTTTTGTGTAAGATGATAAAAAGAATGAAGATAAGAGACAATTTCTGGAAATGGACAGATTCTATTTATAAAAAACAAAGTGCCAAAATAATAATCAATGGAGAAAAACAAAATCTATAGATATACAAAAAGGCACAAGACCGGGGTGCCAGCTCTCCCCTTTATTGTTTATAACAGTATTAGCCATCTTAAATAGGACAATTAAAGAAGAAAAAGATAAAAGGGATTAAGATAAAAGGAAACTAATTCAAATTAAAAGCATATGTTGATGATCTTGTTCTCACTCTGTCAAAACCTTTAGATAATATACATCATATAGTAAAGACATTGGAGCATTATGGTCAAGCTACAGGCCTGACTGTAAATAAAGAACAAAAATCAATATTAACTATGAATATACCTAAGCTTGAAAAAGAAGAATTAGTAAAAAGATCTAACTTTCAAATAAAAGAAAAGGTTAGATATCTTGGAATTCTGTTAACAACAAAAATGTAGATTTTAAAAAAAAATATTATGAAAAGGTATGGCAAGATATAAAGGAAGACATGGAAAGATGGAATAGACTAAAATTATCTTGGTTGGGCAGAATTTTTATTTCAAAATATTCCAATTATTACAAATGATTCTCCCTTCAAGGTTTTGCATAAAGATGTTTCTAAGTTTATCTAGGTGGAGGAAAAAGCTAAGACTAAAATTAAAGGTAGTGCAGGATGACATCAATAGGGGAGGATTATGTTTACCAAACTTAAAGATATATTATTATTCATGCTGTTTTGAATGGATTTTAGATTGGTTTAAGTTAAAAAAAACAAAGAATTGCTGACAGCTGAGGCAGCTGATATTATATTTGGTTGGCAAGGTTTTTATGAGAAGATTAGAGCAAATAAAGCATTTCAAAATCATTATATAAGAAAATCTCTGATAAAAGCATGGATGAAATTTAAACCATTGTTATATAGGAAACTTCCTAAATGGCTTTCAATTAATGAAGCATTTCATAATAGAGATGAATTGAAAAAAGGGGGAATGGTTATATTCAGAACTGATAAAGATGGGTGAAAAATTGAATACATTGAAAATAAAAACTCAAGAAGAAAGGATGGCTGAGGGCTATGTCTGTAATTGGTTTCTTTGTAGAAGTTAAAAGAAAAAAATGAATACAATAGGAATTGAGATTATCGATCAAGAATTTGATAACATCATAAATTCTGAGAACCCCCACAAAATGCAATATAGATGGTAACTTACACCTGTAAAATTAGCCAATATATATAAAGAACTAAATAACTCTCGTTGGAAATGTCCTGAAGCTCCAGGTACTTTTTCATTTATGACAGAAGTGTAATCAGGCAAAGAGATACTAGAGGGAGATTCATGATTTAATTTCTAAAATATTAAACTGTAAAGAAAAACTCAATTTTATTTACTTGAAATGGTTATGAATATGTTAGAGAATAAGCATGGGAAACTTTTATTTTATATTACAACTGCAGCATGTATAATATATGCTTCCAAATGGAAAAGTAAGGATGTTCCCAATAGTAACGTTTGGCTTTTTTTAAAAAATATATTTTTATTAATTTAAAAAACACACACAAAATCCATACATTCACATACCTATCTACATGCAACCACCCACTAATCCAACAAATACATAAACACATACACCAACAACATCTAATACAACAAACAAAAACATATATACACATAAAAAATATTAATCATCCTAATGTCTTTTTTCAATTTTCGTATTTCCCGAATGACTTTTTTTCTGTTTATCCTACGTCTAGCATTTCTTTCTAAACCAAAGTTATCTTAGGACTTAGATATACACCTTCCACAAATTTTCTATAATTTTCCTTTTAAGTTCTTATCTTTTATGATTACCACATCCAATAAATTAATTTGAAAATTTGAAAAATATAAAGTAACCAAGGAGAAATGTTAAGCCCATCAAGTTTTTTATTTTTAATTCTTTAAATTAAATTACAATATAATACCAGTATAATAAATATTCCTTCTTCGTTTCCATTATTAAATTGCATATAATTATAACAAATCCATTATATTATTTCAACTTCCAAGATTGTTACCTGATTTCAGGACTAAAAAGAAAGTTTCACAGTTCCCCCAAAAAAGATCGCCTGCGTATTTCCTGACTTTAATCTATAATCTCTCTCAACGTAATTTTGAACTGGCTTGGGATTTATATCACTTTGCTTTATTTTATTTTATTAAATTATATTAATTATAACCAACTTTTTTTGCAATATTTCCGTAATTCTTCCCAGTCATTATCCGTTTCGTCCCTCGGATTCTTATCCATTGATTTCGTTAGTCTATCCATTTCAATAGTGTCCAGAGATTTAAATAGCCAGTCTTCAATGGTTGGTAACTCATTTGTTTTCCATTTTTGTGCTATTAGGATTCTGGCACTTGTAATCATGTATAGCAGCGTTTTGGAGTGTCTTCTGGCTTCTTTATCCAGAATTTTATTAGTCATATTTAACAAATATATTTCAGGTATCATTTGAAATTTTATTTCAAAAATTTGTTCAATTTCTGAATGGATTGTTTCCCAAAGCACTTTAATTTTGGGACATTGCCACCACATCTGGAACCAGCTTCCGATTTCTTTATTACACTTCCAGCATTTATCTTCACTCTTTTTATAAATTTTAGCTAATTTGGATGGTGTTAAATGCCATCTATATGCCATCTTCAAGTAGTTTTCTTTCAAACTCTGACATTTAGTGAACTGGAATGTCCTTCTTCTGGAATACTGCCAATCTTCCAGATTTATACTCCTTCAAATGTCTTTTGCCCAATTTATCATTTCAGCTTTGATGATTTCTTGCTCTAGCTTTCTTCCAAGAAGTATTTTATATATTTTTGAGATTTGGTTTGTCACCTTCTCTTCTAAAACTTTGTCTAATTCATTTTTTTCCCAATCGAAGTTAAATTCTTTTTTTATCTAACTTAAATCTTTCTGTCAATTGGTGATATATCAACCAATGGCTTTTGACATGGAATTCTTTTATTTCATTTGGATTCTTGAGAAGGTACTGATGATGGTTGTCTTTTTTTAAGATGTCTCAATATCTTATCCACTTTGTTCCTGTTTTTGTTCTTTCAAATAATGCTTCCTGTGGAGAGAGCCAACCGGGTATCTTGGGGTAGAAAATTGGCCTGATTTTTTCCCATGTTCCCATTATTGATTTACGAATAAAGTGGTGTTCAAACATTTTATGCACTTTGGTTTTGTCATACCATAGATAGGCATGCCAGTCAAAGCGCAAATTGAACCCCTCAAGGTTCAATAGTTTTTGATTTTTGAGCCTGATCCAATCTGACAAATGCACCAGAATGTTAACTTGATAGTATAAGTATAAGTCTGGCACATTACAGCCACCATTTATTTTCATATTGGTTAATGTTTTCCATCTTACCCTTGCCTTTCTACCTTCCCATAGAAATTTGTTAAGCTCTTGATTCCAAACATCAAATGGTTTTGTATTCATGATTATTGGGAGATTTGCAAATAGAAAATTGAATTTGGGTAAGATGGACATTTTGATTGCAGCTATTTTCCCCAGAAAGGACATTTTTAATCTTGACCAACTTTGTAAGTCTTTTTGCACTTTTTTTCCACATTACCTTATAGTTGTTGTCAAATAAATCGCTGTTTCTATTTGTGAGCCATATGCCTAGATACTTTGCTTTTTTAACGATTTTACATTTTGATTTTTCGTGCAGTATTTCCTTTTCTGAAGCAGTCATATTCCTTGTTATCAACACAGATTTATCATTATTTAATTTAAAACCAGTTATGACACCAAATTCACCTAGTATGTTGATTAATTTATCAATACAATTAAGTGGATTTTCAAGGATTATAGCAAGATCATCTGCATACGCTCTCAAAGAGTATTCTTTTCCTTTTATTTTAGTTCCTGTAATATCAGGGTCTGCCCTTATTTTGTTGTTTAAAGTTTCCAAAACTATAATAAATAGTAGTGGCGAAATTGGGCAACCCTGTCTTGTACCTTTCTGTATGGAAATTGGAATTGATCTTTCCCCATTAACCATTAGGTAGGCATATTGTTCCGTATATATGTTCTTGATCCAGCTCAAGAATTTCTCTCCCACTTTTATTGTTTCAATTACTCCTAGCAGACAATCCCATTTAAGATTATTGAATGCTTTCTCCGCGTCTACCAGGAACAAAGCAATTTTTTCCCCATTATTTTTCTCATAATATTCAATGAGGTCGAGTACTATTCTTGTATTTTCCTTTAGTTGTCTTAAGGAAAGAAAACTGACTTGATCTTCATGTATTATCTCTTTTAGAACTTCTTTAAGTCTGCTAGATAAGCTCATCAAGTTTTTAACCTTACTGCATCTACCATATATTTCCTTTCATTATTTATTTTTCATACCCTAATTTCTCATTTTCTTTATATTTCATCTCATAGTTTTTAACTAATTCCCATTGCTTCTTTCTCTCATCAACAAACCTATCTTGAATTAAAGCTGTTAGAATGTCCATATTCATTGCTTCTTTCAAATGTATAAACCATTCTCTCACACTAGGTATCTCTCTTTTCATCCAATATTTTGGATAAACTATTCTTGCTATCATCACCATGTACAATAAGATCCTCCCATATTTTCTCTCATTTGTTTTTCCTACATCATACGTCATATTGAGAAGGAAAAATTTTGCATTCCATGGTATTTTAACTTGTAATATCTCTATGATTACATGATAGATTTCTCTCCAATATTTTTTTGCAGATGTACATTTCCACCACATATGATGGAAATTCCCTTCTCTTTTTTGACAACAATTTGTATTTCCTAACTTATATATCCGATTAAGTTTAGTTGGATACAAATACCAATGATGCATCATTTTCAAAAAGTTTTCCTTCAAGTCCTGACATAAAGTAAATTTATTAGTTATCTTCCAAGTTTTCTCCCAATGTTCAAGTTGAATGTTTTACTCTAAATCCTTAGTCCATAACATCATTACATGTTTTATCATTTATTGCTCAAGATGCCTTTCTCTAAGCAATTTATAATACTTCAACACATGATGATCTTCTTTGCCTTCAATTACTTTATCTAGGTCCATCTTATTTTCTTCGAATCCTTCCTCTTTCCTGTCTGTATTAAATCTGTTTTTCAGTTGATGATATATGAACCAGTTATTAATTTTACCTTCTTCTTCTAACTGCTCTTTTGATTTCATTTTATATTCCTTTAAATCTTTAATAATAATAATAATAATAATAATAATAATAATAATAATAATTTTTATTTAATACCCCACCCCTCTGAGCACAATCGGGGCAGCTTACATCATAAAATTTTCGACAGCAATTAAGAACAATTACCTCCCCCTCCCCCCTTAAAAAGTTATTAAATCCAATACAAGTTAAAAACACAATATAAGGAGGTAAATTCCTCCATTAAAAACAAACAATACATAAAAAGAAAAAGTGCCAGCAGATGTCAAATGCTGGCTCAGAGAAGAGCCCAAACACAGAAGAGGGAAGCATCTCAGAGGGAAGGCAATTCTGGAACCAAACTAGTGAATTAATCCGGGAAGGCCTGCCGGAAGAGATCCGTCTTGACAGCTTTCTTGAAGCTGTCAAGTGATGACAATTGACGGATCTTTAGATTTTTCACTGATTATAATATCCCTATATCTTATCCAAGCTCTATGATTATTTCTGCTCTTATTTAGGAAGGCCTCCTGTGGAGATGTCCATAATGGAATTTTCTATAAAATTGCTTCTTGATTTTATTCCATGCTCTCAGCAGCGCTTTTCTAATATAATGATTTTCAATTTTTTTTTCAATTTTCCATACCATAAAAATGCATGGTATCCATATTCCATATTATCACTTTTGATATTCAATAAGCAATCGTCTTCAAGTTTAATCCAGTCTTCAAGCCAGACCATACAATTGGCATAATAGTACAACTTTAAGTCTGGTACATCAAAATCACCTTTCTCCTTTGGTTCTATTAAGCTAGACTATTTAATCCTTGATTTTTCCCTTGCCATATAAATTTTATTATTTCCACTCTTCTATGCATTTCTCATTATGGATTATTGGTATGTTTTGGAATAAATACATCAATTTCGGGAGAACACTCATTTTAATCAAAGAGATTCTTCCTGACAAGAAGATCTGAAATTTTGACCACTTGCTAAAATTTGTTCGCATCTCTTTCCATAGCTTAGTGTAATTATTTTCAAACAGGTCTGCATTTCATTTTGTTATTGTTATACCTAAATATTTATTTTTTTCTCTACCTTAAATTTTGATGTTCTTTGTAATTCTTCTTCCTCTTTTCTTCTCATGTTCATTGTAATTATTGCCGTTTTATCTTGGTTAACCTTAAAACCCGCTAGTTATCCAAATTCTTGTAAGATACTTTGAATGTTCTTCATGTTTTCAGCTGGGTCTTCAAGAAATATTACCAAATCATCAGCATATGTTTTTATTTTATATTTATGACCCTTTATATTTATACCTTTTATATTCTTATCCTCTCTAATATTGTTGCTTAACACCTCCATAATCAAAATAAACAATAATGGGGAGTAAAGATTGGCTTTTAAAATTACTAGATTATATAGAGATGGATAAACTCACCTGCTTAATAAGAGGGAAATCATGGAAGAAATATAAAAATGATTGGGATCCCTTAGTCAATTTTTACAGGAAAAATAAGGAAGAAAATTAGCTGTTCATTAAAAAAAATGAAATATGAATTATTTAAGCAAGATATATTATTTGATAATAATAGCAAATATGTAGATATGGATATACAAATGTATATATGAAATGTATGTAGGCAATATATATGATTGGGGATATTAAGAAATGTGAATGAAATCATTAGAAGGGAAACCTATTATTATGCTAGGGAATGTACTTGAATAGAATTCTATTAAATAAAGTCTGAGAGGAAGTTCAGGAAGTCTAATATGTTTATATGTGTGTATGTTTTTGTGAATTGGGTCATGTTTTGGTGATGTCTGTTTGCCTATTTGTTTGTTTTTTGACTTGTTGAATGGATTTTAACAAATAAAGTTTTCTTTAAAAAATAATCATGGGATTTATTTATGTGTTGATTCACAATTCAAGAAATGATTCAATTTAGCTATGTTGTTTTGGACTAACAGCTTTAGGCCTCTATTTTTAACTTTTTAACTTTTTTAAAGCAGTATATATTTTAGCTCTGTAAGCTGCTTAGAGTCACTTGATGGGAAAAGGATGGAAAATAATGATGCTGTTGTGAATAACAATAACACTAATGCAGGGAAATGTCACTGATGTAATTCAGCAGTTGAGAATCCAGACATCTTTCAGTGAACAGGGGTTCCCTGGCCTTGCCTTTAGGGTCCTCGGAATCAGGAATCAGAAAGGAAAGGACCTGGTGATAAACTTCACTGATGTTCACCTTCAGGGCTCAGGACTTAGGAGGCAATTAAGCTGGACACTCTTCCTTGGTTTGGGCTGCCTGGGGGTAAATCAAAGCTGTGGCTTGGCTCTAAGACTTCTGTGGTTTTAAATGCTTAAAGTCTGGCATAAATATCCTTGCTTTGAGATATTCTGCATTGGTGACAGGCCTGCTGCAAATGAAGTTTAAATAACCAATTAAAGTTGTCCTTTAACTAATGAATACATACTTGTGATTGTCTCTTCTGATTAGGTGGGTAATAGACAAAGGGCCTTTGCAGACTGCTAGAAATAGTGCAAATTGAGTCCACTTTAAGGGTTAGGGTTAGGGTTAGGGAATTGTGGGAACTGTATTATATTGTGGCACCAGAACTCTCTCACAGAGAAGGCTCAATGTCTCAGAAAAAAAAAAAACAACAATTCCCATGATTCCCTAGCACTAACCCTAACCCTTAAAGTGGACTCAATTTGCACTATTTCTGGCAGTCTGCAAAGGCAAAAAGTTGAATCTGATCATTTTGATTTTGTGATCACTCAAAAGATTTCCATGCAAGCAGAGTTTGCATATGAAGAAAAAAAAGCTAGTTTGAACTCTTCATTGTATGCTAGATAAACTATCCCAGGTAATAGTTAGCCAAGATGCAGAATGATGGGTGCTAATGTAGAATCATAGAGTTGGAAGAGACCACAAGGATCATCTAGTACAACCCCTGCTATGCAGGAATAGACATTCAAAGCAATGCCAACAGATGGTCATCCAGCATCTATTTAAAAACCTCCAAAGAAGGAGACTCTACCACACTCCATGGGAGTGTCTTCCACTGTCAAACAGATCTTCTGTTGGGAAACAAGCCTAATTTGGGGGAAATTATAATTAGTTCAAATGTGAGAGTGAAGCGCCTAACTTCACTTCAGAGATCTTATCCTAATGTATACCAGAGGTATAAGAATTCTGGCAGGGTATGATGCCGAAATGGACCAAACTCCAATTAAAGTTTGAAATATTTATTAACACAACAAGAAAACATCCAATAAGGCATGCACACACACATACACACGCTAGAAGAATAAGCGTGAAAGAGCAAGAGCGGGGGAGGCAGAGAGGGAAACCAGGATAAAGAGGGATATACTTATGCCCAAGGGGCTCCTCAGGGCTTCTGGCAGTGAATGCGGATGGGTTCAGTGGAAGGGGCACATCCGGCAAGAGAGGGGGTCATGGGAACTATCTCAGAGCACAGACCAACAGAGATTCAGCACGCACTTCCAACGTAGCACAAGGTCTGCTAAAATCCAGGGGTTCTTATAGGGAATTTCTGCCTTCTGACCATCAGTCAAACAATAGGAGGACAAAGGCTTGATGGGTTTACCATTGTTTACCTAAGTCTAGGCATAGTCTAAACAATGCATTTGGTTTCAAAACTATCAAGGAAAGCAAGTTAGAGAAAGGGGTGCAATCAAATCTGATTGCTGTCCCATTAAGTGTGAGACTTAAGACAAACAAACTCCACTGTGTATCTTTTCCAGTAGAATGGGATATTCCCAAGGGCAACTCCTAAACCTGCCTGTCCAGGAAATCTCTAGTGGTCTTGAGCAACTTGAACAGTGTCTACCTGACCTTACATTTAGGGGATTATGGCTGCCATCTTCCAAGGGTCAGGCTGGGGTCAAAGGTAACTCCACATGGCTAAAATATACAAGAAAAATGGAGGACATCCATTAACAGTCCCCCCCCCCCCCCCCCGAAAGCATTGAGACCAATGCACTGGTGCATTGGGGTCAATGTCTTTCAAATTAGCCTTTGTCATAAATTTCAGGGTGACAATTTGAAAGGAGGAGTTGTGTTCGGGTGGAGGTATATCTCTCTCAGGAAAGGAGGGGTGGGACCCCTAACCACACATCGGGAACCCATTCATACTTCACCAATAACAGAAAAGCAATAACAGCAATTAGAAAAGCAATAGCAACAATAGAAAAGCGATAGCAAAATGTCAATGGCAATGCACAAACAGTAATGAACAATGTCCAAATAAACAGCAAAGGCAAATATGATTGTGGGCATAAATAAGGGGTTCTTGGATGGATGTAAGTAAAAGAGAGTGAAAGTCCATTCTTGAATGCAGGCAGGATGACCAAAGGCAACGGGTCTTGAATGTGGGCAATGCAAGTCTAAGGGGGCAGCAGAAATGCAAGTCCAGGGGGCAATGTCACATTTGGCTTGGACAACGCTGTTCATAATCAGCACTCATGTGGTGGTTTAGCAAGAAGCCTCAGAATGCAGCATCAGAGGTGGGTCAGCTGCGAAGGAGGGAGCCACTCGTCTGCTTTGGTGGGAGCTTGATGCGGGTACCATCTGGCTGTAAGTGGTGGCATGGTGATCTTGGGAATGCTGGCTGGCGGTGAGTGTCCAGGGTTGCATCTGGGATGGTTGTTCTGTCTGCAAGAGGCAGGGCTTTGGCAGCATTTAGATTTTGCATTGGAGGCTTACCTTCCTCTGGAGAGCTTGTCAGAGATGAAAGCAGTAAAAAGCATGCATTGGGGATGAGATCTCCCCCCCCCCCATGTCTCTGGAGAGACGTGGCTAAAAGGTTAAGTGACAATGCCATAGGTCGGCACAGAAGTCAGTGGCAGAGAAGCCAAGAAAGAAAGCGAGTTTCCCAAATCACCATACTAGCAAGGAAATCCGTCACCGAAAGGGGGTGTATAGCGCCAAAACACATAGACATACAAACACTTATCATATTACAAAACTACTTAGGGCTTAAGGCCCACCTTATCTTATCTTAATTCAATAACTACTCCAAGGCTGAGAGACTGTAGCGGCTACGCTGTCTTGGAGCCCATTGGCTTTTGCAAATTATCGATTTGCGCCATGGCATTCTTTTACATGGGGGTGCACGGATAGGCTGAAATGGGTCAGGCGGGTCGCAGGGGTGATCCCAATAGGCTGTACAAACTGTGGACACTTGTTCTGGGCGAAGCGGGGGTCGCCACCTTAGAGTGGGGGTCAGGGATGTTGGAAAAACTATGCAAATTAGGGTGCCATTTTGAACTAAATGGGTTTATTGAGGTGGAACTGGGGAATTCCTGGGCTTGTAAAAGGTATCACTGGGTGTGGTTTGGAGCAGGGACTTAGGTCCATTGCTCCAAGCAGGTTGGTCATGATGACTTGAAAGGAGGTGGACGGGCCTGTGGTTGCTGTGCTTCCCATTTCTGGGTTGCCCTAGGTGGGGCCTCCATGAGGGGGCCCTGCTACTGGCTGATAGGGAAGTCCAACTTTGGGTGGTGCTTCCCTCTGTGGCCAACCTCCGCTTGTCTTGGCAAACTAGCCGAATGGCCTGGACAAATGCAAAGAGCACTCTCATGAGAGTCTCTCTCTACATTTTGGGCCTTCAACTAGAGCACCAAGTAGGAGTTTGATTGGCTTGTGGTGCGGCAGCACTACCCAAAGCTGGTCTTCTTTCTCAGTCATACAAAAAGGTGGGGGCTAGTCCCCCATCTTCCTATTGAGTGAAAAAGATAGACCAAAACTTTCCTCCCCCCCCCCCATACTAAAAGGGCAGGGTGCAGGCAGCGGCTATGGATGGGTGAATGTGATGTTTTATCCAAGGAGGCTCTCTTCCCTACCTTTGTCCTTTGGAGGATGGAGGCAATCAGAAAAGGAGCGGGGCTGGTGGCAGTGGTTGGGATGCCTAGTGGTTATCAGCTGTGGGAGATCTAGCCTGCGTCTAAGGGCATGGAACTCGGCCACTTGCTTTCTAATCCAACATGTGAGACTAATAGCTCCCATGACAGTGATAACCTGTATTGCCAGAATTATTGCAATGGGATTGATTATTAATTTTAAAATTGCCTGTCCAGTGGCTAACCAGCCCCACTTTCCAAACCAAGTATTCCTTGTTGCATCCTTGATTTCTTGAGTGACTTCAATAATCTGCTGGGCTTTGAGGTCTACAGAAATCTTAATTTTGGCCTCAGTCTGCTCAATTTGTTTGGCGGCCTGACTCAAGTTAGTGAGCAGGTGCAACCATTTTGAGATTTGTAGTTCTTCCTCCAAATAAAAAACCTGCTAGCAATTGTGGGTTTACAAAATATGGCGCTTCACTCATATACTCTCTTACTGTCTCATGGAGATAAAATTCCTTTCCAAAACAATATCTAACATGCACTTGACAAAAACACGGGTTTCCTAATGATCTATCAATATCCAAAATACATTCAAAAGGCAATAAAATAACATGATCACAAGGGGTCTGGAGGCAAAAGCAATCATGGTTAAGTTGCACAAGGATGGATGACTGGACTGGGACTATAATGTGGTTCTGAATCTCTTGTATGGGGGTTCCTATTAAACCACTGTAACAATGGGTCCACTGCTGTGTTTTCACACACCCAGACAAATCATACAAGTGGATGCCATTAGTCCAATGTAACGTTTGCTCTGGCAGCATAGTTGTATTGCTTTCTGCTAAGGGAAGACCTATGTGGGAAGTGGGGTGAATGACTTCGGGATCCCATATCTTCTCATGATAAATGCCAATATAGAGCACCATGTCTTGCCACTGGGCTCCAGTTATCTTAACTAAATCGGTGGGGTGTTGGAAGGGATCTGGATATCTTTTCTTAAACAAGACCATGACTTCTGGGTGAAAGAGTCTCATCAAAGAGGCCTGAATTAACTGCAATGCGAATGCTATCAGACTGCTTTGAATTTGGGTGCACTGAATGGCTATGGATAAGTTGTAAATGCCAGACTTAAGGAAGCTTCCTATGTCTTAAATGATATCTTTTTCTATGCCTTCCCACTGTGGTAGGAGATGGCCATTTATGTCTATGCCTTGGGCAACATTTGTTAGACCTGCGACGATGGATCCACCTAACTCTTTGGTTCTAGATCCAACCAATCCAAATTTATTAGCCACCACTTCTGTATCTATTGCATTTAAAACTCCTATCCCTGTTTCAAATCCTCCTAACACTGTGTCTACAATATCGAGCTTGCTTCTGAAAAGCGGGTGTGTTACATTATGCCACTTCTCTTCCAATTGTTCCCACTGTGCCCATGTGGCTTTTAAATATGGGCCACAAATGGGGATCATGCGTCCTACATTTACGGCCGTTAAATTCAATTTTAGGTTGGTGACTATGGGTTGGATCTCTGTGTGTGCATAAAGAGATATATCTTTTCTAATTACTACATTGCTAATGTACATAGATGGCTCCTGGATCATAGCGGGAACTTCAGCGGGAATGTCTAGACACATCATGTGCCGGCAAGTTATGGTGCAATTAGTGGGGGTGTAAATGAAGTCATGACACACAAACAGTCCAGTTTTCCAAGCCCATTTAGGGTGGCACAGATAATCTATGGTGAGGTAGGTGTAGAAAGAAGCGGGTTTATTGCTAAATGGGGGATTGAAGTGGTGCCTTCTCCAGATTTCTGCTTGAAGGGGGAGGAGGCCTGCATCTGCAAGTGAGCTCTTTGGGGCCAAACATATAAACCAGGGGTAGGCAACCTTTCCCCTTTAAGGGCCGAGGGACTTCAGCTTCCAGAATCCCAGGAGCTATTGGCCAACATGGTTCTATTGGCCAACATGGCTGAGGCTTCTGGGAGCTGAAGTCCCTCAGCCCTTAAAGGAGAAAGGTTGCCTACTCCTGATATAAACTCTTGAAGCTAGGGTGTTTCTTTTGGTGACATATACTCTAGTCTTAATTAAAACAGGGAGTCCCTTGTCATACCAGATCCTTGCACTGCCCATAGAGTCTATTACCTCCATCATTCCTGGGTACGGGGTGGCCCAATGACATTTAGCCTCTATGTTATACTTCCAATCTCTGTTGAACTGGGTTGGGTAAATGCTAGCACAGACCTTAGCTGACATCCATAACAGTATCCAGAGGGTCCATGCGCTCAATGCCATCTCTTGTCCCTGTAGGGAAGCAGAAAGGCATCTTACTAACTGACTACGTGGGGAAGAGACTCACAAATGTTTCAGTTAGGTCTATGGTGGGCACTGGGTCGGGCTCCGACCGAATTGGCTGTACCGGCGTCGGGTCCCCCATTCCATTCAATTGCGATACATGAAAGTATTTTAGTCTAGTTCCATGGCGGCTAGGGATTATAATTTGGTACATGGCTGGGGACACTCTCTCAACTATTTCCACAGGTCTTAGCCATTTTGCTGTAGGACTATGCCTTTGCTTGAAAAAGTTTCTATACATTACTAGCTTTCCAGTGTCCCACTGCTGAGGGTTGTGCACCCAACCTAACCTTTTATCCATAGCTCTCATGTTTTGGCCTAATTTCTCTGCTACTTCCCTGTGGGTCTGCTGGGTGCTCTTAGGAGAGTTCTCATCCATTCGTGGTTTAAAACTACTGGCTCTAGATCTCCGGGGAGAGTGGTGTTTATCCAAAACGCTTCAGGCATAACCATTTTTCGTCCGGTCATAACCTGGTGTGGCCTGAAGCCATGTGATGCTACAGTCCCTCTAAAGGCCATGAGGATTATGGGGAGTTTTGCATCCCAATCCTTACCAAATGCCTTAACTATTTTCCTCATTGCTTCCTTTAGGGTTCAATTAGTCTTTCTATGTGACCTGAGCTTTGGGGATGGGCAGCTATGTGGAATCTTTGCTTAATACCTAGGGCAGAGCATAAGGCTTTCATAACTTCTCCTGTGAAATGGCTGTCTGAGTCATAGTCAATGGTAAAGGTTTGGGGCAGTCCCCAGTGGCTAAAGACTTGCTCGAATAAGATCTGGGCTGTGGTTTCTGCAGTGTTATCTCTGGTTGGAAAAGCCTCGATCCATTTGCTGAATGGGTCGATTATGGTTAAACAATATTTATGGTGTCAAGATGTGGTTGGCAGGGGGCCAATATAATTCATTTGCAGTCGGGACCAGGGGCCTTCTATGCATTGGGGGCTGATGGGGGCCTTGGGGCAGCTAGAGTCTGCATTGACCATGGCGCATGCGAGGCAGTTCTCTACCACTGCTCTATGTCCTCCTTCATGCGGGGCCACCATCCTGTTTCCTTAACCCTATCTATGGTAACTTGCTTTCCTTGGTGTCCTATGTTATGCACAAACTGAATAAGATACCCTCAGACCGCAGTGGGGACTATCCAATGGTGAATTTCTTCTCCGTCTACTGCCCACCATATACCTTCCTTTTGAACTATGCTGTATTTTCCCGTGGGGTCCTTTCCTGCTGCTGCTAGTGCCTTGATTTCACTGTCTCCCTTTTGTAACTGTGCCAAATCTAGTGTCTCAGGTAGTGTGTAAGCCTTAGGTTTTACATTGATGGGGGCCATGGGGGTAGTGGCTGATGTCTTAGCTAAGGTGTCAGCCTTGTTGTTCCATTGGGCTTTCTCCTCCGTGGTTTTCTGATGGCCTTTCACATGTGAAACCCATGTGGGGGCAGTTCGACTTAAGATTAACTGGGCGGCTTCTTGCCATTTATCTGCATGGGCTATGGGCTTGTTGTCACTAGTTTCCCAATCTCAGGTCATCCAAATGGGGAGCCAATCTATGGCCACATTTACAGTCCACTGGGAGTCGAAATAGATAGCTACAGAGGTGTCTGGGTCCTCAAATTCCAAGACAGCGTGGAGGGCTTCTACTTTGGCAGCCTGATTGGAGTGGGGGCAAATGGCTCCTTGGAGGATGTACTGATCATTAACTCTTATGGCTCCGAATCCCATTAACCGTGTCCCATCAGAGCAAATGGAAGATCCGTCACAGAGCCAACAGCTAAATCCTTCCTTCATGGCTTCTGTAAGGGGCTTGCCTGCTTTTACTGGCCAATTACTTGGTGTGTTTAGAGGGAGGGGGCACTTGTGGGCTGCTCCGGCAACTACTAGACCATAGGGGGCAACTGGCTCATTGTTTTGCCTATTATAGTCAATGCCGTGCTTGATTAATTCTAGGGTCCATTTGGCTATGCGGGAGCTATGAACTTGGCCATCCTGAATCTTGCCTGATAGAATATACTTAAGGGGTGTATACGGGGTCTGCACAATGACTTTGGCTCCTCCTATGATAAATTCCCAGCGGGTCAGGGCCCAGATTAAAGCTAAGCAGTTCTTCTCACACGAGCTGAATCTTACTTCTGTGGGAGAGAGGTTTTTTGAGGCGTAGGCTACTACCCTATGTACATTGTTCCTAAGCGGAGTAAGGACTGCTCCTACATGACTATCTGCTATTGCAAGCTGAATGTAAAATGGCTGGGTCATATCGGGGTGGACTAGAGCTGGTGCCTTGGCTAGGTCCATTTTTAAGGTGGCAAATACTTCTTGTTGCTCAGGGCCCCATCTCCATACTGTGCCTTTCTTAAATAAGGCATATAGGGGCTTTGCTTTGCTAGCAAAGGCTTCTATAAATTCTGGGGAAAAATTAAAGGTTCCTAGGAGTGCCCTCAGGGAGGCTACATCTGTGGGGGCTGGGAGTTTTCCTATAGTTTCTACCCTCTGTAAGTCTGGGGTTCTGCAATCTGGCTGGAGGTTAAGTCCTAAGTATTTGACCTGCGTCTATATTAGCTGAGTCTTTTGCCTGTTGGCTTTAAATCTGGTGTCCCTAATGAGCTCTACCACTTCTCTAGTGATGTTTGTGGTCTTTTCCTGAGAGTCAGAATGTGTTAAAATGTCATCCACATAGGACAAAACATGGGAACGTGACATGGGTCACAACTTGGTCCACATTTTGACCACGTGGGCATGGCAAATTGATGGACTGGAGTGAAAACCTTGCAGGACCCTCTTGAAGCACATTTGGTTTCCACTAAATTTGAATGCGAATTTGTAGAAACAGCTCTCATGGAGTGGGCAGGAGTGGAAGGTGTTCGCTAGATCTATCACGCTGTAAAATTTGGCTCCAGCTGCAATGGCAGCTAAAATTTCATTGTACTTGGCTACTACAGGGGCTACTGGAGGAGTGACTGCGTTGAGGGCTCTGAAGTCCATGGTCATTCGCCATGTGACACCGTCAGCTTTTAACAGTGGCCATAGGGGCACATTGCAAATGGACTGCATGGGGAGTATTACATCATATTTCAGGAGGCCCTCTATGGTTTTTGCTATCCCTTCCTCTGCCTCACGGGGTACCTATACTGTTTTTGTGGGGGTGGATCTTTCCCTTCTATGAGCACACATGCTCCTTTCACTTTGCCACATTCCATTTTGTCTTTAATCCAAACATCTGGGAAATCTGTTGGCCATGGGTCATTTAAAATGGGGTAGAGGGGTGCTGGGGCTTTTAAGGTGGCATATCGGTGTATAGCTGATATTACAGGGGGACCTTCCTCCAATTTCCACAGGAAACTGTTGGCCAAATCAAGGGTTAAGTGGTTCCTTCTTAAAAATCCTGCTCCTAAAATGCCATCGTCCTCTCCTGGTTCTCACATGCCCTGATATGGTCTAGGATGGGTCCTAAATGGATGGGCATGTCTCTCCAATTGGGGGCTTGGTGCTTGCCCTTCCCAAAGCCTATTAGTTCCATGCTATCCTGTGTCTTATTCCCTACAGCAGCCAATTTGAGGTGAAGTGTGTTAACGGCAGCGCCTGAATTCACAAGTAAAGTGGCGGGCTTGGGTTTGTCTTGGGATCCTGATTTAGGGCTCTTGATTTCCTGCAGGGGGTCTTTTCCATAGTCTGGGTTTTTGGGTCCTCTGGGGTAGCTTCTAAAGCCTCTCCTAAAAGAA
>CM034705.1:22124514-22134998 GCA_020142125.1 Phrynosoma platyrhinos | reverse complement strand
AAATTACAGGCCAATCTCCTTGACGAATAGTGATTATAAGATCTTCACGACAATCATTGCAGAGCGTTTTAAGAATATTCTGAGTAATATCATTCATAAAGACCAGAATGGATTTTTGCCAGGAAGATCTGTGAAGAATAATGTAAGAATGGTACTGAATATGATTGAATTTTTTGAAAAACACAATGAAAGAAAACTTGCAATGATTTTCGTTGATGCCGAGAAGGCTTTTGATAAAGTAAACTAGGTGTTTATGGAAGAGACAATAAGAACAATGAAGATGGGAACAAACTTTGAAAAGTGGATTAAAGCAATATATAAAGAACAAAGAGCACAGATATTAGTTAATGGGGAAAAAACTAAAGATATCATAATCGAAACTAAAAATATCATAATCGAAACCGGTAACTAGACTAGAGAGCACAGTGACGTAGTGTCCCCATGAACTCCAAACTAGCGAAACTGAGGGGGAAAATTCAGGGGTTTTTAAGGGTTAAAACTAGCTGCAGGGCAAAGGTGTGAGACTATATGGGTGAGGTAATCTGGTCTAGCAATATTCAAGATGAAAGGGAAAAGGATTAAGTTGTTAGGTGGCCCATCAGGTGAGACATCTAGGCAATTATCGCCCATTCTTCTGATTATGGAGGTGATGATGGTCCATTTGCAACTCCCACATTATCTGTCCTTGAGATGGTTTCTTCCAAGTGACCTTTGTATGACCTGCCTGTCATTGTCCAGGTGGCACTTGGGGTTATGTGGAATATCACACACACACCAAAATTAAAAAAAATGCACTTTGGCTAACAGTCCCTCCTTCTCAAAAATTGTTCAGACTCATACCTGTGTGGGGATGAATATTTGTCATATTAACCTTTGCCACGAAGGAATTTTGAGGTGCGAATAGGGGGGAAAGCCATTCTAAAAGAAGCCTCACAGTTAGTAGTGCCTCTGGTGAGCATCCGTCTGGAACCCATTCATACATCTTTTAATAACACACATTCAATAAAGCAACCAATAAAGCGTTTAGAGCAATCAGTAATCAGAAGCAGTAGCAATAATCAATGACAGTAAAGCAATTAGCAAACGTCTAAAGCATAATGGAAATGATAAACTCAAGTCCTTGGCTGTTTGAAAGTCTATAAAGTGTGGTTCTGGTTGGCTACAATAGCCATAGTAAGCAATGTTCAAGTTTCCCAAAGCAGTTGGTGTATTTTGGTGAGTGAAAGTCCATAGCAGCCCATGCATCAATTTTGGGCAGGTTTACAGAAAGCTTGGAAGAAGTTCGAACCACAGTCCAAAGTGGATGTCGGGGTTGGTGTCTTGGTATGTCAACAGCAGGATGGAATATTTATGCCATCCGGGATGCATAAACAAAGTTCATACGGCAGCAGAGGCATGCATGGTGTCATCTGAGGTGGATGGAGGACAGCCTGGAGGACATTGGGTCTGGACTCACAGTTGCACAGTGGAAAGAAAAGTGATCCATGACATCTGTGGGGCCGAGTCTGGTCTAGGAATGAAGATTTGGGACTTACCTCCCCATGAGAGCTCAGAGAAAACAGGAAGAGTAAAGGATAGAGCTATAACTATTTACATGCTCTGGAGGATGAAAGAGGACAGTCTCTTCCTCTCCCCCCTAGCTCCTGATGGAGCTAGGTTGGCATAGAAACAAGGATAGGACCTCTAACTGTATTTAAAGGCCATGGGGACCTTCAGAAAGGAAAAGGGAAAAGGTTCAGTGCCCTGACTTCCTGCGGAGTCAAACTGGTATTTAGATGCAGGAGAGATCTTTTTGTTAAAGCAAATTATCAGGGCAGCCATCCGGCATTTTGAAAGCTCCCAGGTCTAACATAGGGCCTTTACAGACTACCAGAAGTAATGCAGATTGAGGACACTTTAACTGTCCTAGCTCAGTGCTAGGGAATCATGGGAATTGTACTTTTTCTGGGACATTGAGCCTTCTCTGTCAGAGAGCTCTGGTGCCACAATAAACTACAGTTTCCATGATTCCTTATCACTGAGCCAGGGCAGTTAAAGTGGCCTCAGTCTGCATTATTTCTGGCAGTCTGTAAAGGCCCATAGAAAGGCCAGGGATAGGGTCTGGTTTGGTCTTGCGAGAGGCAAGGTGAAAGGTCTGATTGGCTAAAATGAACTAAGGGTGCCTGGCCTTTAAGAAGCAGTGGTGTCCATTTTGGTTGTGGTCAATTCCTGAATCGGGTTAGGGTTGCTGGGAAAAAATATGCAAATTAGCCCAAATTTTTGCAAAACTCCCAAAAACAGCCAAATTACTAACTTTGGAGCCCCAAGACTTATATATTTATAATCAGCACTGATTGATGAGCCCAGCCATGTGTTTGTTTTTAAAGGTCAAATCTCACTGCAACTTATAGAAGTATTGCTATTGTTGGGAAGGGCCCAAAAATTCAGGAAAAATTGCCTTGCAGAGCTCCTGTGAAGGGGCTCTGCCTTGCTGGCTGGAAATGGTTATCCTCAGAGCTAATAGGATAGGCACACCCCTGGTTATCTGGGGGTCCCTGTATGCCCATAAAATAGCCTGGGCAACACAATGACTACTCTCATGAGAAGGGTCCATCGTGCTAGGGCTAGCCACAATCTCTGTCAGGGCATTAAAACAGGTTGAGCCAACCACTCACTCTGTTTTAATACTGCCCAACAGAGGAGCTCTGAGGACAGCCCTCTCCTTCCCAGCAAGAAAAATAAGATGGGGGACAAAGTTCCTCCACCTTTCCCTTTCAGTTCAAAAATAGAAAAGAGGTCTCTTCTCTAGATTGTTGGTCATAGCTATGGCTGGATGGTGAGTGAGATGCTTTTCAGTGGGGGAGATCTAACTCACAACGAAAGGCACGGAACTCTGCCAGTTCTTTCTTAACCTAGCAAATTAAACTAGCAGAGCCCACCACTGTTAGACGTTGGATGCCCAGCATGAAAGCTGTGGGATTTATGCGTAGGCACAGGATAGCCTGTCCTGTAGAAGACCAATCCCATGACCCCCACCAAGAGCTTTTAGCAGTATTCTTGATCTCTTAGGTGACCTTAATTATCTGTTTATGTTGAGGTCAACTGTTAGTTTGATTGTGACTCAGTCTCCTCAATTTGTTTAGTGGCTTCGCTCAAATTACTTAAAAGACATAGAGTCAATGCAGACTGCTAGAAATAGTGCAAACTGAGTCCACTTTAAGGGTTGGGGTTAGGGTTAGGGAATCATGGGAACTGTATTTTATTGTGGCACCAGAGCTCTCTGACAGAGAAGGCTCACTGTCTCAGAAAAAAAAAACAATTCTCATGATTCCCTAGCACTAACCCTAACCCTTAAAGTGGACTCAATTTGCACTATTTCTGGCAGTCTGCAAAGGCCTATAGCCACCAAGAAATCATCCTCCAGATGAAACTCTTGGATGAGTTTATTGTCTATTTGATACAATTTGTCACTTACACAATCCCTTACCATTTTGTGTAGATAGATTTCCTTCCCGTAACAATCAATCAAATGAATTCTACAAAAACACATTCCCTCTAGATATGTCCTATGGTTAATCTATATTCTAAGGGCATTATTGTGATGTGGTCACATGGGGTCCCGAGACAAAAACAGTTGTGTGTTAGTTGAATCAAAATAATCTCTTTAACTGCAATTATTAGGTGCTCTTGGATGCTCTGTGTGGGGGTTCCTTCTAGACCACCATAATGCATAGCTTTGTTTTGACACACCAAACCAAATCAAAACAGTGTGTAGTTTTGGTCCAATGAAAAGGTTTTTCTGAGATCATGGTAGTGTTACTCTCTGCAAGGGGGAACCTAAAGTGAGATGTGGTGTGTATGATTTGAGGGTCCCAGATTCTCTGATGGTATATTCCTATTTTTATAATCATGTTGGTCCATTGGGCCCCAGCTACCTTTATTAAATCTGTTGGGTATTGGAGGGAGTCAGGGTATCTGGCCTTCATTAATCCCATGACTTCCAGATGTATCAGCCTCATTACAGAGGCTTGGATTGATTGGTAAGTGAATGATATCAAACTACTTGGCACCTGGGAACACTGTATTGCAATGGAAAGATTATGAATGCTGCTCTATACTGAACGTCCAAGATCTATGATTATTTCCTTTTCCACTCCAACCCACTGAGGTAGGATGTGGCCAATTAAATCCATCCCTCATGTGACATTAGTAAAACCTGTTGTGATGGAAACTCCTAGGTCTTGCACTTTGGATCCTACCAGTCCCAACCAGTCCCTCGGAACCTATGGCATTTAAGACACCGCCTACACCTAACCCTCCTACTATGGTTCTCATAGAATCATAGAATCGGAAGACACCACAGGGGCCATCCAATCCAACCCCCTGCCATGCAGGAACTCAAAATCAAAGCATCCTTGACAGATGGCCATCCAGCCTCTGTTTAAAGACCTCCAAAGAAGGAGACTCCACCACACTCCGAGGGAGTGTGTTCCATTGTCAAACAGCTCTCACTGTGACAAAGTGCCTCCTAATGTTCTGGTGAGGTCTGTTTTATTTCTGAAAAGCGGATGAGTCACGGGGTGCCACCATTTTGTCTAGCTGTTCCCACTGGGACCAGGCTGTCTTTAAATAAGGATTGCATGCTGGAATGGTTTTGGCTACATTAACTGCAGTTAAATTGAGTATCATTGTGGTGATGATGGGCTGCACATGTTGCCCAAATACATAGGAGGCTCATGGAGGGCTTCTGGAGGGTATATGGGAATATAGGGGCAATTCATGTTATGGTAATCTATGTGGTATGTGGCACCCAGTATGTGTTCATGTGACATTATTGTAAATGAATAGCGTTGTTTTCCAAGCCCATGAGGGGTGACATTTGCGGGTCTAAGGTGAGGGCAATATAGAAAGAAGCAGGAGTCTTTCCTGTCGGTGGATTAAATCATTTCTGGTTCCAAAATCCTGGTGTTAAGGGAAGACTGCCAGCGTCTGCGTCTACTCATATGTGTTGTTGTGGGCCAAACATTATTACTTGGGAAGTAATGATGTGGCTCTCTGTGATGTATTCCCTGGTCTTTAATTTTATGGGAAATCCTTTGTCAAACCATTTATGGGAAATCATTTGTCAAACCTGTTGGCTCATTCGATATGGCCTGAGCTCTGTGGGTGACATGCAATATGAAACTGCTGTTTTATGCCTAATGTGTTACCATCTCTTTCATGATCTCCCCAGAGAATCATGGAATCATGGTATATTGTGAAGGATTGGGGCATACCCCAGCAGCTAAAAATGTGGTTAAACCCTTGCAGTGGTGTTCATTGTATTACCTCTAGTTGGGAAGGCCTTGATCCATTTGCTGAATGGTGAGGCAGTACTTATTATGTCTGGGGGTGCTATGATGGTGAGGCAGTACTTATTATGTCTGGGGGTTGTTGGAAGTGGACCTATAAAATCAAACTGTAAACATGACCAGTGGCCTTCTATGCACTGGTGTTGGATATGAGCCTTAGGGCCACTGGAATCTGCATTAACCATGGCACAGGATAAGCAGTTATCCACCCATTGGTCATTTTCCTCTCTCATCTTACACCACCATCCTGTCTCTCTTACTCTTTCAAAGGAGGCAGTTTTTCTTCTATATCCTATATTGTGTATGAATTGGATGAGGTCACCCCAGACTTCTGTGGGCACTATCCAGCTGTGTATTTCATTTCCATCTACTGCCCACCAAACTTCTTCCCTTTGGACTACAGTGTATTTTCTGGTTGGGTCTTCTCCTGCCATGATTAAGTTTTTGATTTCGCTGTCTCCCTTCTGAAGCTGGGCCAGATCGAGGGTGTCAGGCAATATTGATTCCTTCAGCCTCATGTTAATAGGTGCCATTGGGGCTGTGGTGGCTTCCTTGGTCAAAGCATCTGTCTTATTATTCCATCTTGCCTCTTCTCCTGTTCCCTTTTGGTGTCCTTTTACAAATGAGACCCAAGTAGAGGCCGTCATTTCTAGGATCAATCAAGCCACTACCTGCCATTTGTCTGTATGGGTTACAGGCTTATCCTCACTTGTTTTCCACTCCCTTAACATCAATATGGGAAGCCAATATATGGTTGTGTTCATGGTCCACTGCGAGTCTGTAAAAATAGCAAAAGGGGCATTTGTATCCTCAAAGTACAGCACTGCTAGAAGGGCATCTAGTTCAGTGGCCTGACTGGAATGAGGGTGAAGTGATCCCTGCAATGTGTGTCCATCATTCACACGCACCACACTGAATCCCAGTAAATGGGTTCCGTCCATGCAGGACAATGAACTATCGCAAAACCAACACCTAAAGCCTGCCTGTAATGCTTTCTAAAGGGACTCTCCTGCTTGCACTGGCCTATTGCTTTTAGTGACTGGGGGCAAGTGACACTCATGAGCCACTCCCATGACTATCAGTCTATAGGGGGCTGAAGGCTTGCTGGTGGTAATCTATCCCTTGCTTGAGCAACTCCAAGGTCCATTTGGCTCTCTGTGCACTATGTACCTGACCATCCTGTACTTTGCCTGATAGGATAAATTTTAGTGGAGTGTGGGAGGTTTGCACTATGACTCTGGCTCCTCCGATGATAAACTCCCAGCAGGTCAGTGCCCAAACTAGCGCTAAACAGTTCTTCTCACACAGACTGAACTTTATCTCTGTGGGTGAGAGGTTTCTCAAGGTGTAGGCCACTACTCTTTGCAATCCATTTTGGAGCTGAGAAAGAATAGCTCCAACATGATTATCTGACACAGCTAGCTGTATGTAAAAGGACCAACTTCTGGGTGAACTAAGGCAGGAGCTTTTCCAAATCGGTCTTCAAGGTAGCAAAGACATTTTGCTGTTCAGGTCCCCATTTCCACACAGCTGCTTTCTTTAATAGACAGTACAGAGGCTTTGCTTTGATGGCAAATGCTTCTATACATTCTTTAGAAAAATTGAAGGTGCCCAGTAATGCTCTTAAGGACGCTACATCTGTAGAAGTGTGGAGTTTGCCAATTGTCTCCACTCACTGTAAATCAAGGATCCTGCAATCTGTCTGTAAATTTAGTCCCAGATATTTGCTGGGTTTAGACCAATTGTGCCTTTTCTCTGTTAGCTTTGAATCCAGTGTTCTTGATTAGCTCTAATACTTCTTGGGTGATGTCGGCAGTTTTCTCTTGTGAGTCTGAGTGGACCAATATGTCATCCACATAGGACAAAACATGGGGGCGTGACAAGGCTCACAATTTTGTCCACATTTTGACCACATGTGAGTGACATATGGTCGGACTGGAGTGAGACCCTATTGAACACGTGTTGGATCCCGCAAAATTTGAAGGCAAATTTTTAGTAGTAGCTCTCATGCAGTGGAATAGAATGGAAAGCATTGGCTAGGTATATAATGCTATAGAACTTGGCTCCAGCTGCTATAGCCACCAAGTTTTCATTATATTTCGCTACCATGAGAGCTACTGAAGGTATGACTCCATTAAGTGCCCTGAAATCTACCGTCATCCTCCATGTGACCCCATCAGCTTTTAGTATGGGCCATAGTGGTGAATTTCAGATGGACTATATTGGCAAAATAATGTCCCATTTTAACAATTCCTCAATTGTTTTTGCAATTCCTTCTTCTGCCTCTTGGGGATGTCTGTATTGTTTCTGTGGTGGGGGATATTTTCCTTCTATATATACACAAGCTCCTTTTATGGTCCCACACTCTATTTGGTCCTTTATCCATACCTCAGGAAAATCTGCTACCCAGGGGTCTGTGGTTATGGGAAAGAGGAGTGCTGGGGCCTTTAAGGATGGCTGTGGATAGCTGAAATTTGTAAGGGGCCTTCTTCCACTTGCCAAAGGAGGCTGTTAGCCAAATCCAAGGTCAGCCTCTGTTTTCTTAGGTATCCTACTCATAGGATTCTGTCATCTTCACCCTGATTTTCACAGGCCTGTATGAGGTCTAGGCTGGGGCCAAGCTGTAATGGGATCTCCTTCCCTTTTCCATACCTCACCAGCTCCATATGGTTTGTGGTTTTGCTACCTGGCCAATTTGGGGTGAAGGGTGTTAACTGCTGTACTGGAATCCACTAGAACCTGTGCTGGGTTTTGTTTGGTCTTTAATCCAACCTTTGCATGTAAAGTCGGGCATCCCCACAAAAATGGCACTAATGCGGCTACTATCTACTGGCATGGTGTCTCTGCCTTAGGGGCTGTGATGAGAGTGGTATCTGTGGCCTCCTGTTGTGGGGCTGCTGTATTAATTGGGTATAGAGGGACATTGATGGGTCCTGATCTGCACGGACTAGTTTCCTATCAGGTAGTGGGTGTTTTAGCCCACAGGATCCTAGGGTCTGCCCATGCTCTCTGTGAGCGAGGGCATCCTGGACATCCCTAGCCAGAATGGTCTGGGTTGGGGGAGTTGAAGGAGGCTTCTCCCTGACCGGATGCTCCTCTGTGCTGCCCGCTTATGGCTTGGTCTAGGAGGTCCATCAACTCCTTGTTGGCTTCCCATCTAACTGCTCCTTGCTGAATCCTAACTCTCAGAGCTGTCTCCAGATGTTATTTCAAATTTCTTGTAATGATTGCCTAAGGGGCTCTTGGTTTTCTGGACAGATTCAGGAGTTGCTCTTAGATCCTTTCCAAAAGGGGTTATTGATGGCAAATCTCCCTGATTCCTTTGGTACAGGTTTGGAGTGGTGGCCCTTGTTATGGTATGTAACTGTGTAAATTGGGTCTCCGTCTTTCTCTCCCTTCTTGCCTCCTGCTTTGGAACTTTTTCCGGTGGTTGCATCTAGCATTTCTCTGGCCATCTCCCTCTGTGCCTTCCTAGTCCAATATACTTGGGATGCTTCCTGGGTATGAGGCATGAAACCAATCCATATTTTGGAATTGTAGGGTCACTGATCCTACATAATTTTTGGCTGATTTGTTTAATCTTTGATAGACTTCCCTGATGACCTTGATATCATTTAAGAGTGGCTACCCATCTTTGTTTAATCCTATAGCTCTGGATAAGGTGCTTAGCATCTTTCTCTGGGTAATAGATGTATCTGATGCTTTGTCTTATTTCGTTTTGGTATCTCACTTGTAAGATGGTCCCAGGCAATAGGATCTGCACCATCCTAGCTACCCATTCATGCAGCCCTAAATTAGCCAAATCATAATTTGATACTGCCACCTCAAAGGGGCCTGGATTGCTAGGATCTATGCACAGCCTAGCAACCTGAGTTAAGTCCTGTCCCTTGGCTTTGGGGTTTGAGAGAATTAAGATGGACATCCACTTGATTCCCGTCTGGGTATTCAATTTGCTTAATTGATCCACTATGGCTTTAATTTTGGACAACATCCAGGATATTGTCTCAACTAGGGTTTTGGTAATGGTATCATCTGTAGTCTGTTTAGTTTCTACTCTGCTCTAGGTTTTCACTGGATCTAGTGGAATGCCTGGAATATTTCCCTCATTGGGTTCATTTGGGGTGATTCCATTGGGGGTTGTAGCAGGGGAGCGTCTTGGTCTCTTCAGACGTGGAATTGTCCTGAAGGACATTTGCTTGCATTGCAGATTCTAGAAATTTTGGGTGTGCAGTCACCACTATTGCACACCTTAAATTTAATTTGGCTTCTAATTCCCTAATGTGGGCCTCGTAGGCAGTGTGATCAGCCAATACTGCCCCTTTTGTCTTCTTGGAAAGAAGAAAGTCCATGGTTTGTTTGGCTTGACTTGGGGCCTTTGCAGACTGCCAGAAATAGTGCAAATTGAGTCCACTTTAACTGCCCTGGTTCAGTGCTAGAAATTCACGGGAATTTATTGTGGCACCAGAGCTCTCTGACAGAGAAGGCTCAATATCTCAGAAAAAAATACAATTCCCATGATTCCCTAGCACTGAGTCAGGGCAGTTAAAGTGGACTCAATTTGCAGTATTTCTAGCAGTCTGCAAAGGCCTGTAGTCTCCAATTTGTCTTTTCAATACATTCAAAACTGATCTTAAGCTTTTATACCCCTCTGTGGCTTAATGGAATAACATCCAAATGCCCCATGAGGCCTACCTCATGTATTGCATCTGCAAAGTCTTGTCCAGCAGAATTGTTCAGGTTGGTTAAAGAATTAAGTCAATTACCTCCCACCCTGAATCCGTTATTGGAAACAACTAAAGCCTGCTGTGATGCTTTTAATGACTTTTTTTGTAGATAAAATCTCTCAGATAAGGGCTGATCTGGATGCGGGCATTATAACAGAACCAATAAGAGAGATGTCCAGAGACTCTGTGGATTGTGTTGTACTGGATCATTTCGAGTTTGTTAATACCGATGAAGTGGACAAGCTTCTTGGAAGTGTAAGGAGGACAATATGCTCTCTTGGTCCTTGCCCATCATGGCTGACAGTCCAGGGAGGAGATGTAGTAAAAACATTATTACAACTCATTATTAATGCATCCCTCAGGGAAGGGAAATTTTCATCTCATTTGAAACTAGCAGTGGTTAAACCGCTCTTGAAAAAACCCTCCCTTG
>CM034705.1:22106259-22117531 GCA_020142125.1 Phrynosoma platyrhinos | reverse complement strand
GAGTAATTCATGATCTGTGCCACAGTCAGAGCCTGGTCTAGTCTTGGCTACCAATATAGAGTTCCGCTATCTTTTACTTCCAATTATATAATCTATTTGATTTGTGTGTTGACCATCTGGTGATGTCCATGTGTGTAGCCTTTTTCCTGGTTGTATGATAAATGTGTTTGCAATGAATAGGTTGTTGGCTTCACAAAAATCGATCAGATGCTCACCTGATGTGTTTCTTTTGCCTAATCCAAATCTGCCATGACCACCAAAAGGTCTTCCAACATTGTCCAGTCATGGTTGGCTGCTTTCAGGAAGGCTGGAATCTTCCTATCACCATGTTTTCACCCCCAATAAGTTCCTCCTAAGGTTCTTCCATTTATTTCACTTTTTTAATTTTTTTAATGAAAAAGCTTTATTAAGGATTTTTTTAAAAAAACACTATGGTACAACAATAAAAGCAATCAACAATTAAGAATTAACAACCCATTCACACTACATGTAACACCAATTGGCAGTTAATACAATCATATATTCAATATCTACAATAATGACATATAACTATAACTAAATAACAAGCCTAGCACAAAGTGATTTCCTGATCCTGACTTCATGCTGATCTATTTTACTCTCTTATTTGACATGATTGACCACTATGTCCAAACGAAGTATCCAAATTCATCAGTTAATATAATAGAGTGCACTCTTAATATTTCATATATCCATAATTCTTTTAGTACAATATTGACTTATTCTACTTTTGCCAGCTTAACGAAGAATTTTTAAAGGGTTTCATTAACATTGAAAATAAAATTTAAAACATTACATTAACATACATTGTCATATTCAATTTATACTTTCAACATACATTTATACATATGTGTTTATATATTTTCACATATTTCTGTCCTCAATAAACTAAATATAAATATAAATAGCAGGATACTTCTATTATACACCACTTTTATTTATCTTCTATTACACACAGATTTATTGTGAATACGAAATGGCTAGGAGCAATTATCTTCTCTTTCCTACTTGACTATATAAAATTTTTCTAACACTATCTTCTTTCTCTCTCCACTTTTACGATTAAAAAACCACTAATTTTTCCATCTTTTTTTTTACAAACATTCTTCTAATGGGCTTCTCTTACTGCTATCTTAGGTCTTTTAGCCAATTATTTCCCATTCGTCTATATATAATTAAACTTATTTGATTATCTCTCCTAATTGCTATAAAAGTATTACATTCTGTATATTCTGATATCTTTACTTTCATTTTTCCTTCTAATAATTTTCAGTTCAAATACTGATTAATACATCGTTACAGTGGACTTATACATCATTATATTCTGTCATCTTTTTATTCATATTTCCATTCATTATTCTTCATCAGTTATCAATCTATCAATTTTGAACCCCATTATTAAATTCGACATAGGACCCCATTTTTCCCCCAAATATATTTCTCCCATTTCCCATTCTGCTTCATAGTTTCCCATATTCCCTTTGGATAGCCAACTTGTCAATTTGTCTGATTCTGCCATTTCTAGGACTTTTAGATACCATTCTTCTATTTCTGGAATTCTGTCTTCTTTCCAAATCCACACATAAATGATTCTTGCTGCTGAAATCAAGTAAAAGAAAATTCTTCCATATTTTTAATCTATGTTTTTCCCCATGATATTTAATTTAAAAAAATCAGGTTTTAATTCTATTTTTATTGAAAAAATATTCTCTAATTCCTTATGTATAGTTATCCAGTATTTCTTTGCTTTTTTACATCCCCACCACTTGTGGCAAAAAGTGCCTTTCTCACTTAAACATTTCCAACATTTATTTTCCTTATTTTTGTATATCTTAGATAATTGTTAGGTATCAATGATAGAATATTTTATAGTAATTTTCTTTAATGTCTTGCCTTTTTGTGTATTTCAATCACTTTGACCAGATATATTCCCATTTTGATAAGTTGACTGCATAACCTACATTCTGTACCCAAGTGATCATATTTGGTTTCACTATCTCTTTTTCTTGGTCTATTTTCAATAGAAATTTAATTTTTTTTTTTACAATAAGCCTTTACTTTTGGATTGTAACAATTTCTCTAATTCATTTTGTCTAGCATCTATCCTATTCATATTATTATCTATCAGGAACCTTTCTCTTATTTGTCTGTACAAATACCAATGATTTTTTTATTCCCTCTCTGTTCATTTCCTCTTGAGTTTTTATTCTAAATTTATACTCATGAGTTTCCAAAATGTTTCTATATCTTATCCATTTTTTTTAACATTACCAATTTCTCTCTTAAAGAAGGCCTCATGGGGAGATGTTTCTAATGAAATTTTCCATCTGAATTTATAATTATATTTTATCCAGGTATTTAAAAGAGGTCTTCTAAATATATGTTTTTTGAAATCTTTATTTACCTTTTCCTTGTTATAGTATAAATATCCATACCAACCATAAATTTTCTGTGAGCCTTCTAAATGTAGGAGTCTTTTATCCTCTAGTTGGATCCAATCTCTTATCCATATTAAACAGCTTGCTTCATGATATGAACGTAAATTTGAAAGCGCTACATCTCCTCTCTCTTGCAGGGTTTTAAACCTTACTCTTGGTTTTGTATTGCCTTTAATTTTTCTCTTTTCCTTCTATTAATATATATATTTTATTGAATAAAGAAGCCTCTCATTGTTGCTTTATATGCTTCCCATACATTTATCATGTTTGTTCCTTTATCCTAGTTTTCCTTCAGGTAATAATCTATGGTTTGATTAGCCTTTTCTATGACATCATCCATTTTTAGTAGATTATCATTTAATCTCCAATAATATGCCTTTGGACTATTCCTCAAAAATAATTGGGTCTGACATTGTTCTAGGTCTAATAACCATTCTAGTGACATTAATAGCTAATGACTTTGATAAAAGAAAAAAAATCTATTCTTGAATGTGATTTCCATTTATTTCTCATCTGGGATATATCGCATTGGAACCCCCAATTCCACAGACTACGGGATTGGTTTCCTCATGGTAAGGGGCAGGCTCTGTTCTCCCTAATGCCCTCCAGAAAATTCACCACCTCCTTCTACATACTTGGTGGCTATGATCCTATGACTCCCTAGCACTGAGCCAGGGCAGTGCCCCAATTTAATGTGCACTATTGGCAGTCTGCAAAGGCCCGTAGAGACTGATTTATTTTAGCATGATTGTTCATGAATATCAACCACTACTACAGATGCACTTATGGAATTGGAAGTAAAGTCATAGGTTTGTTGGAGCTGCAGGCTTTGAAGGCCCCTGAACTTCATTTGCCTACACTTTTCATGTGGTGACTGCTAGTCCCCATTAAGCATCTGATGAAGTAATCCCAATCTCAAACTCAAACAAGTTAGGCTAGCCTTAATTATGATCACACACTGGAATAGAGGAGACATGTCAGCATGTATAAGGATAGGGCCAAGATCTTTGGATCAGACTGCCAAAAATCTCTGTAATGTGCAGTGGAAAGGGGTGCATGTCCTCTACCCCATTGTTTTAAATGAATCCTTGGTCCTCTTTAGTCACATTTGGACTCCTGATAAACAGCCAGATTTCTTTAGTATCCATGGTAACATCCCAATCATCATCCTTCTTAATTAACTAGACTTTGAGTTGGATACCAGTTCCCCAATTCTTTAGAATTCAAGACTATAAAACTGTAAACTATAAAAACTTCATTCAATCTTCCACTGTCTTTTTTGTCTGAGAAACCAATGGATTTACTATATTTAAAAAGCAGATTACACATTTTTCCCCCAGATATGTATATGAAACCCAGGATCACAAAATACTGGTTAAACAGCCTGATGTAAAAATGATGAGTATGATTAGTGAAGTGATTGATATAACATTTTACCATCTTTGCATATTGCTTCTTAAGTTCTTTTTTTGTTATTAAAAAACCTGATGTATAAATAAACAAGATTTGAACTTTTAATCAAATTTAAAATAATTCCTTAGAAGATTAAGCTTGTTAAGACTCTTAGCTTTCAAACTCAGAAATGACAGTCTTCAAGTAAGCTTGTCTTTGCTGACCTGTCACCTTTAATTTCCCTGAAAAAGAACAGTGATTAAAGGCTAAGCCTTTTCTTTAAATGGTTTGGGAGGGATTTAAATAGGTCATCTCAGCATCCCCAGGCCTCACTATCAGACTGTTCTTATTGAAAGTCAGTGTCCTTCTTTTTCTATTACCTTATTACCTTTATTTTTTAAAAAAAAATATCCTAAATCTGAGAAACTTGTACTTCATTAATATTTAAGTTGTGAAGCAAGTTAAATATAGCATCATCATTGAATTCATTGTTATGAATTATGTCATAAAATGGCAGCATGGAATTAGGATGTCAAACAATTTTTTTATTTTTATTTTCCTATAAAATATTAATTTTGAAAGTTCAGGACTGGCAATAAGATAAAATGCATGCTACCTGGCAAGTCCACCTATTTACAAGGCTTGTGTTTGTGTATAGTTGCATCCAAACTGATTAAAAATACTAGATTTCAGGTTCTGTTCCTGTTCTTCCCAATTTTATTTAGGAGATCTATACACATTTTGTTTGATCCAAAATATTTTCTGTCAACTCTTAGTATGATTAGAGAGTTTTTATACCAGTTCCCCAAATCAGTTTATTTTAACCCAGTATACAGTCAGCAGAGAGCTAGCATTGTTTAGTGGTTTGAGCATTGGACTATGTCTCTGGAGACCAGGTTTCAATTCCCACACAGCCATGAAACCCACTGGGGACCTTGTGCACATCACATGCTCCCAGCCTTAGGAGAAGGCAATGGCAAACCTTTTCTGAACACATCTGCCAAGAAGTCCCCATGATAGGTTTGCCTTAGGGTTGCCATAAGTTAGAACAACTTGAAGGCACACAACAAAAACAGTCAGCGTCATAAGAAGCATCATAGGAAAAGCAGGGTTAGACTCAGAAGAAGGAGGAGTGAAGATAGGAGGAAGGAACATCAACAGTATAAGATATGTGGATGACTTCCGGTTGGTAATGGCGTCCGATTAAGAAGCTCCAAAGTGACAGCACCAGGAGCGAGTTGTCTGCAGGGGCATTCTGGCATTGTTTTATCGCACCAGAAAAGAGATCCCCGGGTACAGGGACCCTCAGAAGCCGATAGAGGGTCTATTCCTGCTTCTCCTGTAGTCGGAGCCCTGGATGGAGAGAGATTCAGAGGCAGGATGACAGAGACTAGCAGAGGTGACCGAAGAAGTAATCTGGCCCTTGGGACTTTGATTCATCAAGAATGAGCCAGACGCCACCAATTTTATTTCATAGACTTTCTTGAAAGTTAAAATTATTTACCTGATTGGAGAATTTCTCTCTTACAAATTAACTTCATTGTGATGAATTTAAAAGTGAAAGCAGGGGGACTAACACCCCATTTTGCTATAGATTGGTTATTACACTGAACTTGGGAGTAAAAGACAACTTAAAAATATACTTTAAACAGAAAATAAATGGATATTTGGACACGTTAATCCAAGGATTGATACTTAGTACCCCTTCTCTTCCTCGGTGTCTATTTTTGGATGGGAGGCAGTGGAGAAGATGGCGACATATTAACTTCAGTGAGATTGCCATTACCAGCAAGGTTGCTGCAGATTGATGTGGATTAGCCAGTAATTTTCATGACTGGGGAGAGAACTTTTGGGAAATATTCTCTCCGTTGGATTAATTGATTGTGAAGGATAAGGTTTGGGAGAGAAGAGGCATGTGGTGGAGCATTTTTGAACCTCCGTGTTCTAAGCAATCTTAAAATTTAAAATCCTGCTGCTTTGAAGGTCCTTCCCCCCCCTCGCGGAGTAGCACAGAAGAAAAAGGAACGCTTAAACAACAGGTGGTCGAACTGGACTTTTTAAACTTTATTTCTTCCCTCTGTTACCGAGGGTGTACTTTGCATGCTTTGAGAAGAACATTTTGGCTTGGATCAAAGCGAGGCTGCTCCTTCTGCTGGTGCAGATCGGGAGGAACTGGGAACTGGGAATGGAACACGCTCCTTAGTGTTAAGTTTAAACTGCTTTGTTCATTTCATGGACGGCTTTTGCAGTCACCAAATCAGTTCTGGAGGCTATATTTGGAACTTGGGGAGACTGAAGGAAAGAGGGGGAGAAAAAGCAGTGGGGTGATCTCCAAGAAGAGCTCCAGCCTTATTCCTGTCACATTTGGAAGGAAGGGGGACTTGCTGTCTCATTTGGAAGGAAGGGGGACTTGTCCTTTTACTACTTTTCTGCTTGTCTTTGATTTTTTTTTCTTATTTTCTTTGTATCCCTGATATCTTTGCTACCTTTATTATTAAGGAGGTGAAGGGGAGGGTAAAGGGAATTGGTCGAAATTAGAGTGATAAGGGAAAAGGAGAAATAAAAAAAACTTAAGGGTCTCCTGGGATAAGGGGGGAGGAGTATATAAATTGATTGGCTCCTGAGGACCAAAATGCATTTTGGGAATTGTAGTATTTAAGGGTAAGAAGTCAAATTGTGAGAGTTGAAAGTAATAGTTAAAGGAAGTAAACTATTATAGTTTAAATTGAGATAAGAAGATCACTTTGGAAAAATTTGCTGAAAACAGATACTGTATTGTATAAATTTGTATAAATAATTAAAAAAGAAATAGGGAAAGTTTATACTTACATAAATAAGAGGGAACAGGAAGAAGAAAGGGGAGGGGAAAACCCCACATATAACTCTACTGGTTAAAGGATTAATTTTAAAGAGATAATTAAAAATAAATTATAAATTTAAAATAAGAATTAATTGAGTAATTAGATCAGATCAGAATAATTGGAGATAATTGGAGACAAGCAAATAAATCCTCTAAATAATAATAATAATAATAATGAGAATAATAATAAATAAAATAAAATAAAATATATATTTATTTTAAATAAAATAGTAAAAGGATCATTGACTAGGGAGCCCAACTTTAAAAATTTTGATTATCAATCTGTTGCTTTGAATAATAATAACTAAACAAAAAAACAAAAAAATCAGAAATCAAGAAAAAACAAAAAACAAACAAAACAACATAAAACTTAAACTAAATGTAAACTATAAAAATAAATTAAAGGGTGAAAAATATAATTAGTTAAAACAATTAATGAATTAAAAAATTAGCATCAATTAGGAAACTTAATATAAATAATAAATAATTAGTATTTTTGTGAAAAAAAATAAAATTAACTAAAAAAAATTAAATTATTTGGAAAATTTTAGACACATTTAAGTTAATTAAATAAAATATTTTTTTTCTTCCTGGTATATACCTTTTAATCTAAACAAAAATGTCTATGAATTTAAGGAGCCAATCTGATAAAGCTTCAGTAAGTAAGTCACAGTCTCAACTTCAGTTTGTTAGAAGACCCTCTTTAGAACACCAGAAGGCCGATCCAACTAACCAAATGATATTTGACGAGATAAGAAAATTGAGATCTGAACTTAGACAGGAGATAAATTATTTTAAAGCTGAAATCCATCACAAGATGAGAACAGAATTGAACGAACTCAATCAAATGGTAGAGAAACTAACAAATGAAATGTCTACTGTGAATCAAAAGATTAATAGACTTGAGGATAAAATGGAGTTAGCAGAAGAGGAATTTGATAAAATAAAAGGAAGAAAAGAAGAAGAACTGGACGAAAAAGCAATGTGGGAACAGAAATGACAGGAAAAATGTTTAAAAATTCAGGCCTCCCAGAATTGAAAGGAGAAAATTTATTGAAATTGTTTACAGTAAACCTCACAAGATTTTTAGAGAAAGAAGAGAAAATTTTTGAATTAGAATTGGATAGGATCTTTCGCTTGAATTCAAAGATTGCTAGGAAGAAAGATCTTCCTAGGGATATTGTAATATATTTTGTGAGGAAACAGACTTGTGAAGAATTACTGAGACAACTTAATATAACACCCTTACTATAAGAGGTTATGAGCTACAACTTTTTAAGGATGTGCCTGCAATAATTCTTAGGAAAAGAAAAGATTATTCTTTCTTGACCATGTCATTAAGAGAACTAGATATTTCATATCACTGGATGCAACCAGAAATTTGTCATTTTGGTATAACAAGAGAAGAATAGTTATTAGGAATGTAGAGGAAGCAAGAAGCTTTTGGGAATTTCTAGAAAAGGCAAGGAAAAGGGAAAGATGAGAAAGAAAGGAGAGACAGGATGACTCTACAAATACTTTAAGAGAGGAAAGAGTAAGAGAGGAAAGGATTAGTAATATAAAACATGACAAGATGAACAAGAGCAGAGATAGAGAATGGAGAGAAAAAGTAATCAGAAGAATAAAGAGTCAAAATGATACTAATTTTTTGTTGAAAGGATCAGAAGATGAAACAGTAAGAGACTTGATAAGTTTAGGAGGAACACAAGAAGAAGAGGAAGAGGTAGAAAAAACAGAAGAATCAGAAGATGAAACTGGACTGGAATTAGAGTGGGATCCAGAAAGGTGTAAACTAAAAGAAAAGTAACCTTACTAAAAGTGTAGGAAAGAAAGAAAAATAAGAGAGAAAGTAGGAGACAGATATAAATGAATAATCAAATTCATTTTTTAACTTGGAACATAAAAGGCCTAAATTCCCCGCAGAAAAGGAAAAAAGTATTTCATTATCTTCAAAAGAAAAAAACGGATGTGATTTGTATCCAGGAAACTCACCTAAAAGAAAAAGATAAAAAATATTTGAAGAATAAGAGACTAGTGAAGGAATTTATTTCATCTGCTAAAGATAAGAAAAAACAAGGAGTTGTTATATATATCAATTCAAAATTTGAGGCCAAAGAGATAAGTAATGATACGAATGGTGGGTATGTGATGGTATAATTAAACTCTTTGTTCGGGAAAAAATTGGTAGTGGGGCTGTATGCTCCAATAGAAAAGAAAAACAAATTCTATAAAGAGATTGTTATCTGGCTGTTTGATAATCTGGTAATTGTTCTGATAATGTTAATTGTGTTGTGATTTGCTTGATATTTGATCTTTTACTTTTCTTTCCTCTATATGGTAATTTGTTTATCTATTTATTTTATTTTATTTCTTAGAGTGTACGCCGTGGGCAGGCTTTTTTATATTTGTAATTTTTTTACTTTGTACAGCGCTGTGTATAATTACAGCGTTTTAGAAATAAAGTTTAATAATAATAATAATAATAATAATAATCACAAATCAAATCGAGGAATTTGATTGCAATTCGATAATTATGTTAGGTGATTGGAACGGAGTGTTAAATCCTGAATTAGATAGACTATCAGAGAAAAGTATAAAAGAGAACCAAGGAAAACTACCAGAAAACTTTTTTAGAATGTTGGATAGACTTGAGCTAAGAGATATTTGGCAGGAAAAATATCAAGATTCTAAATAATTTACCTTTTTCTCCAGTCCTCAGAAATCTTGGAGCAGACTGGACATGTTCTTTCTTTCTACCCACTTGGTTAAATTAGTTAAAAAGATAGATGGGAGGACGCTTACCAGAAGCAGAAGCAGCAGCAGCAGCAGCAGCAGCAGCAGCAACAACACCAACACCAACAGCCAGGCCCAGTTGCGGCCCTCCAGGGAGGCAGAGCCAGCAAAGAGGTAGCATAAAAGCAGCTGAGGAGTCCTCCAGTTTGGAGGACGCTTACCAGAAGCAGCAGCAACAACAACAACAACACCAACACCAACAGCCAGGCCCAGTTGCAGCCCTCCAGGGAGGCGGAGCTAGCAAAGAGGCGGTATAAAAGCAGCTGAGAAGTCCTCTAGTTTGGAGGACGCTTATCAGAAGAAGCAGCAGCACCACCACCACCAACACCAACACCAAAAGCCAGGCCCAGTTGGGGCCCTCCAGGGAGGTGGAGCCAGCAGAGAGGTGGCATAAAAGCAGCTGAGGAGTCCTCCAGTTTGGAGGACGCTTACCAGAAGCAGTAGCAGCAGCAGCAGCAACATCAACACCAACACCAACACCAACACCAACAGCCAGGCCCAGTTGGGGCCCTCCAGGGAGGCGGAACCAGCAGAGAGGCAGAATAAAGCAGCTGAGGAGTCCTCCAGTTTGGAGGATGCTTACCAGAAGCAGTAGCAGCAGCAACATCAACACCAACACCAACAGCCAGGCCCAGTTGGGGCCCTCCAGGGAGGCGGAGCCAGCAAAGAGGTGGCATAAAAGCAGCTGAGAATTCCTCCGATTTGGAGGACACTTACCAGTGGCAGCGGCAGTGGCAGTGGCAGCGGCAGTGGCAGCGGCAGCAGCAGCAGCATCAGCACCACCACCACCACCAGCCAGGCCCTCCAGGGAAGCGGCATCAGCAGTGGAGTCCTCCAACTTGGAGGACGAGCAGCAATAACAGATAAGGCCGGGTTAGACTTTATTATTGAAAGCGTAGGGTGAGGAACTCCCAAGAGAGCAGCAGAGGCTGGAGAGACAGTGGTGGCTCTCTTCTGAAGCTGAAGCTTGTCAGTTAAGCTCCACTGGTATATTGATATTGAAGGCAAGACAGAATTTTTTTCCCCATTTATAATCAGATATAAAACCAAATAGTTAATGTCTGTTTATGTATACCCAGGACCATAAAATAGGATTGTGAGATAATTTGTTTTCTTTTGTTTCACAACTGTTTATGGGACCTTAAGTAAGGGATCTGCAGGTAACAGCTAGTGGCAGTCTCACCCTCTGGGAAGAGGGAGAGAAGTGGGGTCTAGAGGAGGGCAGGAAGAGGGTAAAATAATTTCCCTTTTCACCCTGTAGAGGCAACCACCCTTTACTAAAGGATTGAGCTGTATTCTCCCAGCCATAATTTCTGGGGTACATAGGATGAATTCATAAGTTTTAAGAAAGAGGCTATATGTTATTCTGAGTTTTACTTTGCATGAGAGGCACAATTTAAGCAAGCAAACCAGAAATTTTCTTTGATTTAAGATAAAGGTTGTATACCTAGGGACTAATCTAATAATTATGGTTAACTCCTCTCGTATGGGATTGATTTACCTGTAATTAGATACCTAACCTTACCTTGTTTAAGGAAATAAAAAAAGAGGGAAAAGGAAGGGGAAAAAAAGAGAAGCAATTATTGTTAAAAGCACATATTATGAATGTAACCACTAGGTTACAAAGTGCTAAGCAGCAATTTAATAGAAGAGGCTCATTGGAAATGGCTCCTAAACCACAAGATCAGATCCAAATGTTGGCTATCTTCAAGGATATGCTCATAAACTTTCAAAAAGAAATTAAACAAGAACTAAAAGATCATAGGAAAGA
>CM034705.1:22072048-22084875 GCA_020142125.1 Phrynosoma platyrhinos | reverse complement strand
AGCGCGGCCTCTCTCTCTCTCTCTCTCTCTCGCACAGCTGCCGCCACCCTATTGCCTAATATATAAGTCAACTTTTCCATGTCGTATATTTCGAGCACTTTTGTTCTCCATTCCTCCAGCCTGGGGATATCTTTTTTTTTCTGCCAATATCTGGCAAGGACTATTCTGGCCGCTGTTATCATAATAAAAAGTAATTTTCCATGTTTTCTTTCAATATCTTCCTTAACAATATTTAACAAATATATCTTGGGGTCCCCATGCAGTTGAACGTTTAATATTTTACCAATTTCCAAATTTATTGAGTCCCAGAATTTTTTAGTTATTTTGCATTTCCACCACATGTGCCAATATGAACAGATTTCACATTCACATTTCCAACATGTAGGGTTCAAACCTGTATACATTTTGGATAGTTTAAGCGGGGTCAGATACCACCTAAACATGGATTTATATAAATTTTCATTCAGATCTATATTCACGGTATACTTTAATCTTTTTTTCCAGATTTTTTCCCATTCCATAAGAGGAATTTCCTGATTCATATCTTGGGCCCATTTTATCATATAGTCTTTAATTTGATTATCCTCCAATTCCCAATTTCTGATTAATTTATAAAATTTTGCAATCAATTTATTACTTTCTCCTCTTACAATTTTTTCAAATGGGTCATAAGCTGGTCCTATTTGATCCAATTTTTGATCCATTTTAAATCTCTCTAATAACTGTCTATGTTGGAACCAGTTTAATCCAAATTCTTCTAAATCTTTCTGGGATTTAAATGTCAATTGAGCTCTATTCCAACTTGTTAACTGTCTATACTTTAACCAGGAGCTATCGTTGTAGATCCCTTTAATCAGTGTTGCTTCTGCTGGGTATGCCCATAGTGGAATTTTTGTACACCATTTCTTTTTATACTTACTCCAAATTCTCCAACAGGCTTTCCTTACAATATGATCTTTAAACTTAGCATCAATTTTAGTACTTTCATAAAACAGGTATGCATGGAATCCAAAATGTAGTTCGGCTCCATCTAATTCTAAATTTCTATCATTTTTGAGAGTGAACCAATCATACATCCATTCTAGAGAGGACGCTTCGTAATACCAGAGTAGACTTCCGGTTGGCAATGGATCCCCAATAGGACACTCTCCTAAAATAGCTCTGGAGAGTTTTTCCTACAGCCCGGGATAACCAGACTCCAGATTCGTAGTTTGGGGTCTGAAATTGCCCTCTAGTATTGAGGGTTCAGAGGGGGCTCATCGGAGGTCCCGAAAACCAGCTGTGCGGTGTTTAGAAGGGTTTTTCCTTTCCGAGACGCAATCGTGCTGGAGGTACCGGAGAGCAATCCACGTTTCTGGGCTGGAGCGATTCTTGATCATCAGGGGCGCTGCCAATTTTATTATTTTTGGTATTAAGTTTTGGGTTTTTAGTGGATATCGTTGGAGCAGATATAAAGAAGTTGTTGGATGACTGGAGGCAAGTGTATAGCATTCGGACCTGATAATATAAATTGGGACTGATCTCATCTCCAGACAAGGGGTCTTCCTCTGGGCTTATTGGAGAATGGGAATCTAAATCTACCTCTCGGAGATATACTCCCTTTACCTGGATTTCTTTTTGCTCTGCTTTGCTTTTTGTTTTATTTGTTTTGGCAGTTTCTCAGTGGGACATATATATATCTTCTTCTTTGTCTTGTTGTTATATTTGTGGTTAACTCTTGTTATTTTTGGTTGCTGCTATTTTTGAATACTTTTGACAGCATCTTGAAAGTATTTTTCTCTCCTTCTTCCATAATTCCTGGCTTTTTTGAATTTTTGAATATTGTGGATAGTATTTGGATTTGGATTTTTGGGTTCCTCTATTTTTCTATTTTTTTACTTTCCATTTTTCTATTTTTGGACTTTTGGTTGTTCCTATTTTTTTTTTTTTTTGCCTTTTTCATGTCCTGGTTTTTTATAACCAAGTGTTGAGTCGACTGGATTTTTTTTTCCTGTTGTTCCTTTTCATAACCAAGGGTTGAGCTGATTGGATTTATTGGATTCACTGAAAATATTGAAGTCTTTAAGCCTGGTTAAGTTGAGGAAACTTGAAAGATCCACCTGGATTAATTGCCATTGTTTAAAGTCTTATTAACCCTGTGGAATTGAAGCTAAAGATCAGTACTACTAAAGTATTAATTGAACTATTTGAAGTGTCTTTGGGTTCTGGCTCTTTCAACAACGTCTCCGTCCTTGAAGGCAGCGGTGGCTGTGGAGGAGTGTCTGATAAGGCTGACTGTCTGACTGTTCAGGCTGCTGCCAAAGGTTGAACTGAGAAGTGAAGAGCTAAAAAGATACACTTTCAGTTTATCATCCACTTGTTCTGTAACTGTGGCTACTGCAGCAAACAATGTATTTTTAGATCTCATTGATATAGAAGTTTAGAAGTTTATTACTGCAGTGAGGAATTGAAATAGGGTTTTTTTGGTGCAAGCAGGGATCTTAGTAGAAATACAGACATTGTGAGACACCATTGTGTATTAATACTGGGTATTTGATAATTGATAATTGAAAATCTTTGAACGTGGATTTGGACTACTTGGTAATTTGATATTTGATATTTTCTTTGCAGTTGTATTTTTTTTCTTTTTCCGGATATTGTTCTTTATATTTTGACCAGTTGATAGGTTGTGTGTGTAAGTATATAGATACACTTTTCTAATTAGAATAATTAGTATTTGGATAAATTGTATAAATTGTAAAAGGTTAAAATGAACACAAGAGGTCAATCCCAGAAAATGTCCTCCCAAGCACAAAGATGTCCCTCAAGTGAGAAATTAAAAATTCCTGATGTTAACCAACTTATATTAGAAAAAATTGACTTCCTCGCTGCAAATTTTACGCAGCAGTTTAACGATTTTCGTAAAGAGATAAAACATGAGATCAGGGCTGATTTAAAGGAAATAAATCAAAAGGTGGATAGACTTCTATTGGACGTGCAAACTACAAAAAAAAGAGTGGATGTCTTAGTGGTTAGAAACGAAAAGATGGAATTGCAGGTAGCCAAGTTGGAAAATAAAAAAGAAAGTGATTTAGATGAGGTAGCAGTCCTAGAACAAAACTATGTGATAAAGCAGTCAAAATAAGAGGTTTGGTTGAAGAAAAAGAGGAGGATCTACATTCAAAATTGATTCCAAAAATTGCTGATTTTTTAGGCAGAAAATTGGATTCTTTTTTATTTGAGATAGATAAATTATATCGTGTAAATTCTAGAGTTGCAAAACAAAGGAGTCTCCCAAGAGATGTGGTTATATATTTTGTAAGGAAACAAACTTGAGACCTTTTCTTATCTAAACACAATGAGCCGCCTTTTGTTTTCAAAATCAGGAACTTAAGATTTTAAAAGACATCCCTGCCCGCTTGCTGAGAAAGAGACGGAGCTATGCAAACTTAACCACCATTCTTAGAAGTGAAAAAATCAGTTATAGGTGGGAGACTCCTGAAGGTTTAACTTTTTGGTGGCAAAAAAAAAGAGTGAGAATAACCACGCCAGAGCAAGCTAATAATTTCATTCGGCAGTGTATCAAACATCAGAAACCACCGGGAAAAAAGGACAAAACAGACCCAGATAGTAGGGATGATGAAGAATATGATTCTGGGCAGTGCCTGGGTGCTACTGCCTCTGAATATAGGGTAGATCTGGACAAGAGAGGCGATGACGGTGATGAAGAAGTAGACTCAGGGGATGATGATGAGGAGGAGAGTGATGGGCCAGAGGAGGACTTAGAAGCAGAAGGTCAGCCCTCAACCCATAGTAGGGAATTTACAAATATTGAAACTGGGGTATCAGATATCAGATTGGGGGTGGAGGAATTTTTTGATAGCTAAAAATTATATTGGATTGTAATTGCACTATTGTACTATCGTATTATATTGGATTTGGGAATATTCACTCCAGTGATTTAGACAGTAATGTTTGATAGAGTATAGGGGGGTTCACCATGCAGTTGAAGATAATTTCTTGGAATGTACAGAGGATGAACACGCCCCAAAAGAGGAAAAAAGTTTTTCATTATCTTCAAAAATTAAATCCTGACATTTGCTCTATTCAGGAAACCAGAATAAAAAAGAAAGACAGTAGACATCTACGTTGTTCCAGACTGGGATTAGAATTTGTGTCAGCGTCCCAATTTAAGAAGAAAGGTGTGGTACTGTATATTAAAGAGTATCTTGATCCTAAAATTGTTCTGAATGATATAAACGGACATTTTTTGGCTGTGGAAGTAATAATAAATGGACTAAAATTTTTAATAATAGGTATTTATGGACCCCTCGAAAATAAAAACAATTTTTTCTATAAATTAAAAAATCAGCTAACAGATCTGGATTATGAAAACATAATTCTAATGGGTGATCTTAATGGTGTCGTGGATCCTTTATTAGATAGATCTTCAAAAAAGTCAATTAAAAAAACACAGGGAAAGCTCCCAAAGGAATTTTTTGAAATGACCGATTTTCTAAACTTAAAGGATGTTCATAGAGCTAAAAATGGGACCTTGAAAGACTTTTCTTTCTATTCTAATAGACATAAATCGCTCTCCAGGTTAGACATGCTCTGGATAACGGAGCATCTCGTATCAAGAATAACTTCCGTGTGGTATTTGCCAAAGGTTTGGTCGGATCATAATCCGTTAGTAGTTGAGTTAAAATTTGGGGAAAAAAACATTTAATTGGAGGATGGACGTAAACATTTTGAACGATTTGAAAATTCGAGAAGAAATTGGGAATCATATAAAAAACTATTTCAAAGAAAATAGTGATAAAGGGGTCCCATTACATATAGTCTGGGATGCCCATAAGGCTGTCTTAAGAGGAATTGTGATTCAAAAATCAGCACAATTAAAAAAGAAAAAGAAGGAAAAAGAACAAATGCTTAATAAGGAACTTTTGGACCTAGAAGCTAAACAAAAGAATAATCCTGAATCTGCTGAAATTTTAAATGAGATCAAAAATTTAAAAAAAACAAATATCAGAGATAAATATGGAACAAATCGAAAAGAAAATAAAATTTCTTAAACAGAAATACTTTGTAGGAGCCAATAGACTGGGCAAATTTATGGCCTATATTTTGAGGAAGGAAAGAGCCAAACGGGTGATTAACAAAATTAAAAGTGGTGGGGAAATTATCACAAATCCAAGGCAAATACAAAAGCATTTCTAAAGCATTTTCAAAATATTTATAGTAATCCAATTGAATCAATAGCAAAAATTGAAAAATATATGGAAAAAGTGGAAATATTTAAAGTGACTACAATGCAAAAATTATGCTTAGATGAACCAATAACTCAAAAGGAATTAGAAGATGCGATAAGGTCCTCTAAAACATCTAAGGCTCCAGGTCCAGACGGATTCCCTAATGAATATTATAAATTATTTCAATCTCATTTGACCTTACCTTTATTGAAAACTAAAAATAACATCCCGGGAGGTATAATCCCGCAAACATGGAATTCTGCAAATATAACTTTAATATTGAAACAGGATAAAGATAAATTGGATGTTAATAATTATCGGCCAATTTCTTTGTTAAATTTGGATTATAACTTATTTGCATCTATATTGGCTAAAAGATTAAAAAATGTGTTAGACGATTGGATTCATAAAGATCAATGTGGCTTTCTCACTTCCAGGAAAACTAAAGAAATTTTTAGGAATATTCTAAATTTAATTGAAATGCATCACTCAAATATACATAAAAAATTGGCTATGTTTTTCCTGGATGCTGAGAAGGCCTTTGATAACGTCAACTGGAATTTCATGTTTCGGGTTATAGAGAAAATAGAGGTGGGTGACAGATTTCTTAGTTGTATAAAAAAAAAAAAATACGCAAACCAGGATGCCCAGATCATAATAAATGGGGAAAGAACTCAGAAATTGAGGATTTATAAGGGTGTAAGACAGGGATGCCCATTAGCTCCATTGCTATTCATACTTACTCTTTAAATTTTATTAAATAAAATAATAAATGAAGACTTTATTAAGGGAGTGGAAATTAGAAAACAAAAATATAAATTACGGGCATACGCTGATGATGTGGTACTAACCATTTCTAATCCGATTGAATGTCTTGATACTTTATTGGATATCTTAAAGTTATACGGTCAAATTTCTGGGTATCGAATTAATAAATCTAAAACGGTAATGTTGTTGATGAATATTCCGAAGAATGAAGCTAAGCTAATTATAGAAAAGAGTGGGTTTAGACAGGAAAATAAGGTGAAGTACCTGGGAATTTGGCAAACAAATAAAAATTCGGAACTTTATAAAAACAATTATCTCAGGGTATGGAATGAAATTAAAAATGATTTGAAGAAATGGAATAAGTTAAATATTTCCTGGCTAGGTAAAATTGCGGTTATTAAAATGATGGTCCTACCCAAATTGATTTATTATTTTCAGAATTTGCCAGTCATAGATAAAGAGAAACCTCTTAAAGACTGGAACTCAACAATAACAAAATTTGTTTGGTCAAACAAGAAGCCTAGGACCAGGATTGTCAATTTGCAAGATGATATCGAAAAAGGGGGGCTTGCCCTTCCGAATCTACTCTGGTTTTATGCCAATTCTTGAATGGTTTATCATTTACCATAATGGGGATATTTTGAAATAAGAAAATCATTTTAGGTAGTATATTCATTTTAATCATTGATATTTTTCGTAACCATGAAAGTTCTAATTTATTCCAATTCTCTAAATATTTTTTAATTTTCTTCCATGTACTTTCATAATTATTTTTGAATAGGTCTGAATTTTTCTTTGTTATATAGATCCCTAAATATTTTACTTTTTTTGCACATTTAAAATTTATTTTGGTTTCTAATATCTGTTGTTCTTGTTCAGTCAAGTTCAGAGTTAACATGTTTGTCTTTTCGTTATTTATAGTTAAACCAGAAACATTACTATAATTTTTTAGTGTTATCAATAATTCATCTATATTATCTGTTGGGTTAGCTAAAGAAATCATAAGGTCATCTCCGAATGCCCTTAATTTAAATTCACTTTTATCCCTTGAATTTTTGAGTTATTTCTTATAGCATTGTTCAATGCCTCCAATGTGATTATAAATAAGAGTGGTGACAAGGGACAACCTTGTCTAGCTCCTCTAAATATCTTATAATTTTTTGTTAATTCCCCGTTAATGACCAAGGCTGCCTCTTGTGAATTATAGAAATTTTTAATCCACTTTAGAAAGTTTTCCCCCAAGTTCACAGATTCTAATGTTTTACACATGAATTTCCAATTAACTTTATCAAATGCTTTTTCAGCGTCGATAAATAACAATGCTGCTTTTTTGTCTATTTTTTTATAATGATACTCAACAAGATTTAATAAATTTCTTAAGTTTTCTTTCATGTAATGGTTGGGGAGAAACCCGGTTTGGCCTTCATGGATTCATTTATTTAATACACTTTTTAATCGGTCTGCCATAATACTTGCAAATAATTTGTAGTCATTATTTAACAATGATATTGGTCTGAAGTTTTTTGGGTCCAAATGATCTTTATTTTCTTTTGGAATTAATACAGTTATTGATTTCATCCATGATTTGGGGTAGTGATTGGTTAAGATCTCATTAAATACACTTTGTAGCGGCTTAAGTAATTGATCTTGAAAAGTTTTGTAACATTCTGCCGGGATTCCATCAGGGCCAGGGGTCTTTCCTGACTTACTTTTGTTAATTGAAATCCTTATTTCTTCCGTCGTGATTAACTGGTTAAGTCATTCTATCTTGTTTCGTTATCTTATTTATTATTTGGTTTTCCAAATATTTTCCAATTAATTTAGATTTAATTCCCTTCTCTTGTGATAATTTAGAGGAATAATTTAAAAAAGTGTTTTTTATCCCTTCTTGGTCTGAAATGATTTTGTAGTTCTCTCTTATTTGTGTAATATATTTTTTCCCGGTTTCTTTTCTTAGTTTATATGCAAGATATTTCCCCGGTTTATTTGCATGTTGGAAGTTCCTTTGTCTGATATATTTCAGTTTTTTTCCCCATTTCATCAACCATTAACATTGATATTAGTTTTTGAAGACTTTTGATTTCTTTTAAATTTTCCTTATCTTTTGGATTTATTTTCTTTCTTTTTTAAATTATGTTTTTAAAATTTTACAAATAAAACATGAAATAAACTATGAAATTCAATTGCTTATACACTTAATCAAATTCCTATTCCTACATTCCATAATGTTATGAAAAACAAGTAAAGTAAATTTACATTTTTCTAAACTTAGATACATAACATTATAATTTCTTTGTTTCTTCACAGTAAAGAGAAAGGCTTATTTCGCATTTCAATTTATAACTTCCTTTTTCTACTTATTTGGCCCTGAGAAGTTAAATTCTTACTCTTATTTGTGTTCTATTTAACAACATATATATTAATTAAATCAATTGGCCCAGCGCTCTCTTCTAACATTATAATATATATATATTTGTAAAGTGTAGAAGCTTTCCACTAATATGAATTTAAAACTTTTATATTGAAAAGGTTAATTGTTTAATCTCTTGTAACTTCTTTGCCTTCTAATTTCTGTTGATGTTCTTCATTCCCTTTTTCTTTCTGTTCTTTAATTTTATATTCTTCCTTACGTATAAGTATGTTTCACTATAACCTAATTATGCTGTCCTCTTAATTTTCCAAATGTCTTCAATATAAGCCCAATCTTTCTTTATTTTATTTGTTTGTTTATTTTTCATTATAGATGTTAAGATATCAAGCTCTTTCATATCCGCAACCTTTGATTTCCAATCTATAAGCTTGGGAGCCTTTTCTTGCTTCCAATTTTTGGCTATCAATAGCCTGGCCGCTGTTACTAAGTATAAGAGAATTCTCCAGTACTTATCTTCATCTTCGTTTTTTAGGGTTGATGTTATATTTAATAAGAACAATTCTGGTGTTAAAGGAAATTGGATATTCAATGTATTTTGTATTACATTATATATTCCAATTCAAAATTCTTTAACTCGAGGGCAGGTCCACCACATGTGGTATAACGATCCGACTTCCTTGTGACACTTCCAGCACCTATCTATCTTGCATCGTTGAATTTTCTTTATCTTAATTGGTGTTAAATACAATCTATTTGCAATCATAAAATAATTTTCTCTAAGATTTTGAGATGTAGAAAAATTTTTGAGTTTTTTCCCTCACGGATTCCCATTTTTCTAAATTGATATTATATCCTATATCTCTGGCCCATTTAATCATTGAGCTCTTTACTATTTCCGATTCACATTCTCTTTTCAACAATAGATTGTAAAATCGGGAAATTTTTCCTTTTTCTTCACTCCAGAGAATTTTATCTATTTGATTCAATTCCATTTCTATACCTTCCTTTCTCAAATCTTCTTTAAATTTTTTCTCTATTTGCAAATAGTTAAACCAGTCTTTTTTCCAATACCTCTCAAGATTTTAAATTCAAGTTATCATGAGGGTCTCTTATAATAAGGTCACTATATTTAATCCATTTAGAATCTCTCCATCTACCATAAAATGCTTCTTGGGTTGAGATCAAAGCTGGTATTTTTCTATAAAATTTCATTTTGATTTCTTTCCAGGTTTTAATTAGAGCTCCCCTTATACAGTGGTTATTGAAATCCTTATTAACTGCTTCTTTGTTGTAACATAGGTAGGCGTGCCAACCAAACCTTAATAATGTTCCTTCTAAGTTTAACAGTTTGCGATTTTCTAATTTGATCCAATCTTGGATCCATAACATAGATGCGGCTTGATAGTATAATTTTAGGTTGGGAAGAGCGCAACCTCCTCTTATTATATTATCCTGTAATACCTGCCATTTAATTTTTGTTTTTCGACCTTGCCAAATGAAATTCCTTAAATCTTTGTTCCAACTTGAAAATACTATATTTTTTGTTATAATTGGTATGTTCATAAACAAGTAAAGCATTCTGGGTAGAATCATCATTTTAACAATAGCAATACATCCAAGAAAGGAAATATTCTTTTTTCCCCATCTTTGAAGATCTGATTTGATATTTTCCCACACTGTCTTGTAATTATTTTCAAACAAGTCTACATTTTTATTTGTAAGTGATATGCCGAGGTATTTTACCTTCTTTGCCACACAACAACCGGATATTTCCTTAAGTTTTTCTTCTTCTTCCTCTCTCATGTTCTTTGTCAAAATTTGAGTTTCATCTTTGTTTAATCTAAACCCTGATTGTTTGCCAAATTCGTGAATTTCTGTTAGAACCTCTTTGATATTATTAATCAGATCTTCTAATATTATTACAAGGTTGTCTGCGAAGGCTTCGACCTTACTCTCATTTCCTTTAATTTTAGTAGCTCTTATTTTACTATTGTCTTTTATCCTGTTAATTAAAATCTCTAATGAAATAATAAACAATAAAGGTGAGATGGGACAACCTTGTCTCGTTCCTTTTTCCTATTGAAATTCACGAGATAAGTTTCCATTAATAATTAAGCAAGCAGATTGGGATTTATATATTTGTTGCAGACTATCTACAAAATACCCTTCCATCCCTGTTGCTCTAATACATTCAAACAAAAAGGTCCATCTCAAATCATCGAACGCTTTTTCAGCGTCGACAAACATCATGGCCATTTGTTTCTCATTATGTATATGGTAGTATTTGATCAGGTTCAGAATTTCCCTCATATTATTTCTAATGTATCTTCCAGGAAGGAATCCATTTTGGTCTAACTGAATTTTCTCTTTTAAGATATCTTTAAGTCTTTTAGACAGGATATTTGTATAAATCTTATAATCAATGTTAAGTAAAGCAATAGGTCTATAGTTTGCTATACTCTCCGGATCCTTTCCTTCTTTAGGTATTAATACTATATTGTTTTTTTTCCAAGAATCTGGTATACCTTCTTTAGGGATCTGATTAAACACTCTTTGAAGTGGTTGTACTATCTCTTCTACAAAGATCTTATAATATTTAGCCGTGAAGCCATCTGGACCCGGTGACTTATTTTCATTTAATTGTTTTATAGCATCTCTTATTTCTTGTATCTTAATTGGTTCATTTAGTAATTCATTTTGTTGTTGTGAGATTTTAAATATGTTTTTATCTTTTAATTAAGTCTGCACTTTTTCAGCAGTATCCTTATCTGGTTCATGAAATAAATTGGCAAAGTATTCTGTGAAAACTTTTTGTATCTCTTCCTGGGTGGTTAATTGTTGTTCCTTATGTTTTATTTTGGTTATAATCTTCCTTTCTTTCTCTTTCTTTATTTTGTAAGTTAACCATCTGCCAACTGTTTGCGTGTTCAAAATGGTATTGTCTAGCTAATTTTAACTTTTTTGCTATATCATCTGTAATTTGGGCTTGTAATTCCTTTCGTAGAATTTGTATTTCTGTTTTTATCTTACCATCTGTTGGTTTCTTCCTAAGTTCTTCCTCTTTCGTTTTCATCTTTTCTGAAATCTGTCTTATACTATCTAGTTATTTTCTTTTGTTTTCTATAGCTCTCTGTATAAGTAAGCCCCTTACCACCGCTTTACTAGCTTCCCATGTCGATTTTATTTTAATATCTAGTGTGGTATTTTCTCTGAAATAATTCTTCAGGTCATTTTTCAATTTCCCTATAAATACCTCATCGTTGAATAAATTTTCATCTAATTTCCACACATATTCTTTCTTGGGATTGTGTAACTCTAACTGAATTATATTATGGTCCAAAATCAACTTTGATTTAATTTCCATCCTTTTTACACCAGGTAGAGTCTCTTTAGATATTAATGCCATATCAATCCTTGACAAAGACTGATATCTATCTGAGTAGAAAGTAAAACCCTCAGAATTCCCATAATTATGCGTCCATATGTCAATTAATGTGTGCTCATCCATCAATTCGAAAAAAGTTTGTGGAAGTCTACCTTGATTGTTTTTTATCTTTTTTTGGAAGATCTATCTTTATAAGGATCAATAACCCCATTAAAGTCTCCAATAATCAATAGGTTTCTTCTATTTAAGTTTATTAAATTTTTATTAAGTTCTTTAAAAAAAGGTCCTTGTTTCTCCAGGGGTGCATATAACCCAACAATAGTCAGTTTTGTATTTAATAGTTGAACCTCGACTACTACATAGTGCCCTTTATTATCATTATATATTTCTTCAGTTGGCCATTTTTTATTTATATATATAGCTATACCTCTTCTCTTTTTATCGGAAGCAGAGTAAAAAAGCTGTCCAAGTTTAGGATTCCTGAGATAGAAGCTTTCATTCCTTTTAATTCTTGTTTCTTCCAGTATTGTAATATCGTCATTTAATTTTTCTATAATATGGAATATTTGTTTTCTTTTATGTGAAGTGTTCAAGCCCTTGATGTTCCAAGCTCCAATAGTAATCAGCATTTTTTTTAATCAATATTCTCAAGTCTTGACCTAATTTGAATCGTCTTCTGTCAATCCTTTCGATATAGCCTCTTCTTGGTTATCACTATCGTTGTCTGCTTCTTGTTCTAGTAGTTCTGGCTCTATTGGATCATTTAAGTTTTCCTCTTCTTCTTTATCTTGTTCCTTTGTGTTAGTGTCCTTCAATGAACTGTCCAATTTTGTTTCTTCTTTTTTCCTTACATTAATTTTTTGTAGAACTCTTTAGCTTTATCAATTGTATTGATTCTATATCTTTTTTGATTAAATGTACAAGATAGCCCTTCTAATTTTTCCCATCGGTAATTTATGTTCATCCTTCTCAAAGCTTGGGCAAGGAATTTATATTCCTGTTGTTGTTTCAAAATTTGCTGTGCCGTATCTTTAAAAATTTCAATTTCATTACCGTCAACAATCAATCCTTC
>CM034705.1:22052352-22062494 GCA_020142125.1 Phrynosoma platyrhinos | reverse complement strand
TCTGCAGAGCCAATTGTTGACATCTGCTATTTTCCTCTCTCTTCCTGGTCTATGATCTTCAACTGGCAGTAGAGACGAGATGACAATCTGTGCCTCCATTTCTTTCAGCTTCTTTTCTAGAGCCTTGTAATCTCTTTTGATGTTCTGAAGGCTGTGTCTTGCTGTGTCGTTTGTTCCCATGTGGACCAAAAGGAAGGGGTATTGGTCAGTAGGCTTGACCAGTCTTGTCAGCCTCTCTGTCACATCTTGGATCTTTGCCCCAGGGAGACAACACACCTCCCGAGATATCTTGTCAGGCCCACAAATCACTGCTTCTGTCCCCATCAGCAAGGAGTCCCCCACCACGGCCACATGCCTCCTCCGAGGCTTAGCAGCAACTGTTCCCTGTGGTGGAACTCCCAGGGTCCCCTGCTCTGTCCCTGAAGTCTATCCATGCTGCTCTTCCTTGTCCTCCTTGATAAGGGAAAGAGCTTGAAATTGATTCTATAGCTGCAAGCTCCCAGAACGATCCCTGGTCTCCCTACTTCAGCATGTGAAATTCCTCCCACTGTCTACCTCCTGTGTATGTGGTGTGACCTTCTCTTCCGCAGCAACTTCCTCTATGTGGTCCCCATCCAAGACCATTTGTTCCGTTCTGTCTAGGAAAGCCTCTTGCTCCCTAATATGCTGCAGTGTAGCTACCCGTGCCTCCAGCTGCTGTACTTTCTCCTCCAAGAGGGCTACCAACTTGCACTTGGAGCATGTGTAGTTCCCCACATCTGTAGGTAAGAAGACAAACATCCCACAGGTATTGCAGGTGATGGCAGCAGTTCCTTCAGTGTCCATACTAAGTCTTAATTAGTACCTGAAAGTGGACTACGTCTTTCCTCCTCAAAGAAAATCCCTCGCTAACACCAGTGTTAAAGTCTGCTGATGACCGGAACTTTTCTACAATTAGTAGTGGTTATAAAATTCCAGGAACTGGCCTGGAAAGCCTCCTTCTCTTTCTTTCAGAAACTGGCCTGGAGAGCCTCCTCCTCCTCCCCTGTCCTGGCTGAAATTACTTCTATTGATAAATTATGACATCCTTTTCACAAATATTGGCTTCAAATTTTTCTTCTCCTCTCATGTAGGAAAGGAATTGCAACAAACCTTGACTTGGAAAGTGCTATTCATAATTATTTTTATGTAAATTTAATGTTAATAATTATATCTTTATGTAAATTTAATGTTGTAAGCCGCCCCGATTGCTCAGCAGAGGGGCGGGATATAAATAAATATTATTATTATTATTATTATTATTATTATTATTATTATTATTATTATTATTATTTATAGACTCTACTAGTCCTCTGGATAGGGAATGGAATCTTCTATCACAGTTCCCCTCTAATAAATATGTAATGCATAGAATCATAGAGTTGGAAGAGACCACAAGGGCCATCCAGTCCAACCCCCTGCCATGCAGGAACTCCCAATCAAAGCAAACTATCCTTCAAAGCATAGTTTGAAGCTCCTTGATATAGAGCCTACCAAGGACTCCTTAAACATTACTATGAAATACCTATTAACTGAAGCAAAGGTCCTGAGGACCTTTCTCTCTGTCTCTCTCTGGTATATATGCAACTATCAGCTGAAAACTGTGACTTAATGGAACACACACCACACTTTTTTTGCTGCTGAACAGGTATAATGATGAAGCAGTAAGAGATGTATATTGTAAAGCCTATGTAGGCATTGTTCTAGGAAGCCAGTGTTGAAATACCTCTATCTTATAAAAAAATACAAATAATTGTATTAGCACATGTTGTGAAAGAAAAGGGTCGATCTGAGCAAAAGAAATGGTGTCTGAATTAAACACTTTCTTCTATAGGCATGGTGCAACTTTTAACTTGTCAGTAGCTTTAGGCTACAAAATACTGAATGAGCTACGAAAATTACATGTTATAGCTTTATAACTGTAATTATACTGCTGGCATCTACCATTTTCCACTATGAAAATAACCAACTTGTGGAGATAATATGATTTATGAAGCCGTTGACCCACCACCACCACCCCCATGACATGGGGAGTTTGTTTTTCAATGTAAGCCTAACATAGCATGGACATAGATCTAAGAAAGTGAACTTGAAATAGCCAAAAGGAGCTCTTCCCTTTGATTCTCCCCAACTTCTTTCTTTTTATTTCTTTTCAACTTCTCTTCTGCCACGTTATTTGTACACCTGTAGCATTAAAGTAAGTAGGACACTTTGGCAACATAGTGTTATGTCCTTTGCAGGCAGGACCTCTGGGATTATGGCTGTAAAGACCAAATCAGAGATGCAATCAGACTTTCCACACATTTTTAACAATCATACTCAGATTTTAAAAAAAGAGCATCCACATTTCCATTCAAAAAGATAAGAAGAACTTTTATTTTTACTTTTACTTTTTACTTTTTAAAGTAAAAAATAAAATATTTAGGAATTCAAATTTCAAAGAAAACAAATGAATTATTTAACAATAATTATGATAAAATATGGAAAGAAATTAAAAAAGATTTGATGAATTGGGGAAGGTTAAAATTGTCGCTATTAGGTAGGATATCAGCAATCAAAATGTCAGTTCTACCAAAAATGTTATTTGTGTTTCAAGCTTTACCCATTATGAACAGTAAGACTCCTTTTGATAATTGGCATAGAAATTTATCTAAGTTTATATGGCAGGGGGAAAAAACCAAGGGTCAGATTAAAGGTACTACAAGATGCACAAGAAAGAGGAGGCTTGGCTTTGCCAGACTTAAGTATTTATTTCGAAGCTAGTGTGTTGAATTGGATAAAAGATTGGCTAAAACTAGAAAATAAGAGGCTTTTGGAATTAGAGGGAGAAGGAGAAGGAAAAAACAAATCAGGCTTTTAATAACCATATTATAAGGAAAACCTTGTTGAAAATTTGGAATAAATATAAGAGTAGGATAATGGAGAGTAGCATTTTATAGAAAAGAGATGGATAGGGATGATAATTGGGTTACATATAAAGATTTGATAGAAAGACTGGAAAATAAAGGATTTAAATTAGGGTGGTTTCAATACAGGCAAATCTATGAGAAGGTTATATTGGATATGAAAAATCGAGGAATAGCAGAAAAAATGGAAATAGAAGAAATTTTGTTGGATAAAAACAAAATAGGGTTACTATACAAAAAAATCTTACAAATGCAGATGGAGGAAGAAGTTGTTAAAGATGTCATGATAAGATGGGCAAAAGATATAGGACATCTGATACAAATGAGTCAGTGAGAGAAGATATTTAAAACAGGAGTGAAACAAGGGCTAAAAGAAAATTGGTATAAAATATTTTATAGATGGTACCTATCCCCAGATAAAATATCAAAAATGTATAAAAAGGTGAATAACAAATGTTGGAAGTGCAAGGAATCTCCAGGGACTTTTTTCCACTGTTGGTGGAAATGTAAAAGGGCGATAGAATATTGGAGAATGATTAGAAAAATGATTAATGAGATCCTAGAAATAAAAATGGAAATAAAACCAGAAATTTTTTATTAGGGATATTAGAGGAAGAATATGATAAAAATATTTTATTTAATCACAATGGCTAGAGTGGCATATGCCCAAAATTGGAGGGAAAAAGATACACGTACAAAAGAGAATTGGATGTGGAAGTTATACAATGCAATGGAAGCAGATAAACTAACTCAATTATTGAAAGATGAAACACCAGAAATTTTTTTTTTAAAGACTGGGGGAAAGTAATTGAATATATGAGAGAGCAATGGGGAGAACTAGCTGTAAAGCATTTGGTAGAATAAGAGAAAAAGGATATATGCAGGGGTAGGCAATCTTTCCCCTTTAAGGGCCGAGGGACTTCAGCTCCCAGAAGCCTCAGCCATGTTAGCCAATAGTCCCATGTTGGCCAATAGCTCCTGGGATTCTAGGAGCTGAAGTCCCTCGGCCCTTAAAGGGGAAAGGTTGCCTACCCCTGGATATATGTATTTAGGATATATGTATTTCTACAAATATATGTATTTGTACAAAGGAGATAATAGAGTTGAAAAATGAGAATAAGGGCTCTAAGAGTTGTAGAAGTATTTAGTGATAAGATGGAAATGAGTTAGGTTATACAATGTGGTAATTGGAAAGATGAAGTTAAAGTATTTAGTATTGCAGGTTAAGACATAGTTTAAAGTTTGATTATAAGTTATGAAAAATGACATTTTAATAGGATCGATAGGGGGAAAGTATAGTAGTAAAGAACATAAATAAATAAATTATTAGATTGATATAAGGATTTTAATATATGATTAATGAATTAGATATTAAGAAGTTCAACTAATAGGTATATATAGGGAAGAAATCAGCTGGGAGGAAGCAAACCAACTTGGAAGAGTATGAAGAGGGTTGAAAGTAAGGATGAGGAATGAGAAGGTAAATGAAAGTAGAAGATGGTATGAAGGTAGATAGAAGAAGGTAAAGAGAAAGATAAGAATGGTAGAGAAGGTGGTGAGTAAGTTGAAGAGTGGGAAGTGAAGGAAAGATAGGGGAAGGAAAGGAGGGTTGAATGAGAGATGTGGATAGGAAAGATTAGGAGGACAGGAGGGATGAACTGGAGAGGGTGTAAGAAAGGTATAAAAGAGAGAATGAAGAAAGAGAGTTGAAAAGAATGGAAGAAATAAGAGAAGTAATTTGGTAGATTAAAGGGATAAAAGAATATAAGTTTGTGGAGATATAGATTTTAAATTGGGTAATTGATAGATGTTTCTGTAAGTTGTTTGATAAAATATGTAATATGTTGTATATTTGAATATGCAATAAAAATTTATTTTTTAAAAAAAAAAAAGATAGGAAGAACAAGGACAGGTTTGTGTCCTTCAAGGAGGAGAGACATCAAGAAGGTGATACATTCATTGCAACATAGCCAGTGTTGGGGTGGAGCTAGGAAGGTCTCTAATCCCATGCTACCTCAATTTTGGTCTCTGAACTTTCACCTTCAGAGGAGATTATTAAGCATGAACAGTAGAACAGGGTTTTCAGGGCCCTTCTGGCAGTGCAGTGGCCTAATTAGGCAGTATGGCTAGTTCAACAGTTGCAGAACAGCCAGGCATATAGGCCCATGGGCCTTTAGAGGGAAATGTTTACCACTTGGTAGGCCTACAGTGGTGACACCAAGGTCTTGTGGCCTAAAAGATCTCACAGTAATGATGCTAAGGCCTCACAGCTTGTTGGCTTTCTAACCACTGCTTTGGACTCACAGACCTGGGTGCCAAACAGCATCCACAACCTAGGAAGGGGTAGCTTATACACACTGTTCCATCCAACCCTGCCCTGGCTCAGTGCTAGGGAATCATAGGAACTGTAGTTTATTGTGGCACCAGAGCTCTCTGACAGAGAAGGCTCAATGTCTGAGAAAAAAAAAATACAATTCCCATAATTCCCTAGCACTGAGCCAGGCCAGTTAAAGTGGATTCAATTTGCACTGTTTCTAGCAGTCTGCAAAGGCCCTTTGTTTACTATAAGGAACAGGGAATCTGATTATAAGTTATTTCTCAATTTCCTCCCTCCCTCCCTCCCTCTGGTTTTGGTGATGAACTAAAGAGGTTATAATAAAGGTTAAACATATTTGCTGATTGCTCCATCCTCTCCCCATGCTTTCCTTGCAAAGGAGACAAAGGTTCCATTGCGCAAAGATGAGTAAGACCATATCTCTTACTTACCCCCTGCTATGTTCCCAGCCAACTTTCCTATCTTGAGGTTGTCCTACATCCAATCACTGTTTTGATAGTCCAAAGTTAAGGCCACCTACCAAAATTGCGCTTTTTATCAATTCTGTGAGAAAGCACTCAAACTCTTTATACTCCATGTGGAAACATTAAGTACCCCTTCAGGGCCCCAGACATCCAACCCATACATGGTCACTCTGTGCATGTAGCTGCCACCTACCAGAGCTCTGTCCAACTGTCTAGAGACTCCTCTTCCTCTATAACCCTCAGACACTGTCTGAGCCACACCCAACTTTCTGTGGATTGCTCGTCAGGATGGGTAAATATCACCCCTCTTAAACCCTAAGCCTTTGCTATCCAGTTTCCATACCTTTCTTTTGGTTAGCCTTGTATGGAATTCATCACTGAATTGTTACTGTGTTTTTGTGTGCTCTCGCATTTTGCTAAATAAAACCTTTTTATTCATTAAACCTAGAGTTCTCCTATAGTTAGTGTGTGTGTGCGTGCACACACGTGGGCACACACGCAGGCGCGCACGCACGCACACACATACACACACAGTAACTGTATATATAGGAATATATAGGTGAAAATGATCCCTGAGGTGACCCAGCCTCTTGCAAGTCTCCTTTGAGCTAAACAATTCTCCAAAATATAAGGAAACGCTTACAAAGTTGGTGGGGATCCCAGCCCCTTTTGGGGTAACAGGTTCCACCACTCACAAGGAAACTTCTGGCAGGAGGCAAAATTGTTATTGCATTTATACCATAATTGCACCAAACAATGCAAGCACAGTATGCCATATTTTCCTGAAGCCTGTATGCATGATCTGGTCCCAATAATTTCCCAATGATTTGAAAGTAGGATGCCCCACCTACCTTTCTCCTTAATCTGGCTGGCACCAATTGTCTGTAAATCAGAAACTATAGCCTGAAAATTTGCTACCTCATTCCTGGGGGTTTGGTTGCCCAGCTCAATGCATCATCCACTAAGGATGCAAACAGCAGCCCTGGGCCGCCCCAGGAAGTGGATGATTGAGGCCGAGGCTGCCAGACACCTTAGCCCCAATTCTCCCTTTCGCCGCCAGCAAAAGGAGTGCTAAAATAAAAAATGTGCAGATGCTGAGCCGGAAGGATGTCATCAGAGCACCCGTCGTGTGGACAGGCCGTCACTCCAATGATGTCCTCAGGAAGGGGATAGGGTGCCCAGCGTCCTTCCTTGCCTCCAGCACGCCACAAAGGACCCGTCTGCAGAGGCCCAAAGTGAAAACCCACTCAGTGGAAGTAAGCTGCAGTACATTCTTTTGGGAGCAATGCTGACATTTCCCTGAAGAATCTGGTGTAGCTTCCTGGAGTAGGGGCACATTACAGACTTCCCTCCACTCATCCTGTTATACACTATAACCCATTTGCAGTCTAGTTTCATAACTTTACTTTTGGATCTTCATTTGAGCACTGTCCTTGAATGGCCTTATTTCTGCATCTCCCACACTGCTCTCTCAAAAATACTGATTTTTTTTTTTGATGGCTTGCAAGCAATTCTTCCTGTATCTTTCTCTTTCCCCAAGTAATGAGAAGGCACCTGATTTCCCCACTATGCTATACAAAATCCCTGCTCCACTATTTTTTGGTTCAGAATATTCAATTCTGCTACCAAGGAAGTCTTGCAAGCCCAAGCTGCTGTGCTATTTCATGTACCTGAAATGATTTCCAGGAAGTTCCCAGGCTCCATGGCTACACAATTGCCATATGGTGGCAACCTTGACAGAGCTTCACTTTCACAACTCTTTGGTTTCCAAACAACACTGTTTCAGCTCTCAGTGGTGGGAAGGGGAAGTGCAGGCTTAATGGCTGGCTTTCAAGTTTGCAGATTGAACAACTGGCTAGCAAAACAGCAGCTTTTATCTCTGGTGCTAATAATGTCTAGAAGAGGCAAGCTGGGGGAGTGGGGAGGTGCTGGCAATGCTCTCCCTTCTGAGGAGGAGTGTGGGGGATGAGGACTTTAGGGGGGAAGCAGACGGGTGGCACGGGGCCGCCCCAAGAAGCTGCGGATCGGGGCTGAGGCATCCCCATTCCTCGGCCCCGTGGCGCAGCTTCACCGCCCCTGGAAGGAGCACTAAAATAGTGCTCCTTCCACAAATCATTGAAGGTGCACCGCAAAAGGCTGCTGGCGCACCTTCAGCAGCTTTTCTGCTGCAACGTGTGCGGATGCTGCAGCAGAAAGGCATACTTGGAGCGCCGGCCATGTGGAGGGCCGGCTGCTCTGAAGACATTTTGGGGAAGGGGTTGGGGCGCCCAGCGTGTGGCTGCCCCTCCCCTTCCTTGCTCTGAAGATGGTGATTTGCGAAAAGTACTGCCATCCCCAACAATCTCATCCACCAGAAAGTGGGCCAAGGATTGATCAAAGAAAAGTTCCAAAAATGAATAGTTGGCCAGGTGAACTCGTCAAGGTGCTTAAGGGCTCCTTCTACAAAGTCATGGAGATGTTTGAGAGCAAATCTCCACCACACAGCCAAGGAGCTGTATGAACAGTGGAAGAAGGCAGATGTGCAATGGCACACAAGTTCAGAACAATCATCAGAGACATGAGGAGAAAGCAAAGGGGGCTACAGCAGGCAGACAACCTTCATGGCACATGGAATGGTGCTGCCACATAATTTCAAATTCACACGGAAGTCGTGACAGAAGGAGGGACAAAAGAAACATGCCTATTCACACCACTTTTCTGCTAGGTTATCAGAACTGCTAAGTTATCAGAACAAAACAATAGCACCAAAATCATTAACTGAACAGCAGCAATATTGGTGCCATTAATAAATTTTGAATGAAATGAAAAAATGCTCTCCAATAACAATGGAAATACAGTGTAATAATGGGAGAACCATGATGCTGTATGATAAGGAAAGATCAAACACATATCCAAAACACGCTGTAGAATTAATTCATTTTGAGACTGCTTTAACTGCCCTGATTCAATGCTAGGGAATTCTGGGATCTGTAGTTTTGAGACACTTAGCTTCTCTATCAGAGAGCTCTGGTGCCACAATAAACTACAATTCCTAGGATTCCCAACACTGGGCAGTTAAAGCAATCTCAAACTGGATTATTTCCACAGTGTGCTTTGGACCAAAGAACTAACCCAGTGTAATCTTACAACAAACCTATTGTTTGATAACGTTCTAAGAGGATAAAAGCAATTTAAAACAGTAAGATCTGTGAACAGTAAAATATTGTGAATATTTTCTGCATAGGTTTACCCAAAACTCAGGAGCTGAGAGTTGATATCCTCTAAAGCAGGGGTAGGCAACCTTTCCCCTTTAAGGGCCGAGGGACTTCAGCTCCCAGAAGCCTCAGCCATGTTCGCCAATAGTCCCATGTTGACCAATAGCTCCTGGGATTCTGGGAGCTGAAGTCCCTCAGCCCTTAAAGGGGAAAGGTTGCCTACCCCTGCTCTAAAGTTTGGGACTCAAAATGATTAGATAGTTTTGAATTCTTATATGAGCCTGGTTCCTTTCTCAAAAGCTGTAAGGACTTGCTTTGGGTGTTCTCTTGAACATGTGAAACATGCAAAGGTCTAGAAGGGATACTGGAGATTCTGAATTGAGATGTTATTTGGAAATATAAATATAAATTAATTAGGATGTTATTTGGAAAAGATAGTGATCACTACGATTGGGAATGGCATTGTGACAACTGCTCCTTCAGAGAAGCTCTTGAGGAAATACTTGCCAGATGCAGATGTCACTAGTCTAGAGACCCCAGGACTGGTCAAAACTGTCCTGGCATGGGGGAAGGCAAAGGAGCCAACAGGAGTCCCACAATTTGTCACAGGCCTAAACTGTGGTTGTTAACCACAGGGCTGCAAGGAGAGATAGAGGGGATAAAGCAAACCCCATTGCAGCTGGCCAACTATTAAATGCACAAGTGCCACATCCAGCTTTTTAAAAGAAAACCAACACCATCTAAATTTCAGTTAAATGAGCCTCCTAATCAGGAGGCTACAGCAAACTTCCTCCAAGAATACCTTCTGTGGGCTTGATAATGTGAGTATATAACTTATGTGCTATATGTTCGTATTTGTAACTTGAGTTTAAATGTTCAGATGTGGAAAGTGACAAAGGGTACTACAGATCACTTTACAGCTGCTAGCTGGGAAAGTTGTTTGTAGCTGGGACTCAAAACATCTTAGCAGTGTCCAAGGTCAGTATGTACCTGAGAGCACATAGACCAAGTGTAAACATATTATGTCATCATGTTTGGGGGAACAACAATTCAAGTGACACAGGAAGAAGTCACAGGAAGAGGCTGGACTTTGAGGCCACATGGCAAGTATCTATAAAAACACCAAGACCACAGCATGTGGGTGGTTAGTTAGTTCTTTGTTCTTTGTTCCTTCTTTTTGTTGGTGGTGAGTGTATATAGCTTTTCTGTACATATTGCAACTGAA
>CM034705.1:22004302-22016763 GCA_020142125.1 Phrynosoma platyrhinos | reverse complement strand
TCTTCCAACTCTATGATTCTATGATTCTATGAATCTATGATTCTATGAAAAGTAAATAAACTAATGTTAATGGATAAATTAATAATGATGATTAATGGGAAATTGGAACAACAATATTCTAAGAAATGGGAAAAGATTAAAGAATTATGGCAATATGCTGCAATATATAAACTATAACAAAATACCAAGAAATGATTTATTTTGAAAATATTTTAGGATTTTTTAGCATTTCTTTTGTTGGTTATAAGTAATATGTGCCTCTTCCTATCCAATACTATGTACAGTTGGCACCATATATATACATACTGTACACAGACTATAAGATATGGAATGTGTATTATATATACTCCTTAGCTTCTGTAATAAGATGGAAAACATATTTTAAAGAAATAAAATAAAAATATAAATAAAACAACAACAAGGAGTCCCCACCACCACCACCACCACCACATGCCTCCTTTGAGGCTTAGTAGTAGCTGTTCCCTGAGGTGGTGCTCTTAGAATCCCCTGCACTGTCCCTGAGGACTGTCCCTGCTGGTCTTCCCCTTCATCCTTGATAAGGGAGAGAGATTCAAATTGATTCTGTAGCTGCAAGCTTCCAGAATGATCCCTGGTTTCCCTACTGTGTGCGATGTTCCTCCAGCTGTCTACCTCTTATGTGCATGAAGTGACCTCCTCCTCAACAACTTCCTCTGTATGGTCTCTGTCCAAGACCATTCGTTCCCCTTTGTCCCCTCTGTCCTTCTTGCTCCCTAATATGCTGAAGTGTAGCTACCTGGGTCTCCAGCTGCTTGATTTTCTCTTCCAGGAGGGCTACTAACATGCAGTTGGTGCAGGTGAAGTTCCCCACATCTCCTGGCAAGAAGACAAATATCCCACAAGTGTTACAAGTGACTGCAGCAACTCCCTCAGTGTCCATATTGAGAAATCTGAAGTAAGTATTGAAACAGAACTGTGGGCTTCTCCCTTAAAAAATCCCCTGGTAAAGACCCACGTAAAGGACCCCTGTTCTCTTGGCCTTTTCACCAGGTTCTGTCAGCAAGCTCAATCAACTGGGTTTCTAACTCTACAGAGAGATCCTGGATGCTGCTTTATTCTGGAGGCAAGTCTCTAACTCTATTCCATTGAGGGGGGAAAAAACCTCAAAGCCCTTTAAATAATAATAATAATTATTATTATTATTAGAGAAGAACATAACAGGAGATTTAGGGAGGAAGGTCAATAAACTGCCCCTTCACATGTTAACATGCTTCTAGAATGAATGAAACAGGCTATGTCTTTTCATTCCCCTTCTTCTCCCCCTGAAACTCTCAGTAATAAAATCTCAGTCTCCAAAGAAATGACAAAATGACTAAGCCAAATTTGACACCTATGAATAGTACCATGAAGTTGAGGCAGACATTTTGGTCCACCCTTAAACTCAGGGGTGTTCTGTGCCTTAAAAAAAGAGTCCACATTTTAAATCTGTCTATCCTTCTCTTTTGGTGCAGCTTCCCCTAAGAGTGACAAAAATAAGACTTTTAAAAGGCATATATGGAACCAAAATAAGGAAACCACACACACACACACACACACAATGTTTTGGTCTGTCACTTCCACTGAGGAAGTTGAAAAGGCTACTCCATTTTGCCATCACAGAATGAGGAGGTGATGACTGGGAGATGCATTTAATTAGAGCACATCTTCAGATCCTCTTTTCCTGTAGAGAGCCTGACTTAATCATTTGGTCCTTATCCCATTTCGGAAGTGAGCTACAATGTATGTACAGTCATTCCTCCTGATTCGCAGTCCTGCTATCTCTGGTCTTGATCCTTTGCGGATGGCAAATCAAGAGGGACATAATGGTGCTCATGCCTGAGGCACCACACACAAAAGCACAGCCCCATTGTAATCAATGGGGCTCCAATATTGGTGATTTTCCCAATTAATGGGGGGTTTGGAATGGATCGCAACCAAATTGGAAGGGACGACTGTATTCTTTCTCTGCTCCCCTTCCTTCTCTCTCTTACATTTTCAAAATTTTATATTATAAGCTTCTTGGACTAATAGATTGCCATTATCTTTGTAACTCATGGTGAATAATAATTACAAAAAAGTTGCAATTTAAATAAATGAAAGGATAAATACTGATATGACTTTGGATAACATAGGGCTCTAAAAAAGAAGCACAGAGAGCAATCAATATCTTATCTTTCCATCTAAAGTACATGGACTGCTATAGCTTTCAAGGGCCATTTTTCCCAGTCCTTATGCATTTCATCACCATGCTAACTTCTAATTCTGAAATGTTCAAAGAGCTTCATTTAGTATAAACTCTGGAGGGATCTGAAGGGCTAATTGCCAAATTATATTCCAGCATGTCATTAAAAACATAGCCTTGGTCTCTGATTAGACATGTGGGACACAGACCTGAATATTAGGTACAATCTGGGGCCAGGTAAATATTATCATCCAGAATCTTTTTTCTTTCTGCTGACACAGATTTATCCATCATAAAAATTATGATATTTTCTTAATGATGAGGAATTATGTTTGCTAGGAGCCATGCAATGATAGTTTCTGTGGATCTGTAGAATGGAGAACAGTTATTGTAGGACATTCAGAATGTGAATTTTAAGACTGCCATTCTTCACCCTTGTAATGTAGGATGAGCAAAAGTCTGACCCCAGTTCACCACTTCCTTTACAGGTACTGAAACTGAGGAGGTTTTTTAGCAGTTAATTTGCACAGGTGAAAAGACAGCCCCTGCCATAGTTTCAGCAACAGGAGATATGGCTCACGTTTGTGGTAGGAGGCTTAACTATTCTTCTTTAAAAAAAATCCTCTGTAAAGTCAGGGCTTCAGGAGTTTGGTAGCATCACAGCTGTGGCCAGTGCCATTCATTTTTCCCAACATGGCTGTGGTTTTTGTTTTTGGTTTGGTTTGGTTTGGTTTTTGGTTTTTGTTCCACATAGTTTTCTATATATTATATATTTTTCTGAGTCCTTTGAAAAATATACAAGACTATATATTGTAGATTCCAAAAAAATATAATGTTGATCTTCCAAAGTCTTTTTGACTGACTGTGTAAGGAAACATTTTTGACATTTTTTATTTTGGTATTATGGCAGTATAACTTAATTGTTAAGTAGTTTAGCAGCGGCTTAGTGGTTAAGATGCCAATTCTGATGATTGGAAGATAGAAGGTTGGCAGTTTGAGGCCCAAGCACCGTGTGATGAAGTGAACTCCTGTCACTAGTCCCAGCTTTTGCCAATTTAGCAGTTCGAAAGCATGCAAATAAATAGATACCACTTTGGTGGGAAGGTAACAGTGTTCCATGCAGTCATGCTGACCACATGGCCATAGGAGTCATCTTCAGACAATGCTGGCTCTTTGACTTGGTAACAGAGATGAGCACCACCCTCTACAGTCAGCTATGACTAGACATTCATGTCACAGGAAAAGCTTTACCTTTACCTTTAGTTTAATGTACCACTGGGCATGTAGTGGTGGTGAGTAGTCAGATATGTTATAACATTAATAAAAATAATCTAAACATTATTATCTTCCATGAGTTTAGGTGAGTGCCAGGGGAAGAAGAAGTGATGGGATGCCCCTACATGTGTAATATAAGGTAGGACATGCCAGGCAAGGGAAAGACAGGATAAATGCTCGAAATCTGTCCCATGTTTCAGTCCTTCCCTCATCTGTAAAGTTCCAGATTGCCTGCCCTAGGGTCATCTTGCCCTAGGCTCTTCTGAATGCTAGATCAGCCCACAAGAAAACAACAACCATCCATGCCATGGCTGTGAATGAAAGGGCTGACTAAGTTTGCATTACTGAAACCTGGGTCAATGAGGTAGTGGGTGGGTAGGCCTTCCCGCCTTTGTTCACCTGGTTACTTCATGCAGCACCAACCTAGACATCATAATCCAGAATGGGGAAGCATTGCTGTCATCCATAAGAACTTTATCTCTCTCACAAGGAAATGCATTCACTTTGGCTGGTTTGGGGGCTTTGTACTTTCTACTGGTCCAAATAGACAGAACAGGTATGCTGCTGGTGTACTGTCCACCCTGATACCAGCAGTCTTTCTGCCTGAGCTTGGACACAGTGGTCTTGGAGATGTTGCTGGTGAACTCCAAGATGGTGGTTTTGGGGGATTTCAACATCTATGCTGAGGCTATGCTAATGAGGCTAGCTTAGGTCTTCATGGGTACAAAAACAATATTAGCACTGTATTTGTACATCTTTGGTCTAATGCATGTGGCAAGACATAATCCTTGACTGGTTTCTGCTGCTAGGTGAGGGTTCAACAACCCCATTTTCATGATCAGATTATTTCCCTGTTAAGTGTTGTAGCATGTTATCTGTGCAGGGATGGGAAAACGATTAAAATGAACTGCCCCCAAAAAGACTCTGGAGAATTCCTGAATATTCTGCAGGATTTTCCAGCTGACAGAATTGGCAATTTGATTAAGGTCTTGAGCACCCAATGAGATGCTGAAAGTGAAAAGGTCATCAATATAGTTGATCACAAGTACCTAATTCAGTGCTGTGAGACCCATAACACAGATGTTTTAAGGCAATGAGACAAGGTAGACAATAGTTATAGTGCTCATGGCGCAGGTCTGAGCAATTGACGTTCATTGGGAACTTCTCGTTTTATGCATTATCAGGCATAGAGGTTCAAAAATTGTTTTTAAAAAAGTCCATCGTTTACTACACCATGTCATCCTCAACATGCTGCAAGAAGAGCTATTCCAAGTGGTGATGACCCTGTTTTTATCTGCACAGAAAAACTAGCAGTAAGGAGACAGTCATAGAATTAGAGAATCATAAGTGTGAAAGGGGTCACAAGGGACATGTAGTCCATTCCACTGCCATTCAGCAATACACAATTAAACGTTGCTAAGAGATGACCATACAACCTCTGTTTAAACCCTTCCAAAGAAAGAAAGTCTACCATCTTCCAAGGAAAGAAAATTCACTCAAACACAAAAACAATGAGCTACAACCAATTCTGGAGAAGAATACAGCCCTCAAGCTCTGTCAGGCAAGACATTATGGGCCTACAGACAGCCTCCAAATCTTAAACAGCTACCCATTTACATTGGGATTGGCTGAACCAGGGAAAGGGTGGGCTTCTGCTCTGGCCATTGGCCAGGAAGACCAGAGCAGGTTGGACTTCAAGCCCCCAAAGGACTCACTTTTCCATGGCACATTGGGGGAATGGAAGTCACTCTGGATTGGCTGAGGCTGTGGCAGGGGTGGGCTTTCAACTCCAGTCATTGGTTGAAATGACAAGAAGGGGTGGGACTTCCAGCTTACCCTTGATTGGTCAGACCACCCTTATTTAAGGCTGTGCAGCAAGTAGGAACCGTCATTGGAGCTCAGATCTCTGGCTCAGCACACATGAACGTCCAGGTTGGTAGGAGCTCCACATGGGCCAGAGTTGGGGGCAGACTGGGGGGGGGAGGAACCAGATTGGCCCTGCAGTTTGTCCCCCACACAATGGAAGGCAAGTTCCTCAGTGATTGGCCCACGGCTGGAAGGAGGGTGGAATGGGCCCCCTGGTACAGGCTACCTGGCCACATGATTGGGACAGCATTCAAAGAGGGAGGCAGAGACATTCTCAACCCACCCACCTCCACCTCCCTCCTTTGCAGACAGCAACATTTCTCCATCTTGCACTCCCCCATCTTTTTTCTTTGTTATCAGAGGATCCAGGGCACTCCCAGCAAGGGGCACCCCCTCGAGGCCTACCCCCTCGAGGCCAACCACCCGAGGGCAGTCTGGTCAGCCCAGGAAATCCTGGGCTGGGCTGGCCCTGGTAGTTTGAGGAAGCACTCCACCATTGCCAAGTCCTATGAGGTGATTCCTGAGTCATAGAAACTGCTGGGAGGTGAGGTGATAGCTGGCCTGACAGACACTCTCTGCCTGGTGGAGCAAGTGGGCAGTCTGGGATCTCAGCCTTCCCCTGGGATGAGTGCTTCCATGTTTGCCAGTGCCGCTACCACAGTGGACAACCAAGGTGGGGATGCTTTGGGCCTTCGGTGGGAGAGCCAATCCACATCTCAATCCAGTAGTAGCAGCAGCAGCACATCCAGTGGCAGCAGTTATGATAGCAGTCCCACTTCTGATGTTTCATCCTTGAGAGTCAAGAGATGGAAGCATAAGAGGAATAAGGCTGGCAGGGGGAAGAAGACGAGATCTCGGGATAAAACTTGTGCCAGCAGGAGGAACAGAGATGGTGAGTCCTCTGATGATGAGTCTGGGAAGGAGGACTACTTGAAGGGTGGGGGGCAATGTTCCCAGCCTACTATCCTGGGCCGTCAGGTGCAGGACCCATTGTTTGGGCCTAGGAGGCGTGTGGGTGGAGCCGGATACCTCGGCCTGCACTGCTTTCACAGATAGTGAGGACCCCCCAGGCAACCAAGGTACACCAAGTACAAAATCCTGTGGGGATTCTATGTGGATGTTTTCACCTTGCCTATGCCTGAGGGGGAGGAGGGATGCTCTCCCAGGTCCAAAAAACAGGGGAAGTGAGAGTTCAAGACAGAACCAGTAGACCGACCTTTCAGCAATTGGCTGGCAGGGTTTTTGGTCTTCATGGGGTGGTTCAGATGGCCTATACTGAATGGGGATGGCACCTCTCCAATCACTGAGCCAACAGCCTCAGAACTCTGGCTTGGGCTCTGGCCAGTGATGCAGCGGCCATTGAGTATGACACCGCTTTCTGCAAGTGGGCATCTCAAAGCAGCAGGGCCAGATAGGACCTCATCAATGACGAGCTTTGGCTGCTCTTTTTGGACCCACATATCAGAGGAAGGGGGGAGCTCTCCAGAACCTCAGGTTGGCTTTGAAAACAGAATTCCCACAGGCTGGTGTGCTGGGAATCCAATCTGGAAAAGTGTGTCTGGACTCAGTGCAAATTCAAACACAGTGGTGAGGTCTGCCTTGGCCCCCATTTTAAACTGGTTTACTCCTGCTCAGCCAGAGGCCAGCAGCCCTTTCAAGCAGGATGCTCCAGCCTGGCAGCCCCTGGCAGGAAAGATGGAGCCACCAGCTCTGGGACCAAGGGGGTGGAAATCCAAAGTGAGTCCCACGTGGCTGCCACATGGGTTTTTGGCCTTACCTTCACACCAATTCACGCTCATGCCCCATACCCCCTTCTCCAGAAATATATGGAAAAGAAAGATGCCATTTACCTGTTAAAAGTTTTCACAAAGGGGTTCAGAATCCCTGCTTCAGGGCCCAGAATTGTTATGGATGCTGCAAACCTCAAGTCTTCCCGACAATTGTCCCTGCTCCTCTGGGCCATGATCAAAAAGGAACATGAGGCAGGGTGGGTGGCGGGCTCCTTCCCTGAGCCTCCTCTGCCCAACTTGAGAGTTTCCCCCCTTGGGGTGGTCCCAAAAAAGGCACCTGGTGAGTACCGACTCATTCATCACCTGTCATACCTCCAAGGTGCATATGTCAACGATGCTATTCCTTCTGACTTATGTTCAGTGAGGTACTCCTTCTTTGACCATGCAGCCTGCCTCATGTGGGCATGTGGCCCAAGGGCCCTCATGGCCAAATGTAACATCCAGTCCACTTTCATTTACTGCCAGTTCACCGAGATGATTTCTATCTGCTGGTTTTCAAATTTGACAGGCAATACTTCAAGAAGGCCATGCCAATGGGTTGTTCTGTCAGTTGCACGGTCTTTGAGACCTTCAGCTCCTTCCTCAAATGGGAGGTAAAAGGCTGTGCCAGTCTCCATTCATCACCCATTACCTAGATGACTTCCTGTTCATTGGGAACATGAGGGAGGACAGCTGCACCAATCTTCTCACCATGTTCTGGTCCCTGATGGACGAACTGGGTGTTTCCCTTGCTGAAGAGAAAACAGAGGGACCCTCCATAGCCCTGGAATACCTGGGGATCCAATTGGATTCTGTGGCAGGTGTTTCGTGCCTTCCTGAAGACAAGCTCTGTGCCCTGCAGGACAAAATTCAGGTCACCCTCCTAGCCTGGAAGGTCACCCTGAAAGAAATCCAGTCTTTACTTGATCACCTCAATTTCGCCTGCAGGGTGGTTTCCCCCAGCAGAGCCTTCTGCGTGCGCTTGGCCAGAGTCACTACGGGGGCCAAGGCAGCACATCACCACATTCCTATCATAAAAGAGATTAGGGATGATCTCAAGGTGTGCTCGGCAATTTCTTGAGAATTCCAATGGAGTCTCCTGCTTATTTGAAATACATTTCATTTTAAAAACAGGCTACTAAATGTCAGTGCCCATGAAATCTGGGGCAAGGGTTGCAAGTTCATTCCAATGCAGCCGGGAGTTTGGGTTTTGGGTGTTCTTTCAGGGGCACTGCTGTGCTCAATGGTGGCCAGAAGGGTGGGGGCAAGGCAACATCCTGAGGGACCTCAACTTTCTTGAGTTTTCTCCTATCTTGGTAGCAGTCCACCTTTGGGCAGAGAGTCCTTCAAAAACGAGAACATCTGCTTCTGGTGTGACAACCAAGTCAATGTCCTCAACCACCAGTCATCAAAATCTGAATGGGTCATGCACCTGGTCTGACACTGTTTTTTTGTGTCCCCAGGGCAATATAACCTTTAAAGCTTGTTTTATGCTGAGGTTAGATAATGACTCTCTCTCTTGTTTCCAGGAAGCCAGGTTTCATGCTTTGGCATCCAGAATGGACCCTTTACCCACACCTTTCCCAGAATAGCTGTGGGAACTTGAGAGTGTGCCGTGATGCAGGGAATCCTGGCTTCCCTGGCACCTGCCACCCTTAGAGCCTACAGCTGGGCCATGAACAAGTTTTTCTCCTTCTGTAGGGCACTGGGATTGTGAGCAGGGTACATAACAGCACTCTCCTACACTTCCTGGGTTACATGCGGGAGGAGCAACTGATTCCCCCATACATTGTCTGTGTATCTGGCTCAGATTTCCTTCTTCTCCAAGGCATTGGGGTTCCTGGACCCATGTGCTTCCTGGCTAATCAGAAGGGCCATTGAGGATTGGAGGAGGGTTTCCCCATGGCAGGTGGTGGGACGAGGCCTATCACTTTCCGGCTCCTTTGCAAGCTTGCCTACTGCATCAGTAGGGTGTGCTGCTCAAGAGCGGAGTCCCACCTGTTCAAGGCAGGTTTCATCGCCACTTTTTGGAGGGCTCTGCAGGTTGCTGGGAAACAAGCCTAATTTGGGGGAATTTATAATTAGCTCAAATATGCGAGTGAAGTACCCAACTTCGCTTCGGAGATCTTATCCAAATGTATACCAGAGATATAAGAATTTCGGCAGGGAATGATGCTGAGAGGAACCAAACTCCAAATTAAAGTCTGAAATATTTATTAACACAATAAGCAAACACCCAAATATGGCACACATACATACACACACACACACACACACACTAGAATAATAAGCAGGAAAGAGCGAGAGCGGGGAAGGCAGAGAAGGATAACCAGCATAGAGGGATATACTTACGCCCAAGAGACTCCTCAGGACTTCTGGCAGCGAATGCGGATGGGTTCCGTGGAAGGGACACGACAGAGAGGGGGTCGTGGGAACTATCTCAGAGCACAGACCAACAGAGATTCAGCATGCACTTCCAAGGTAGCACATGGTCTTCTAAAATCCAGGGGTTTTTAAGGGTGATTCCTGCCTTCTGGACATAATCAAACAATAGGAGGACAAAGGTTTGATGGGTTTACCATTGTTTACCTAAGTCTGGGCATAGTCTAAACAATGCATTTGGTTTCAAAACTATCGAGGAAAGGAAGCTAGAGAAAGGGGTGCAATCAAATCTGATCACTGTCCCATTAAGTGTGAGACTAAGACAAACAAACATCATTGTGTATCTTTTCCAGTATAATGGGATATTCCCAAGGGCAACTCCCAAACCTGCCAGTCCAGGAAATCTTTAGTGGTCTTGAGCAACTTCAGCTTACCTGACCTTACATTTAGGGGATTATGGCTGCCATCTCCCAAGGGTTAGGCTGGGGTCATAGGGAACTCCACATGGTTAAAATATATAAGAAAAATGGAGGACATCCGCTAACAAGGTAGGGGAGCTTGTTCCCTCTTCCAAGCAGAATTGGGCTGGGACAGCACTGGGGGGGAGGAAGGAAGTTTCTTTTGAAGGGGATTCTGTTCTTTTCTTTTCTTTACATTTTATTTTATTTTATTGCAAATTCAAACTACAACATATTACATATTCTAACAAACAACTTACAGAAACATCTATCAATTACCCAATTTAAAATCTATATCCCCTCAAACTAATATTCTTTGATCCCTTTAATCTACCAAATCACTTCTCTTTTTTCGTCCATTCTTTTCAACTCTCTTTCCTTCATCCTCTCTTCCCTACCTTTCTTACACCCTCTCCAATTCCTCCCTCCTGTCCCCCTAATCTTTCCTATCCACATCTTTCACTCAACCCTCCTTTCCTTCCCCTATCTTTCCTTCTCTTCACACTTCACTTCCCACTCTTCAACTTACTCATCACCTTCTCTACCATCCTTATCTTTCTCTTTACCTTCTTCTACCTACCTTCATACCCTCTTCTACTTTCATTTACCTTTTCATTCCTCATCCTTACTTTCAACCCTCTTCATACTCTTCCAAATTGGTTCGCTTCCTCCCAGCTGATTTCTTTCCTATATATACCTATTATCTGTAAGGTTCTCGACATCAAAGTGCATAAAGAGCTGGAGCGAGAATTCCTGGAAGAGGCCCAATCTCCAACACCAGGCAAGCCTGCATCCATTGGCCAAAGATGGATGATAGCTCACCATGGATGGAACAAACACAGGGAAGGAACTAGAAAAATGAAATTTAATACATCCACCTAATTTTATATGACTTTGTTCATTCAGGCAAAAATCTCTTTATTCTATTTGTGAATTTGTCCCTATTTGGTTTGTTTTTTCCATGATTGCCTATCCTCTTCTCCACCCTCTCATGCTAGTGACTTTTCAGTTCCTGCCATCTTGGCTTCTTCTTCCCCCACTTGTTGTTTTTTATAACTCTACTCCAGCATGCCTCCATTTTCTTCTCTCTAGTGACAACTATTTAATAATAATAATAATAATAATAATAATAATAATAATAATAATAATTTTATTTATACCCCACCTTTAGCCGAAGCTATCAAGGCGGCTTATATTAAAAGTACAATCCCACAAATTGTAACATACATAAAACCTCCCCCCCTTAAAATTATAATTAAATCACAACAGCATAAAAACTAATATTTAAAACAACAATAAAACAATAATATAGTAAATTAATAAAACAATAAAACGATAGAGCAATAAAGCAATAAAGCACCCCCAGATTACAACAGGGGCAAGTTAACCCCTCGGAAAAACCATCTTAGGGGGAAAATGGGCATCAAATGGGGGAGGAACAGGTCTCAAACTAGCTTTCTTCCAGATATGCCTGCCGGAAGAGATCCGTGTTGATGGCTTTTTTAAAGGCATCTAAGCTGGATATCTGATGGATCTCTTTCAGCAAGGCATTTCAGAGTCTGGGAGCAGTGGTGGAAAATGTCCTCTGGGAGGTTGCTGTCAATCTGGTTCTTGTTGATTGAAGAAGCTTCCTCCCAGAAGACCTGAGGGAACGGGGTGGATTATATAGAAGAAGGTGATCCTTTAGGTAAGTTGGGCCCAAGCAATGTAGGGCTTTAAAGGTCATTAACAACACCTTATACTGTGCTCGGAAACCAATGGGCAGCCAGTGGAGGGATTTTAAAATCGGTGTAATATGATCACTCCTAGATCTTCTGGTGATCAACCTGGCTGCCATGTTTTGTACTAATTGCAGTTTCCGAGTTAGGTATAAGGGTAGCCCCATGTAGAGTGCATTGCAGAGGTCGAGTCATGAGGTTACCAGTGCATGTACTATGGTCTCTAGGTCCTTTATTTCCAGGAATGGGTGCAGCTGGCAGATCAGGCGAAGCTAATAACAGGCACTCCTGACTGTTGCATTCACCTGATCTGCTATGTGAATGAGACGAGTCTAGGAGCACCCCCAGAGTGTGGACACAGTCCTTAATAGAGAGCATGACCACATCAAGAACTGGCGATCACAACCCAATCTCTGGTTTGGAGTCCGCTATCGTAAGTTCCTCCATTTTGTCTGGATTCAGCTTGAGTCGGTTTTTCCTCATCCAAACCATTACCACTTCGAGGCATTGATTGAGGGGAGAACCTCCATCTGCCATCATAGCAGTTGACCAAGACATGGAGCAGAATATTTGAGTATCATCGGCATATTGATAACATCCTGCTCCATGTCTCCTGATGATCTCTCCCAGTGGCTTCATATAAATATTAAACATCGGGGACAGAATGGCGCCTTGAGAAACACCAAATTTTAGCTCTGTTTTAGATGAGCAACTGTCCCCAAGTGTCACCCTCTGGAATCTGCTCGAGAGAAAAGAGTGGAACCACTGAAGAACAGTGCCTCCTATTCCCAAT
>CM034705.1:21981759-22004202 GCA_020142125.1 Phrynosoma platyrhinos | reverse complement strand
TTCCCCTGTCGATGCTCAGGCAAAGGTCATCCACCAGAGCGACCATGGTTGTCTCCACCCCATATCCAGGCCTAAAGCCAGTTTGAAATAGATCTAGAAAATCGGTTTCATCCAAGATCCCTTGGGGTTGAAAGGCGATGGTTCGCTCAATCACCTTGCTCAAAAATGGTAAATGTGAGCCTGATCTATAATTTTTCAAATCCAGGGAGTCCAGGGAAGGTTTCTTCCAGAGTGATCTAACGTCTGCCTCCTTTAAGCTAGATGGAACAACTCCTTCCCTAAGGGATGCATTGATGACCCTCTTAAGAAAGGTCATCAAGGCATCACCCCCCTGGACAACCAGCCAAGATGGGCAGGGATTAAGAGGGCACATCTTCTTCTTTACTTTTCCAAGGATCTTGTCCACGTCATCGGTACTCACCAAGTCAAACTGATCCAGTTTAATCTCACAAATGGGTTTACTGGACACTTCATCAGTCACTTCTATTGTAACCCCGGCATCTAAGTCAGCTCTTATGTGAGAGATTTTATCTGTGAAAAAGCTGTTAAAAACTTCACAGCAGGCTGTTGTCGGGTTAAGTAAAGGGTTCTGTACAGGTGAAGCCTGTGACAGTTCCCTCACCACCCTAAAGAGTTCTGCTGGATGAGATTCTGCAGACTCAATACGGGCAGAGGAGAAAGATTTCTTCGCTGCCTATATTGCCTCTCTATAGGAATGAAGAATGTTCCTATGATGAGTCTTATCAGATAAGAGTTCAGTTTTCCACCAGGTGCACTCTAGTCATTGTCCAACCCACTTCATTTTCCTAAGTTCTTCTGTGAACCAGGGATGACGATTTGGAGCAGGTTGGAAAGGATGCTTGTGAGCGATTGTGTTGATGGCTCTGGTGAGGTTGCTGTTCCAAGTATTCACCAGGGCTTCAACAGGGTCATCGGCTTTACCAACCAAGAAACCCTCCAAGGCTTTCTGGAATCCAATTGGCTCTATTAGCCTCTGAGGACAGACCATTTTAATGGGTCCTCCACCCCTGGTTGGGATGGGCAGTGGCTCTTAGTTCAACCTTGACAAGGAAATGATCTGTCCATGACAGTACGGAGGTAGCTTTTACTTCCACCCATGGATATGCCTGCTCTGTACTAAAGACTGCATCGAGAGTATGACTTGCCAAGTGTGTAGGCCCATGTCCGTCATGGAATCCATGAACTGCCAAGCCGCTCCTGTTAAACTGGTCTCGAGTGGAATGTTGAAGTTGCCCAGAACTAAAAGTCTGAGCGACTCCAGCAACAACTCCGAGACCAGCTATATCAGCTCAGATAGTGAGTCTGTTAGGCAATGAGGTAGATGGTATACCAACAGAATCCCTATACTATCCCTAGTTTTCAGGCTCAGGTACATATTCTCGGAACGGTCTGCTTTTCGGATAGGTATCCTGGTCAAGAAGAGGTTATTTTTATGAACCAGAGCCACACACCCCTGCCAACTTTCCCTCACCTGCTCAAACACAGAGTACCCAACTGAGAGAGCCTGGTTCCAGGTGATGGCACTGTGCTCCCCCAGCCAGCAGTGTGCTCCCCATGCCAGGTTGTCTTCTTCATCCATGAGGAGATCATGGATGATATGAGTTTTATTTTTCACCAACCTGGCATTACAAAGGAGCAAGGTGAGGTTCTGTGGCAAGGTTGGTAAGCTCCCCAACTTACTTTGGGCAACAGATTGGCCTGAAGACTGGATCACTTTCAAACATTGAACCCGGCTTCTTTTGTAACAAGATCCCACTCTGTTTTCGACGTATCTTCCTCTGCCCTGTATCACCTCGTATCACCTCAATTTCTGCTCCCAGAAAATCCTCTATCATCTCTCCCCCACTATGCTGCATCTGATTAAGTGTTTTTAAGCCCCTGAAATCCCAACACAGAATACCTGTGGATACACAAACTGAGCATCTTATTCACTCTAATTCACAATTCACTCTAATTAGATGGTAAAACAATCAGGGAGTCCTCCAAGGTCCACTGCAGTTTCTGGCCGCTTCCGTGGCTTCTGCTGGGGGTGGTGCTGGTGGTAAGAGCTCCTAAGAACCCTCCTAGGTCCTCCAAGGTCCCCCTCAGCTGCCGGATGCTTCCACAACTTCTGCTTTGGGGGTGCTAGTGGTAAGAGCTGGGAAGGCCCTTAAGAACCCTCCTGAGTCCTCCAAGATCTGCCGCTGCCACTGGCCACTTCTGCGGTTTCTGCAGGATGGTGGTGCTGGTGGCAAGAGCTGAGAGGGCTCCTAAGAACCCTCCTGAGTCCTCCCAGGTCTGCCGCAGCCTCTGGCCACTTTTGCAGCTTCTGCTGGGAGTTGTGCTGGTGGTAAGAGCTGGGAGGGCCCTTAAGAACCCTCCTGAGTTCTCCCAGAGTCTGCTGCTGCTGTGCTGGCCACTGCCGCCACTTCTTCTGGGGGTGGTGCTAGTGGTAAGAGCTGGGAGGACCCTTAAGAACCCTCCTGAGTCATCCCAGAGTCTGCCACAGCTGGCAGCTGCTTCTGCAGCTTCTGCTGGGAGTGATGCTCTGCTGGGGGCAGTACTCAAAACCTCTGTTGAGCACTTCACTCTTCACTCACATCCATAGATTTACTCAACCCCTCACCCTCTGCTGGCATACTTCACTCTCTTCTCACTCCCGCCCCTTACTGTGTTTGTAGCTCTATTCAACCTCTTGGCTTCTGCTGTTATACTCTGTAATTTACCCTGTTCTCCATTACATACCAAACCTTTTCATTGCGATCTAAGCTCCCAAGTCATAATATATCAATGATATTTTCCCCACCCCCACTCCAGGGGAGATTGCCAGAGTATGGCTAGATCAGGGTGCAGAGTGTGCTCTGCGCTTTCCTCTGCTTGGTCTGTTCCTGGTTTTAGATAAAGTTTTTCAATTAAGATTGTTTGTTCAAGATTATGTTTATGCTAGTCATTCAGATGTGATCCTCTCAAAGTAAAACCCTGTGTCCCTCAACATATCCATCCCCCCAATGTGTGACTGCTGATCCTGGAGAGGGTAACAAGAATTACTTGAAATTCAATTTTCTTTGTGGTTCTATGTATTTATAGCTTGATTTCTTGAACTCTGGATAGACTCAGAATTGCATCTCCAAATGTGAAGGGGTTGGGGTCTCCATCGAAACACACCCATGTTAATGGTTACATGAAAAAAACTTAAACCAAGCATAGTTTTCTTGCAAGAAATGCACAGGAAAGGGATAGAAATATCCTCCCCAGGTCCACCTTTGCAACTCAGTACACTACAGGTGACTCAAACAAATCAAGGGGAGTAGCAATACTTTTCCTGGACTCATGCTGGTTCTCTGGGGCCATTTTGGCTGGGTGAGTTCTTAAACTTTTTAAACTGTGAGTCACTTCTGTGGGTCACTGGAGGTGGAGCTAGATGCCTAATTCTATATAACTTCTGGCACATGCACGTGCCATTGGGAAGATTTAGGATAAAGAGAAGGTGACCTGGGAGCAGCATTTGAGGGGTTCTCCTTTCATTTTTCACTTTCCCTTATACACTTTTTTTGTTAAGGGGCTCATGGACTTTTGATCAGAGGAAGTGAGTCATAGATTTGCCTCCAGAACAAGCCAGCAGCCAGGAGCTCTCTATTGAGTTATAACTCCAGTTGATTGAGCTCACTGACAGAGCTTGGGGACAAAGGCCAAACCAACCTGGGTGTTTAACAGGGGACCTTTTGAGGTGGAAGCCCACAGTCTTGTTTCAGTATCTCCTTAAGAATTCCCAGTATGGACACTGAGGAACCTGCTACATTCATCTGCAGCATTGTGGGATGTTCGTCTTCTTATCAATAGATGTGTGGAAGTTCACCTGCACCAAGTGCAAGTTGGTAGCCCTGTTGGAAGAGAAGGTCCAGCAGCTGGAGGCCCAGGTATCTACAGTTCAGTATCTTAGGGAGAAAAAGTTTTTCCTAGACAGAATAGACCAGGTCTTGGACAGGAAACACACAGAGGAAGTTAATGGGGAGAAGGTCACTGCACATACACAGGAGGTAGATGGTTGGAGGAATGTCACACACTGAAGTAGGGAAACCAGGGATCATTCTGGGAGCTTACCGCTACAGAATTGATTTGACGCTCTCTTCCTAATCAGGGATGATGAAGAAGAGCAGCAGGGAAAACTTCAGAGACAGTGCAGGGGAGCCTGAGAGTTCCACCAAAGAGAACAGCTGCTGCTAAGCTTTGGAGGAGGTGTGTGATGGTGGTGGTGGTGGACTCCTTGCTGAGGGGCACTGAAGCAGTGGTTTGTGGCCCTGACAAGATGTTCCAGGAGGTGTGTTTTCTCTCTGGAACAAAAAACAGTGATGTGACAGTCAGGCTGATAAGACTTGTCTTCCTTTTGGTCCATGTAGGAACCAATAATACCGCAAGGGATAGCCTTCAGAATATCAGAAGGGATTAAGAGGTTTTTGGTAAGAAACTGAAAGAAATGAATGCATAGGTTGCCATCTCATCTTTTTGCCAGTTGAAGGGCATGGTCCAGGTCCAGGAAGGGAAGAAAATAGCAGATGTGAATAACTGGCTACACAAACAGTGCCACCAAGAACAATTTGGATTCTTGGATCATGGTCTGTAGTTCCATGAGGGTAGATTTCTGGATTCAGATGGGTTGCATCTCACACCAGTTGGCAGAAAATTTTTTGCCAATAGTCTCAAAAATTTGAAATGGAGGGCTTTAAACTGAGTTATATGAGGGACAGAAACATTATTCTGGAAGGCAAAACTGTCATAAAGGGAACAAGGCAAACAGTGCAAGGACTCAAGAATGGGAGGCAAAAAAATTTGCACAGGCAGCAAGTAGGAGGGACACATGATCTTAGATGTCTCTACACTAATGTCCAGAGCATGGGAAATAAGCAATATGAATTTGAATTCCTAGCACGACAAAGCAAATATGATATAATAGGCATCACTGAAACCTTCTGGGATAAATCTCATGATTGGAATGTAGTAATAGAGGAGTATAACTTTTTTAAGAGAAATAGGCCAAACAGGAAAGGAGGAGGATTCGCATTATATGTCAGGGATATTTACACCTGTGAAGAAGTCCAGAACTTCAATGCTGGAAGCCAGGTGGAGAACATCTGGATAAAAATTAAAGGGAGGGAAACAACAGGGATCTTAGTGTGTGAGTCTACTACAGAACCCCAAGTTGGATGGAGGAATTGGATGATGCCTTTCTGCAACAGATGACAATACACTCAGAAAGGAGAGATGTAGTAGTGATGGATGATTTCAACTATCCTGGTATTTGGTGGAAGTCAAACTCAGCCAAAACCTCAAGGTCTAGCAAATTCCTTACTTTCCTCGAAGACAATTTCATTGTCCAAAAGTTGGAAGAGGCAATAAGGGTATCAGCTATTTTAGATCTGATCTTAACCAACATGGATGACCTGGTCAATGGGGTGCAAGTGGTGGGATTCTTAGGTGGGAGTGATCATGTTCTCCTGGAGTTTGTTACACAGTGGAAAGGAGAAACCAGGCATAGTCAGCATGCATTCTAGACTTTAGGAAAGCTGATTTCAGTAAACTTGGTAAAATACTGAAGGTGATCCCATGGTCAGGAATACAAAAGAGAAGGGAGTTCAGGAAGGATGGGAATTTCTCAAAAGGAAGATACTGAAGGCACAATTTCAAATTGTTCCAATGAGGAGGAAGAATGTGAGGTGTCTCAAGATACCTGGATGGATGACTAAGGAAGTTACAACTGAGCTAAGTTTTAAATGGAACATGTATAAGAACTGGAAAAAAGGGGGAATCATTAAAGAGGAATTCACACAAACAGTGAACACATGTAGGGGTAAAGTCAGAAAACCTAAAGTGCAGAATAAACTCAGGCTTGCTAGAGAGGTTAAGAAGAATAAAAAGGACTGTTTTGGGTATGCCCTAGGAAAATGAAGAACAAAGAAATAGTAGGGACACTGCACAGAGAAGATGGCAAGATGCTAACAGGAGACAGAGAAAAGACAGAACTACACAACACCTTCTTTGCCTCAGACTTCTCAGAAAAAGAAAAGGGTGTTCAACCTGAGGAAAATGGAGCAGAGGACACAATAAGGGAAATGCAGCACAGAATAAGTAAAGAGGAAGTACAGGAATACCTGGTTAACTTAGATGAATTTAAGTCTCCAGGACCAGATGAACTACATCCAAGGATATTAAAAGAACTGGCAAATGTAATCTCAGAGCCATTGGCAATAATTTTTGAGAGCGTCAAGAAAACAGGAGAATTCCCAGCAGATTGGAGGAGGGAATTCTCCAAACATTGTCTCCATCTTCAGAAAGGGAAAAAAAGAGGATCCCAACAATTTTCATCTAGTTAGACTGACATCAATACCAGGAAATATTCTAGAGCAGACAATTGAACAGAGAGTCTGTGAACATTTAGAAGGGAATCACAAAAAGTCAACATGGGTTTCAGAGAAACAAATCATGCAAAACAAATTGATCTCTCACTCACTCTCTCTCTTTCTATAGAATTACCAGCTTTGTAGATGAAGGGATGCTGTGGATATAGCATATCTTGATTTCAGTAATGCCTTTGACAAGGTTCCCCATGACATTCTGCCAAACAAACTAGTAAAATGTGGGCTAGACAAGGTAACTGTTACATGGATTTGTAACTGGTTGACTGGCTGAATCCAAAGGGTGCTCAACATTGGCTTCTTTTCATCCAGGAGAAAAGTGACCAGTTGGATGCCACAGGGTCCTGTCCTGGGTCCAGTGCTATTTAACATCTTTATCAATGACTTGGATGAAAGAATAGACGGCATGCTTATCAAATTTGCAAATGACACCAAATCAGGAGGATTAGCTAAAGCCTCAGAAACAATATGAAAATTCAAAATGACCTCAATACCAGTTGGTATGGAGTCCCGTTGAGAAGCCTCCTTGATTGCCTCCAGCAGGCTTCTCCAAGAACATGGCTATCAATTCACTTCAAGAACCTAATTTTCGAATCAGAAGCATTCCCCTGGAATAGGGAATCCAGACGTTTCTAACGGGATAAATGTATGAATGCTCGGAGGTCTCGCTGCCTAGATGGACTGTGTTTCACAGAGGTGGGGAGATCAGGAGCATTTCTAAGCCTGAGAGAACGCAGCCACATTTCTGTAATCTTCCTGTTTGGGAAGACTAGGGACTCCTCCAACTCTTTTTTTTTTCTTTTTCTTTTTCTCAATAACATCTTATTGCAAATGTTTGGAAAGTTTGGTTTTGTCTTGGACACTTTACTTCTCAAAATATGGTCATTTAGGAATGCTAAAAGCATATAGGGATATAGTAAGTGAATATTTTGAATAGACTCCATAGTGAAAACCCAGAAAAGCAATCTATAGAAATATAAAAAGGAGATAAGAGGGAAATCATAGAATCATAGAGTTGGAAGAGACCACAAGGGCCATCCAGTCTAACCCCCTGCCATGCAGGAACTCCCAATCAAAGCATCCCCGATAGATGGCCATCCAGCCTCTGTTTAAAGACCTCCAAGGAAGGAGACTCCACTATTCTCTGAGGGAGTGTGTTCCACTGTCAAGCCGCCCTTACTGTCAGGAAGTTCCCCCTAATGTTGAGGTGGAATCTCTTTTCCTGGAGCTTACATCCCTTGTTTCGGGTCCTAGTCATGTTTAGTTTCATCTTAATTTTCTTCGACTATAAGTGATTTGGAAGCAGAAAGAGCTGAGAGGACATAAAGTTGCTGTAATAGAAAGAGACTGCCTGCTGATATTTTTGAGACTCAATTCAAACATAATTGGGTAATATACTTTATAGAATCACTCAGAGAAAAGACTTTTGCTGGTATTTCTTGGAGGAATCATTTAACTACGAGTTTAAAACTTAAAGAAATAATCTCCCTAGATTTGAAAGAGGATATTGAAGGGTTAATGATCTTACCAGACACCTTGGGAGGAACGTGCGGATTTCGTTGAGAGCATGGGGCAATTGTCTTAGTAACGATTCGGGCTGGATGGGCTGCTTCCTTCAGCTTGGCCTGACCTTGGTAGAGGATTCTATGGGAAGTGAGTTGGGAGGAAGGGAATCGATAGAGGTCAACGAGACGGAAAGACAGAGCGTCACTCCAGAAAAACAACTGCTCTCAATGGAATTATAGAGTTATAAAGGATAGAGAAGACCTTCTTCTGACCATAGAGAAAAGATGGACTAGCTTCCTGGTTTGGCTACATGCGGACACTGTGTGCCATAAAAGGAAGAGATTTTTAATATTTAGATTTTCTGCCTTTTTCTCTGCTCCCTTTCACCTGTTAATATTCGATCTCCACAGTTTCTGAATTTGTCACTTTCTTGTTTAGTTTGTTAGCAGTATTTTGATCAGTGACCCTATTTGGTAAGCAAACTTAAGATAACCTATCAGTTTTCACTAAGATTATTAATTATGCAAGTAATTTGTTTAATATTGACTGGAAATAAGCAAATGTAGGTGATATAGAGGAAATTATTGACTTTATACCTAGAGGAGAAGAAAATTAGAATAGGGGTTCCTATAGAAAATTTTATAATCTTAATTAAGCCATAATTGTAATTAATTAATTGTTAATTGAGTATTTCTAAGTAAGACAACAATTGAGTATAAATATTCCCTTCTAGGCTATTTTGGGGAACTGTTGTGATTTGATTAGTTTGCTCTAGAATTTATTTCTTATATTGTGATTTGCTCTTAATATATTTCCTTCACTGTAAGGTGCAAGCCTTCTCTTTTCTTTTTTAGTGCAACAGAGGGTTTGATCATGATGTCAAGAAATCAACTGGCCAAAATGCAAAATCAAAACCAAACTCAGACTTTAAGACGTACCTCTATAGATCAATCAAAAAATTCTGATACGAACCTTCTGGATGAAATTAGAAAATGTATTAAACAAGAAAAGCAGGAGTTTAAAGTTGAAATACGTCAAGAAATCAGAGCGGAAATTCAGGAGATTGGCCAAACAATTGATAGAATTACAAATGAACTTTCAGCTGTTAATCATAGAGTTGGAAAGCTAGAATATAAGGGAGAGAAACTGTCTGAAGAACTGGAAGAGGTCAGGAAACAAAGAGAGAAAGACTTAGATGAAAAGGCAGTTTGGAACCAAAAATTACGTGAAAAATGTCTTAAAATCCGTGGTTTGCTGGAAAATAAACATGAGAATCTCCACTGACATTGGACAGTTATCAGATTCAAATCCTGAAGGATATCCCCACTAGAATCCTTAGAAGGAGAAAGGAATATGCCTTCTTGACTGTATTTTTGAGGCAACATAATGTTCCTTATAGGTGGGGATCTCCAGATGGAATAATTTTCTGGTGGGGAAAAAGAAGGGTAGTTCTGAGGAGCCTAGAGGAGGCCCAAAGATTTTGGGACTGTGAAGAAAGAAAGGGGAAATTTAGAGATAGGCCATCTGAAAATCCAGAACAAGATGAACCTTTAAGCAGCTCAGAAAAATGTATTAGTAGCCCGTCTGGAGATGACAATTTTTGAAATGATAAAGATGTACAGGAAGAAGTGGGAGCGGTAAATTGGAGACATGGAAATCGAAAAGGAGTAAGAGTGAAAGAAATTTCATCAGAGTTAGAAGACCTGAGCAAAGATGGAGATATAACCAATGAAGGGGATATAGGAGAAGCATAATGAGTAAGTGTTGCTCTCTCTATCCTCAATGGAGAACTTTAAAATCTTAAGTTGGAACGTAAGGGGGCTAAACACCCCGCAAAAAAGGAAAAAAATATACCATCACATTGGCAAAATCAAGGCTGATATAATTTGTTTGCAGGAAACTCATATTCATTCTAAAGATGTAAAATATCTTGAAAATAATAGATTAGGGAAAGAATATGCAGCCACAGCCCCAAATTAAAAAAAAGGAGTGGTAATTTATGTAACAAATAAATGTGATTCTAAACTTATAAAATCAGACCCGAACGGACAATATATAATAGTAGAAGTAAATGTGAAAGGAGAAAAATTAACAGTATTGGGAGTCTGTGCACCCTTAACTAATAAAGGGAATTACTTTGATCAGATTTTGAAGGAATTATTGAATACTGAAAACAATCTAATAATATCTTTAGGAGATTGGAATGGCGTAATTGATCCTCAAATAGACAGGCTTTCATCCAACACGACTAAAAAAAACCAGGGGAAACTGCCAAAAAGTTTTTTCAATTTTCAGAAAACTTTGACTTTAAAAGATGCCTGGAGGACATTGTATAAAAATGCTAAAGATTATACCTACTTTTCTCAGGTACACTCCTCCTGATCTCTAATTGACATGTTTTTACTTTCTCCTCAGTTATGTAACCGCGTTAACTAAATTGATATCTTGTCGACTGTATGGTCAGATCACAATCCTTTATTAATGAAAATGCAGATTGGTCCCAAAGATTATAGATGGAACTTAAATGATAATCTATTAAAAAATGAAAAAATACTTAAGGAAGTTCAAGAGCAATTACAATTATATTTCCAGCAGAATTTGAACCAGGAAACTCATATAAAATTTGTGTGGGAAGCTTCAAAGGCATTTATAAGAGTTTTTTCATGGAAAAAAAGCATAGAGATAAAGAGGATAAGAGAGAAGAAGATGAATGAATTAGAGCAGGAATTAAAACATAATGAAGATAAACTAAAAGTTAAGACTAATTTAAAACAAAAAGTAATTGATAAAATAAAAAATGATATTCAAAGAATACATAGTCAAATATCTTCTTTAACTATGGAAGAAATGTATAAGAAGTTAAAATTTACTAAACAAAGGTATTTTGAATTTTCAAATAAACCTGGGAAAATGTTAGCTACAATGTTAAAGAAAGAGCGGGGGAAAGGAATCATTATAGAATTAAAAGAGGGTGAATCTACTTTCACTTCCCAATCACATCTAAAAAGAATTTTATTGAATTTTTATGCAAATTTATACAAGGAAAAGGATGAGAATATCATTTTTATCAAATCATATCTAAAAGAACAATCTCTAATCAAAGTTCCGGAAGACCATAAAAAAGATTTAAATAAAAAAATAGAACTACAAGAACTTTTGGATGTGATTCAAAATATGAAATCAGGTAAATCTCTGGGGCCTGACGGCTTTACCGTAGACTATTATAAAAAATGCAGAGATCAAATAGCTATTCCTTTGTTGCAAACAATGAATAGTGTTCTTGAAGGTTCTTTCCCCAATTCTTGGAGGCAAGCAAACATTGTGCTTATTTCCAAAGAGAATAAAGATAAATCGGACTCAAGGAATTATAGACCAATTTCTTTGTTAAACAACGACTATAAAAATTTTGCTGCAATTTTGGCTAACAGGATTAAGAAATGGTTGTCATCATGGATACACAATGATCAAGCAGGATTTCTTCCAGGTCGGATGATAAAAGATAATACCCGACATCTAATTAATCTGATAGAATATCATAATAAGAAAATCAATCATATATTGGCCTTAATCTTTTTCGATATTGAAAAAGCTTTCGATAACATCAGCTGGACTTTTATGCAAAATTTGTTAGATAAATTAGATATAGGATCAAACATGAGTAAATGGATTGGTTCAATTTATCAAAGTCAAGAAGCCAAATTAATAGTAAATGGAGAAACAACGTCATCTTTTATGATAAATAAGGGTGTTAGACAAGGATGCCCTTTATCTCCTTTATTATTTATCCTGAATTTTGAATTGTTAATGAATAATATAAGATCTAGTCGAGATATTTATGGTATTAAGATAAGAAAACAAGAACATAAAGTGAAAGCATTTGCAGACGACTTGATGGTTTCACTCTCTAATCCATGTGATGGTATAGATTCTCTTTTAAAAGTGTTAGCTAGATTTGGGAAAGCAACAGGTCTAAAAATAAATAGGGAGAAAACAACAATGTTACTAATGAATTTGAACTCAGAGGAAAGAAAGTAATTAATATGAATCTCTAAATTTCAGGTTACAAATATAGTGAAATGTTTAGGAATAAATTTCACAACCAAAAATGGAGACTTATTTAAAAATAACTATGATAAAAAATGGGCAGAAATTAAAGAGGACTTAAAGAGATGGTCAAAAGTTAATATTTCTTGATTAGGCAGAATCAAAACCATTAAAATGTCTGTATTACCTAAATTAATCTATTTATTCCAAAATATACCAATATTGTTAAATGATAAACCCTTTCATAAGTGGAATCAAGAAATCTCCAGATTTATATGGGAAGGGAAGAAACCGAGGATAAAGTTTAAATTGTTACAGGACTTTAAAGAGAGAGGGGGACTAGGACTACCAAATTTTAAAAATTATTACTATGCATGCTCCCTATTTTGGCTAATTGATTGGTTTAAGCTTGAAGAAGAAAAAAATCTTAACTTGGAAGGATATGACAATATCTACGGATGGCATGGTTATTTATTTTATGATCAAATTAAATGTCATAAAGATTTTAATGACCATTACCTTTGTAGATCTTTGTTGAGAGTATGGCTTAAAGTTAAACAAAAATGGCAGGATGTTCTTCCGACATGGACAGCAATTGGTGAAGTGGTCTCTAAAGGCAACAAATTTGGAAAGGAAAAGTGGCTCACATATAAAGATTTGATTATCATGGAAGATAGAAATATAGAAATAAAACCTCAGAAGGAATTAAATGCTGAAGGTTATAACTGCAACTGGTTCTCATATAAACAAATTAGAGAACGTTTCCTGATAGAACAATTGGGTTGTTAGATGAACAACTTGAGGAGATAATATGGTCAACAGATAAGCATAAGATAGCTAAATTTTACAGATTACTCCAAACAATAGATTTGGAATTTGAATTAATAAAACCTACAATGTTAAAATGGGCTCAGAATTTCCACCATAATGTAAACTTAGATCAATGGGAGAAGTGCTGGAGAAAAAGATTAAAATATACACTTAGTTATAATATAAGAGAAAATTTTTAAAAAATGTTTTACCGCTGGCACTTGACGCCTGTTCGTTTGGCTAAATTAAATAAATCTTATTCAAATCTTTGTTGGAAATGTAAGGAAAAGGTTGGTACGTATTATCACCTTTGGTAGGAATGTAAAAGGGCAAGAAAATTTTGGTTATTGATTGGATCTTTTTTAGGTGAAATGTTAAACTATAAATTAAAACTTGACCCCCAATTGTTCTTGATGGGTATTTGTATTGAGGAAAATCTGGAAAAGAAATATGGGAAAATAATTTTTTATTCTCTTTCGGCGGCCAGGATTTTATATGCTTCCAAATGGAAAACAGGTGATATCCCGCTCCTCCAAGAATGGATAACAAAATTGATTGACTTCATGGACATGGATAGACTTACAGGGCTAATTAAAGGAAATAGTTATGAAAAACATAAAGACGACTGGGCAGTGGTGATAAATTTTCTTAAGCAGAAAGGGATTAAGATGTAAATAGAATTTTTCTCTGTGACTGGATGAACTATAATATTTTGTTTAATAGATTTGTATGGTTTATTTAATATGTTTTTTTCACTATGGAAATTTGATGAAGGAACAGTAATAGAGGAGAAAAGGACTATAGTAATATGTAAGTAGGTTTTAATGTTTATTATTTCAGCTAATTTGTATAAGATACAACTGAACAAGTCTAAGTATTAAAATGAACGACAGGATGACTGAATTAAGGATGCATAAAGAAGTCAAGTTATCAGTCAAAAGGGCAAGACAAACCAAATGAGGAAGTCATTTTTAATTTATATAAAATATCTGTCATAATTGTTTGTTTTTGTTTAAAGATTTATATGCTATGGAAAAGAATGATAATATGACTGTATGTGTAAGACTATCAAGTGATTGTATTTCTTTTTAATTTTAATTAATAAAATTTATTTTAAAAAAATGTCCTCAATAGATTAGAAAGCTGGGTGAATGCTAACAAAATGAATTTCAACATGGAGAATTGTAAAGCACTAGGGCAAAAAAAAAAAAAAGCAATGCATAGATATAAGATGGGGGACACCTGGCTTAACGAGACTACATGTGAAAGGGCTCTAGGAGTCCTAATAGACCACAAGTTGAACATGAGTCAACAGTGTGATGCAGCAGCTAAAAAGGCCAATGCGATTCTAGACTGCATCAATAGACGTATAGTGTCTAGATCAACGGAAGTAATAGTGCTACTGTATTCTGCTTTGATCAGACCCCCCCTGGAATACTGTGTCCAGTTCTGGGCACCACAATTCAAAAAGGATGTTGAGAAACTGGAGCATGGCCAAAGGAGGGCGACTAAAATGGTGAAGGGTCTGGAAACCATACCCTATGAGGAATGACTTAGGGAACTGTGTATGTTTAACCTGAAGAAGAGATTGTTAAGAGGTAATATGATAGTCCTGTTTAAGTATTTGAAAGGTTCTTGTTTTCTGTTGCTCCAGAGAACAGGACCTGGAGCAATGGATGCAAGCTATAGGAAATAAGATTCCACCTCAACATTAGGAGGCACTTCCTGATGGTAAGGGCTGTTCAACAGTGGAATACTCTCCCTCAGAGAGTGATGGAGTCTCCTTCTTTGGAGGTCTTTAAACAGAGGCTGGATGGCCATGTGGGAGGTATGCTTTGATTTTGAGTTCCTGCATGGCAGGAGTTGGACTGGATGGCCCTTGTGGACTCTTCCAACTCTATGATTCTATGATTCTAAGTCCATTCCAGCCCAACATAATACGCACTTTCTGATTTTGAAAGGAACCATAGCAAACACCACTCTCATACTGGCAACCTTTTAGTCTCCCAACTCTAATATGCAAGCCTTTATGTCATCCTTCCTACAAACCTTGAGGGAGATGGCAGTAGGGACCACTATTTTTTGGGAGAGATGCAAATGAGGTGCTTGACTGTAACATGGACAAATCCCACCATATTTTCAAGACTAAAAGAAAGCTATTCGGACTTTATATCTAAAGAAGGGATGGAGAATATTTTACCCATCAGCTAGGATTTACACCTTCTATTCACACACACACACCACTTACTCTAGAATAGATTACTTCCTTGTATCACGATCCTCTCTTTTCAATGTCATTGATGTCCAGATAGAACCTATAGTCTATTCCAACCATTCAGCCACAGTGCTGAACTGGCAGTTAAACCCAGACTCACGGAAACTTCGCAATTGGAGTTTTAACCCCAGCCTTCTCAATCTGGACATATCTCCATTGTTAGCTCCATACACCAGGGATAGGCAACCTTTCCCCTTTAAGGGCCGAGGGACTTCAAATCCCAGAATCCCAGGAGCTATTGGCCAACATGGGACTATTGGCCAACTTGGCTGAGGCTTCTGGGAGCTGAAGTCCCTCAGCCCTTAAAGGGGAAAGGTTGCCTACCCCTGCCATACACCAATCCAACCTTGTTGAATGCAAACCCAATGACTGAAGCCATAAATACTAGCATTATAGCCTTGTTTCATTCTACTTTATTTTATGAAAGACCAATGCATTAGAGCACATGGTATTAAAAGCTAATGACATTAATACTCAGAGACTGCAAACTTTTGTCTGAGAAAAATGTCTTCCTTAAAAGATGATGCCAAATTGATTTCTTTCTTTTAAAGAAAGGTTTATTTTAAAGCAAACCCTGTTTTGTTCTATGTGAATAACAGCCTGTCTTTCACAGTTAATTGCGACTTGTCTCCTTGGATGTCATCATTTGCATAATTGTGATTCTTTTCAATAAAAAAGGGATTATATAATCTTGGGGAAGCAAACATCATAATATTTAAATTTACATGAAATTAAAAGAATAAGTGCACCATGGTAACAGTACTATTACCTTCAAACAAAAGAATTTAATCTTTAAAATTACACTTCTTGTATGGCAGGGGAAGGGAGAATCCCTTTCCAGATCCACTGTTTCTCAAAATTAAAACATGAGGCTGTCAGAACCTAAATGATTTTTGGTTCTGCCATTATGTATGAAGTTGGGAAATGTGTATATAAATCCTGTATTGGTTTGTGTTGTATGTATATATACATATAGAATGTGTTATCTTTATTAGGCAAGTTTAAATTTTGGCACCAATTTCAGAGAACAATTGAGAGGAGTTTTACTGCAGTTGCTGAGCAGAAATCAAAAGATTACATTGCAGTTACTAGGCAGAAAAACAAAAGGTTGTAGTACAGTCACCAGGCAAAAGTCAAGTGGTTACATAGAAGTCACAGGGCAGAAATGAAAAGGTTACATTACAATAACCAGGCAGAAGTCAAATTGTTACACTGCAGACAGGCAGGGCTAGGTATCTTTAGCCTATATACAGGGACAATAAGGCAGTGACAGGCACTCTTAATCTAAACACTGGCTAATCACTACTGTCCTTGGTCTGCAATAAAATCTTTTTGTTCTTTCATCAAGACTATTGCCTGAATCCTTGAAACATTCTGACTAATCCTGACAGAGGCAATTCTGAAATGCATGTCAATTGCAGATTCATGGAAACATTTGCATCATTTGAGGTTAATTTTAGAGTTGTGTAAGACAGACAGCCACCACAATAAAGAGAATAATTAGAACTCAGCACTTCAGTCAGCACCCTCATTAATAGTAAGTATCTCCTTTCATCAATGTGTTGCATCCTTATCCCACTAATGTTTGAGGAATACATTCTTTGGGAATTCCAAAATGACTTGATTTTATCCATATGGGTCAGAGTATTTTGGAGATTGGAGCACAGGCATCCTTTAGATTTCATGCTTCTCTAAATTTTGCAATGCTCTTCTCCAATCCAAACATATGTATACTATGTTTCCCAAATGCATAGAAAATACATGTTTTAGGATATTTTAGGATGAAACGAGGGAAAGGATAAAACAAGAGGGTAGTTTAAAAATTATTATTATTATTATTATTATTATTATTATTATTATTATTATTATTATTCCATTTATAAATACATATTTTATGGGATTCTTAAAGAGATAGCTATGTAAGTTTGTTTCAGGTACAATAAAAAAAATGGTGGGAGCGGATGAAGGGATCCAGTTACACCTTTGAGACTAACTACTTTATCTTAGCCTGAGCTCTTGTGGACAACTCCATTCCATTTCCTCAAATCTACTTCCTCAGGTGTGCATCATGTTCAAAAAGTTCATGCTAAGATAAACTTGGCTAAGGGCCATCACAGACCAGCCTAAAGGGCTGGCCTGGGGGTGGAGTTGGGGCAGGGCAGCTGTATGCCAGTTATCCCAACTTCGCCCCAACCCTGTCCTGATGCTGCATGCACATTCTCATGGCATGTGGCATCAGGACAGCCTGTTGGTGCAGCGTGCGTACACGCTGTGCCAAAAAAGCGCAAAAAAGCCACCGCAGCTGAAAGGGCAACCTTTTGCCACCCCAAAAAGGAGCAGCATTTTGCCACTCTTTTGGAGGTGGCAAAAAGAAGGATCAGGGTTGCAGCGTGCGGTTGCCATCTGTATCAGCCCTAAGACTCAGGTGCATAACTCAGAGCATAGAAAACAAGTAGAGTGTTTGGTTAATAACTAAAGATGGAAAGAACAGTGACACAATTGTGTTGTGTACTATAAATCCTCAAGCCAAGTTTAAGACATGAGCAATAACTTTCTAGAAGAAATGACCAAATATTTTAAAGAGACAAGCTATTGGTAGGAGCAGGAAACTTCAAGCACCCTGATATTTTTTGGAAGTCAAACTCTATCAAGAATGTCATTTCCAGTAAATTCATCTCTTGCATTGCAGTTTATTGTGCAGAAAGTGGAAGAGGCAATAAAGTCTTTGGCTATTGGCTATTTTGGCTATTGCCTATTTTGGATTTATCTTAACTAACACAGTTGAACTGGTCAACAGGGTGGAATTAAATGCCATACTCATTGGGCAAGAGTGACCACCTTCTCCTGGTATTTGTTAGACAGAGGAATGGGGAATCCAAACTTAATTAGACATGTAGTCTGGATATGAGAAAACTTATTTTTATAAGTTTAAGGAGACAGTTGGTAAGCTCCCATGGCCAGAAATTGTTTGTCTAGAAATGACCCTTTCAGTCAGAGGATGCTTATGCCAATTTGTACAGCAAGAAACATTTATGATGATATAAAGAGAGAAATGAAAAGGATCATATTCGTCACTCTAATCAACACATGGGGCTGTTGACATCCAAATCAAAAGTTCTTTTGGTTCAGTTGGTAAATGAAACCTGCATGTAACTAAGAATATAGAAACCCTTTATTAACAACTTCACTGCAGATCAGTAGTTTTTACATTTATTTTTCACAACTACCAATAAGCAATTATTGTTCAGCCTGTACAAAGCTTCAGTGCACTCATTTGTTCAGAGCAATTTTTTTAAATATTAAATTTTAAGATGGAATCAGTCCAGAGTCTTTTAGTGCACAACTCAAGAAAGAGCTCAACATCAAAGCTATTCTTTGGCAGACAGCATGGGAACTGTTTTTTGTTTCCAAATGCCTCTGATTAGATATTTTTAAAAAGTTATTGCTGCCACCAACAGGTTGAGCTCATTGTGCTATGTTACCATAACTTAGGGCCTAAGGGCCTCGGCAGACGACTAAAAGAGTCGTCTTCCGGGCAGGGAAGAGGAGGGGCAGCCGCACGAGCAGCGCCCCTTCCTCTCCCCGAGGTCGCCCCCAGAAGCGCCGGCCGTCCGCACGGCCGGTGCACCGGGGATGACCTCATGGCGCAGCACCCACATGCGCTGCGCCGTTTGAGTCAGGGAAAGTGCGCCCACCGCTTTTAGGGCGCACTTTCCCTGAAATCTAAAAGGAGCACCAATTTGGTGCTCCTTTTAGATTTGCCGCAGGGGCGCTGCGGTGCGGAGCCTCCACTCTGCCGGCACCCCGACCCGCAGCGACTGGGAAGCAGTCGTCTGCTTCCCTCCTAAGCAGACTGCCAGAAATAGTGCACATTAAATTGAGACACTGCCCTGGCTCAGTGCTAGGGAATCATGGGAACTGTATTTTATTGTGGTACCAGAGCTCTCTGACAGAGAAGGCTCAATGTTCCAGAAAAAAATACAATTCCCATGACTCCTTAGCACTGAGCCAGGGCAGTGCCTCAATTTAATGTGCACTATTTCTGGCAGTCTGCTTAGGCCTATAGATACCAATATTCAGATTAACAACAAATCCTGAACTCATATATTTCTCCCAATGGAAGCTCCGTACAGACTATTCCAGAGTCTTCCAGTTAAATCAAAATTTAATAGAAAGCGTGACTAGGAATGTTTCCTTTGTAGACTAGTTTTTTTTTTTTTTTAATAATCTCCTTCACTATAAAAATGGATAAGTACTGTACTGGAATTTCTATTATTTATTTCACACACAGCTGTTAACTTTAACTCACCTGATCCACACTTCCCAGACTAATTAGTAATTTGGAATATACTCCTCCTATGGGTCCCCAAATCCCAAAATTTCTATAGTCTAAGGACTGGCATTTGCTCTCCCTGTTCTCTTTTACAGCAGTTGGAAAGATTTAAAAAAGTATATGGCTAATTATTTGCTCAGTGAAAATCTGGGGGGGGCTCTCTGGGGAGTAAAAGTATACAATGCAACAACCTATAAAAAGAAAGGAGGAGACTGGTATATAGCTCTTATTCCATCTTGCATATCTGTCAATAAAAATGTGATTGGTTGATTGCTGACCAACTTGAAATAATGAAACCACACACATGACATGGGTTATAAAATGGGCCACTTTATTTAAATTAACCTATTTGTTTTTGAAATCTTCAAAACTTGAAGAAATTAACCTAGTGTGGGAGCAGCTGAGGCAGATGATCTATTTCTCAGACCACCTCCTTAGTTTCCCCTGGGAGAAACACCTGAGCACCAAGGAAAAAAGCCATAATTGGGTTGCTCCTTGGCTAAATCTCATCTGGAACGCCAATCTGAGATTTCTTCCCTCAATTTACAGGACTTGACTGAGGATTATATCCCAGATCAGCCCTAAGGAAGGTCTCTTTACCTAACTCCTTATTCACACAACCAAAGGAGAAAGTTTAAGAGGCCTAAACTTCACCCAAAGATGGTGCCAAGGTGTTCACCATGCAGCTAATTATCCCCTGTCAACTAACAGTGACTGCATAATTAAGCCCACACCCAAGCTAATTGTCAAAGTCCTCAAACAACAGTGTGAGGTAGGCAAAAAAAAAAAAAAACCCTTGGAAAGGGGAGAAAATTCCTAGCCACCCCCAAAAGAGATCACTAAAGCCACACTGAAGAAGAGGCAGGAGAGTGGGACAATAATTAAAAGAGGGACTGGGCAGGGTGTCGCTGTTAAATAGGCTTGGCTCCCACCTGCCCTTTTCCCAAACATGGCACTGTGCACCATGTCTGATTTGTTACTGGCCTCCATTCATAAGGCAAGCAAATGCACGTCCCTGGCCAGTGTGTGGCCCTGGGGAAGTGAATTGTTGATCAACTTGAAAGAATGAGACCAGACACATGACATGGGTTGTAAAATGGGCCACTTTATTTAAATTAACTTAGTTAAATGTTTTTGAAATCTGCAAAACTTGAAGGAATTAACCTAGGGTGCAAGCAGCTGAGGCAGGTGGTCTATTCCTCAGACCACCTCCTCAGCTTCCCCTGGGAGAAACACCTGAGGAAAAAACCCATAATTGGGTTGCTCCTGAGCCAGATCTCATCTGGAATGCCAATCTGAGATTTCATCCCTCGACTCACAGGACTTGAGTGAGGATTACATCCCAGATCAGCACTATGGAAGGTCTCTTTCCCTAACTCCTTATTCACATGACCTAAGGAGAAAGTTTAAGAGGCCTACTTTTCATCCAAAGAGGGTGGCAAAGTGTTCACCATACAGCTAATTATCCCATATCAACCACCATGGATATGGGGCAAGTGTCTGCTTAGCCCCAATCCCCCACCAGGCTGGCCAAACAAGCCTGAATCGTCTTTTGCAGATTGGTAAGGAAAAGTTTGTTACATGAATTCCATCAAATGATGAATTCCATCAAATCTGTATAGTACAGGACGATCCAAAACATTATCAGGATGTGGTATATATTGTCCCAACCCTTGTCTCAATGCATTATGAATTTTGTTGTTGTCTTGACCCCCCCAAGCCCTGTTAAGTATACGGGGGTCACCCCCACAACTCAAAATTTTTCTTGGCAATGTACCTGACCAAATTACAGAAACAAAAGTTCAGCGATCCAAACTGGATTGGAAGTCATGGATAACTTGTAAAATAAAAGCTTTATCTTTCAACAAACCTAAGTCATTACCACCCAGGTGAATCACAATGATATGTGGTGGAGACCCTTGGCACTCCTCAAACAACATGGGCATCAAGCTGTGCCAAGGTAGCCCATCCATTTGATTCTATGACTTCAGATTCACGCAAGCCCAGTTGATGTCCAAGATAAAATTATGGCCTCAGATGAACACTCGATGTGGGCTCAATCACAGGCTAGAATCTGTAAAAGAGAAGACAACACACATTATAACTGTAGAAGTCACACATAACTTCAGAGTTCCAATTACTTATTGGTTTTATGGCCAGTAGCTCATAACCCAAAGCTGATGCATGCAACAGCAAAGCTTAGAAACAGGAGTTACAGAGTGAAGCCAAACAAAGTCTAGGTACTTGAGAATTTGGGGAGACAGGGGGGCGGGGCCTGAGCAATGGCTGGGTAAGGACTGCCTGGGTTTTCGGAGTGCTCGGAAATAGACAATTGCAGTAAAAAAAACCTCCCAAAGAGAGAAATGTTGACTCTTTGAGATGAATTTATAACAAGAAGATACAAGGAACATAAAAGGTAAAAAAAAATTATTATTATCTCAAGAGCAGACTTAAAATAGCTTACTTTCATTTTGTGGGGGACAGAGAATCACGGAGGAAGCTTGTCCGCAATTAAAAAAAAAAAGACTAACGAGGCAGCTAGAGGCTGTTAAAATTGGACTTTGAGATAAGGAATTAAGCTTTGTAACTGCCTTAAAGTGAACGGAATTAACCCACAAATCATAAGTGGCTAGAAGCTTGAATGAGAGGAGATAAAAGACGATAAAAGTACTATCCACTGTTGATTGCTTAAAAGGGAGGAACTGGGAGGTGAATAAAACGGAGTGAATATTAAATAAGTGTATATGTCAAAAAGGCCAAAAATATTAGGGGGAAAGCTTTGGAAGAGAGGTTTAAGACAAACTGAGAAAGATAAACCTTCAGATAGAGCCTTCGGAAGACTTGTTAGATTGGAACAAACTGAACAAAAAGAAATGTTAAGAAGCGCCCCTAAAAAAATGGCTGCTTCTACAAGTTCACTCCCAGAGAAGCAGGGAGAAGGAAAGGGGAAAGATAAAAAGCAACATCAAGAAAGTACAGATGCAGGAACAGGAGCAAAAGCAGGAATGACGAATTGAGAACAAATGAGGAGTATGATTACAGAAATTATGAAGCAGGAGAATGAG
>CM034705.1:21940146-21952955 GCA_020142125.1 Phrynosoma platyrhinos | reverse complement strand
AATCAATGGAGAGAGTACAAAGAGATTCCAAATAAAAAGAGGAACAAGATGAGGATGCTCCCTGTCCCCATTATTATTTTTATTGGTGATTGAAATATTAATAACAAGAATAAAAGAAAATGAGAAAATTCAGGGACTAAGAAAGAAAAAACATCAATATAAGATAAAAGCATTTGCGGATGACCTGGTAATTATTCTAAACAATCCATGTGATAGTGCAAAAGAAGTATTAAAAACATTAGAAGAGTTTGGAGAGATAATAGGATGTAGAATCAACAAGGAAAAGTCAGCCATCATTACAAAAAATATGACAAGAAATAAGGAAAAGGAATTGAGTGAAATTATGGGAATTAAGATACAAAATAATGTGAAATACCTGGGAATTAACATCTCTAAAAAAAATAAAACAATAGATCTGTACAAAATTAATTACATAAAAGCATGGAAAGACATAAAAAGAAACGACCAATTTGAATAAATTCATTCCAGATGATTCCTATCATTTCATCAGGAAAACCATTTAAATAATGGAACAAACATATTTCTAGGTTCATCTGGAATGGGAAGAAGCCAAGGGTTAGACTGAAAGCATTACAAGACCTCAAAGAAAAAGGAGGTCTAGGAGTTCCAAATTTGAAAACATATTTCGAAGCATGCACTCTCACATGGATAAAGGAATGGATAACTTTGAAAGAGGACAGATTGCTAGAATTAGAGGGAGACAATTTAAAATTTGGCTGGTATGCATATTTGCAATACGAGAAAGAATCAACAAATTACGAATCTGGAAAAAATACTGAAAGAAAATATATAGGAAAATACCTCAGTGGATCTCGCCTCTGGAGGCATTTCATAGAAGAGAAATAATATCAGATAACAACTGGCTCACCTACAAAACACTAATCAGACAACGGGAATAGAAATGGCTTTTAAAAACACAAGAAGAATTAAGAATCGAAGGTAATGGGATAAATTGGTTTACATATCTACAAATTAAAGACCGGTTTTAAAAAGATAGTAAGATATATGGTTTCGAAGAAAAAGAAATAAATCTGGATAAAATTTTACATAATGAATAAGATAAGATTATTGGAAATCTTTATAGATATTTACTAAGTTTGGAATTAGAAGAAGAGACAGTTAAGGACGAAATGGTCAGATGAATGAAAAATGTGGGACATACAACTGAGTTCCATGATTGGGAAAATGTTTGGATAAAAGTGACAAAATGCACATATTCACAAGATATAAAAGAGAATTTTTACAAAATGTTTTATCGATGGTATATGACACCAACTAAAATCTTTAAAATACCTTATTTTCCTGCGTATAAGACTACTTTTTTACCTGCAAAATCTGTGGCTAAAGTGGGGGGGGTTGTCTTATACGCTGGATATAAGGATAATGAGGATAGAGGTGCTAAAACTCTATATTTTGACTGGAAAAATGGGGGGGGGGTCATCTTATACGCGGGTCGTCTTATACGCCAGAAAATACAGTATATAAGAATATGAGTAATCGATGTTAGAAGTGTAAAGAAAAAGAGGGAACTTTTTATCATTGCTAGTGGACATGTAGAAAAGCAAGAAAATATTGGAAAGGTATTAATGACCTAATGAGTAAAATCTTGAATATGAAAATACAAATGAAACTGGAATTTTATCTATTAGGTGTGCTTGATGTGGAAATTGAGAAAAAATATGGGAAGATTTGCTTCTACATGACCAGGGCATCAAGAATATTATATGCTGGAAAATGGAAAACAAATACAATCCCAAGTAGAAAAGAATGGTTAATCAAATTGTTTGATACTATAGAAATGGACAAATTAATGCAAAAATTAAAATTCAGTGCCTTAGATAAATTGAGGGAAGAATGGAAACCAGTGATGAATTATCTAAAAAAAAAAAAATGGGATGAAATAGCAAAGATAGATTTATCATTGTGAATAGAAAAAGATGCCATTAATAATTCGAACATGAGTAATGGATTTGCTTGAGAAGGGGAGATGTAGTGAATTTGAAAGGAAAGTAATAAATGTTCCTTTCAAATTCACTAAACAAGTATATGTTTAAAAGCATGGGTCATCAACCTTTGTTGCCAGGGGGCTGGGGGGGGAAATGGCGTGGGGGCCAGGTGGGCATGCGCATGCTTGCCCCCGCATGTGTGCATGTGCACGATGCCCGCCATTGTGCGCATGCATGCGTGCATGGGGGCACCATTTTGGAAGGGCCAACGGCACCATGCGCATGTGCACAGTGCCACTGGGCCTTCCAAAATGGCATCCCGCATCCCGTGTGCATGTGTGCACAATGCGGGTGCCATTTTCGAAGTCCCCACTGGGCCTGCGCCGTGCAAATTTGCATGGGGCAGCCACCGTGGGGCCTTCCAAAGTGAGGCTTGCCACCGTGTGCATGTGCACACAGGCGCCGGCATACATGGGCGCTGGCATGCACGGGGCGCCGGCATGCACAGGGCTTGCGTGTAGGGCACCGGCAGACACGGGGCAGTGGTGATGGTGGTGGGACTGGTCCCAGGGCGGTCCCAAGGCCTTTGGAGGCCGCACCTGGCCTGCAGGCCGTAGGTTGCTGACCCCTGTTTAAGAGGATAGAACAAGGTGAAATCAAAATAGAGCAAGCTAGAAGAGAATATAATGTGGAAAATAAATGAACAAGTTTCAAAAATGAATAGCAGGGATAGAAAGTCAACAGAAGTCATTTTCTAACTGTTAGTCAGTAGAAAGGAAGGGAATGAAAGTGGAAGAGGAAAGAAAGTGAAGAATGTGACGAATGTGAGAGTAGGTGATAGAGAAGGTATGTGGAGGTGAGAAAGTTGGAGCAGGTAGATTGGCAAAGATAAGAAAGAAGAGGGAAACTGAGAAGAGATGGGAAGTGAATGGGAAGGAAGAACGGTAGTAGGAGTTGGATAGGGGAAGAGGCAGTGGAAGAATGAAAAGGAGTGTGAATAGAAAGAGTAGAAATGGGATGGAGAAGAGACATGGGTATAGAATGAAAATATAGAATAATGTTAAACTGAAAAAAACAACATTAAGCAAGCTATTGAAACATGATAAAGATAAAATATTGGTTTAAGTCAGGGGTAGGCAACCTTTTTGAGCCATGGGACGGGTTGCTGTCCCTCAGACAAATGGGGGGCTGAAGCACCAAAAATAAACAAATAAACAAATAAATAAATAATTAAAAAAATTAATTTTTTTAAAAAAAAATATGCATGCACCCTCTCTCAGTCCCAGAAAAGCCATGGCAAAACCCCTGTGGAGATTTTGCCAAGAAAACCCAAGAACAAGTAATATCAACAATAATCAATATAATCATGGCGGGGGGGGGGCAGCGGCTGCATCCGGCCCCCGGGCCTTAGGTTGCCTACCCCTGGTTTAAGTTTTTATGTTATTGTTGATAGATGATGGATAATTGTGTATTGAGAGTTGGAAAATGATAAAATGTGATGTGTTATTTTAATTAATAAAATTTATTTAAAATTTTTTAAAAAGCCTCTCTCATTCTTGCTCTCACATACACACACATGCTCAGCTGCACATTTTTTCTTGCTTGTTTTCTCTCTCACACCTTTGTCAATTAGTTACATACATTCTCTCAGTTCATGGTCTCCCTCCCTCCCTCACAGATACAGATTCACTTAAATTCTCAAACTCTCTCACATGCTAATTCTCTCTCACACATGCACTCTTTGACACTCCCTCAGACATTAATTCTGTCACACACTGTCCGTACCTCCCTCAGTGTTTCTCTCACACACTAATTCTCTCTCTCACACACAAAGTAATGCTCTTTTCTATCTCTCTCTCCTCAGATATATTATTCACACAGTGTCACACACAAATTCTGTCTCTCTCTAACATACACATACAGTCACGCTCTTCAGCTCTTTTTTACATACTCACATATGCACTTGTTTTTATACATATATACAATAAGAATGAATATTTCAGTGTGACTCTGTGAGAGAGAGTGAAAGAAAGAATGAAAGAGCTTGACTATGTGCATATGTATCTGAGTATTGGTGTAAATGTGACTTTCTGTGAGACAGTATGCGTAAAATTTACACATGTGTTAAGTATTGAATTTATTTAATTAAAACTGTTCTAATTTGAACAATGTTATTTCCTTATAAAATGCTAAAATATGTTAAAATACATATTAAATGTTAACATGTTAAATGTTTAAAGGTGTTAATGTTAAAATACAAGAATGTGTGAATGAAAATACACTAACTAACTAAACAAAATATTTTTATTCATATACTACATTGAGTGTGGGGGGAATGTCTGAATGTAGATGTAAAGAGGGTCACAATGTACTCTTTCATTGTATTCTTTCACTTTGAAATTTTCAAAACAAAAACAAACTACACTGATAATAAAAATGGTTTTGAAGTTATGGGAGGTAGAGGAAGCAAGAACTTGGATATAACTCACTTGCCTTTCCTGGAGAAATGTAGCTAGCTGCCAGACATATTTTTATGGATATGTATGCATCTAGGGTTCTTCAGATGAGTTACTGAAAACCAGCTGTGGAAATAACTGCAGTGGACAAATGATGGATTGGGTTGTGACTTCTTCAGCTGTTGCTGCAAACACTCAAATATCTGCTATATAAATTGGTCATGACAAGATGAAATCAAAATTCTGCCCTCACCAACCCATATTATATTAGTATTTTTTACAAAGGGTAAGTGCCTTCCGTAAAATAAATAAATACACAGTGAAAGAAAATAAAGAACAATGTGTCACTGGTGCATCAACATATTGTACCAGAAGTCGGTCAATTGTGTGATCGATCATGTGATCAAGTGATCAGTTGTTTGGCATCTAATGGGCTGCTGACTAGCTGAGATGGGGGAGGCAATTGGCAGCTGTTGGCAGAGAATTTGTGTGCTTGTACACATGCATTTCAGAAGGAATGGGGGAAAATAATGGTGCAGCATGGCTTGAAGCCATGATTGCTGTTTTGGTAGTTCCCTCCTTGCAGCAGGAAGGGATGGTGCAGACTATGCATCATTTATCAGGCCATTGTGGGACTGGGCAGTGCAGTCAGTGGGTTCTTCCAATGAATCAGGAAATCCCAGGGGCAAGCCAGTTTTGCCCCTCCATCTACCCCTGGCCCAAGTCTTTTTTGTATTTCCTTTTAAAACTTTAGCCTTTTGCACTGTGTTTATGGTAAATGTCCTCTACTTGAAGTGAAAGGCGACTCCTTCAAGTTTTTCCCATCTAAATGGGAACTCATAATGTTTCAATTTATCATTCAGAAAGGCATAATCTTTTCTCATTCTTGGAATTCTCACTGGAATGTCCTTAAAGACCTGGCTGTCTCTCATTCATCTTTAATTTACAGTCAACCCTCTGTATGCATGGATTCTCATCATCCATAGCTTGAAAATATTCCAAAAGAAATTTCCAAAAACTAAACCTTCATTTTGTCATTTTTTAAAATAAGGAACACCATTTTACTATGACATTATGTATAATTGAATTTGAGCATACATGAATTTTGGCATCCAAAGGAGGTCCTGGAGTCAAAGTCCAGAAGATATTAAGGCCCCACTATATACAGATAGTGTTGTTGTAGGACTTGGTCCCTTATTTATCATCTCAAAAAATAAATGATGACATTTCTGGGTAAATTTCTTTTTCTTGACACCCACAAATCTAATCTGTAAGCTTTGTCTAATTCTCATATGAGAGATTCTTTCCATCTTCCCAAAAAATCAACCAGAGCATCTCCAATTCTTTCATATATATCTTAATTTTGTTTTTCTGCTGCATTTCAAAGACTTTTCTCATTCTTTAACTTCCAGAAGAGCCACAGCTTCCATGTCACATTCTCAACCCATAGTTTTCCAGTAGCTTCTTCCAGTTTCTGTGTTTTATTTTACAAAGTTGTTAATTTCCCATCCATCTATTGCATTTCTGTAATCATCTGGGCCTGGAATTTCTGTATATCCTTCAATTTTATCTTTAGTTCTTTTTTCAAATCTTTCTTAAATTTACTTATCAATCAGAGCCCATCTAGTTCATTTTTACTCCCCTGTTTCTAACCATACATCTTCATTTATTGACCCACTGAGATCCATCTTGCTCTCTGGGCAAATGATCCCTGTCCAGTTGTTTTAGATCTAACCCCTGAAGCCATTTCTGAAACAAAAATGGAGTAATACTTTTCTGTTGTAATCAGTCTTCTTCACCATTAGATGTATTAATTTCCCTCAGCCTTCCTCAGTCTACATTCAATACTCCAGAAGGGATTCTCCTCTATTCACTCCCTCCTCTTGCTTTTATCTTTAGAAGAAATAAAGAATATATTATTTCTCATGCTTCAAAAACTGTTAACCCCTTCAATTCTTAAGTCTCTTAATTCTTTATAATTTTTTTCTTTATTAACCTGGGGCTTTAAAATCTTTCTAGATTCTCCAGTGCATTAGTAAGGCTCTTAACCATCCATCCAGAGTTGCTTTACTCACTTGTTTAAAGTGGAAGAACAATGCAAGAACTAATGTGTCCCAAAGAACTGAATTAAGAAAATTGAATGCATGTCGTTAATTGTCTTCTTCAGTGGCTGGAATGCAGCAGGGCAAAATGGTCCTTTCCCAGTCTCCTCCATTCTAGTTGCATCCTAGCAACAACCATACATGTCACCTAATGCTAGGAATGGGAGTCAGGCACTTGGGTATGATCATCTGACTTCCCAGATCAGGGAGGCAATTTAAGCTGGTTTGTGTTACTCCTAAATGGCAATTACCACAGCAAGTGTAGGTCCCTCAGCAGAGCTGCCATTTCAACGAGGAAAATCAGAAGCGTAGCAGAGACTAGAGTAGGTAAATAAATTACCTATAAATTATTTTAATTTGCATCCATTTGCAGAGTGTTTTCTAAAGCTGTGTTGAGGAAAGAGAAACAAATTTATGGACTATTTGAAGGAACCACAGTCTTGAAGGAGGAAAAAAAACCAATAGGGATTGGCAGATTAATCTCAAACTGTAGATAAAATAGTGTTCTAAAAATATCTTTAAGATTTATGTTATGCATGTGTTAAATGCCATCATTTCCAATTATTAATGCATGTTCCAGACAGAAACATTGTTGCTTTCTTGTTAAGATGTTGTACACAATAAATGGATTTCCAAAGACTGCTTGGGAAGAGTAGGGTTATAGTTAAGGATGAGTTGGGAAACAGAATTTGCTTCAAAAGAGAATATGATCAAGCTTTTTCCCCCCCAGCTTAGAGGGATGCCAGGAACAGAACAGCAGGAATTGTCCTTCAGTGGGGAAACTGCTGACAAGCTGAGCAGGGAAAGCAATGCAAAAATCACAGCTAATTACAGTTCCTGTAGGCTTTAGCAACGGGTTTGCAAAATACAGTAATTAAGCTGTGATTGTAAAAACATGTCACTTTGATGTTTTTTGAGAAGAGCGATGCAAGCTTAAAATTACCCAGTTTGAAAATTATCACTTCAAATCTTCTATAATGTATAATGTATTTCCTGCTGCAGTGATTTTTGCAATCAAAGCTAAGATTAATTTAATTCCTCTATAAACCATACAATACATTAATTTCCCTACTTCCATTCCTGTAGACTTTTTAGGCTACAGTGGAAAGAGATATCTGGAATGAAAATTTATTTCCTTCCTGGAATAGAATTATTTATTTTGTGAGAAAGCATGTGAAATATATGTGGGAAAAATCAGAATATGGCTTTATATCTATCTATTTGATTTTATTGCCAGGATCATAAAATGTGCCATATTTCTGTGTGGAAAAAGAAAATAAATCCTCTGGAAAGATTTAATAATTAGCCTTCTTGAGACAGCAATCATAAAGTGAAACTGAGGGGACAGAACACTAGATTCCATTGACAATATACTTAAATTCATTTCAATAGGGAGAAATGTAAGGTACTACACTTTGGCAGAAAAAATGAAATGCAGATATACAGGATGAGGAAAACCTGATTGAACAGCAGTACATGTGAAAGATATCAAGGAGTCCTAGTAGACCACAAGTTGAACATGAGTCAACAGTGTGAGGTGTCAGCAAAAAACCCCAATGAAATTCTAGGTTGCATCAACAGAATATTATCTACCTCGAAGAAACTAATAGTTTCTTTGTTCTGCTTTTGTCAAGCCTCACTGGGAATACTGTGTCCACTTCTGGACACCACAATTCAAAAAGGATGTTGAGAAGGTGGAGCATGTTCAGAGGAGGGTGATCAAAATGATGAAAGATCTGGAAACCACGCCCTATGAAGAGAGGCTTAAGGGACTGGATATGTTTCGCTTGGAGAGAAGAAGGTTAAGAGGATATGATAGCTCTGTTTAAATACTGAGGATGGAGCAAGTTTGTTTTCTGAAAGTCCAGGACCTGGAGCAATGAATACAAACTACAGGAAAAGAGATTTTGTTGCCTCAGCATTAAGAAGAACTTCCTGGCAGTAAGAGCTGTTCAACAATACACTGCCTTAGGGCCTAAGCAGACTGACAGAAATAGTGCACATTAAATTGAGGCACTGCCCTGGCTCAGTGCTAGGGAATCATGGGAACTGTATTTTTTTCTGGGACATTGAGCCTTCTCTGTCAGAGAGCTCTGGTGCCACAATAAATTACAGTTCCCATGATTCCCTAGTACTGAGCCAGGGCAGTGCCTCAATTTAATGTGCACTATTTCTGGCAGTCTGCTTAGGCCCTTAGTCTCCTTCTTTGGAGGTTTTTAAACAGAGTCTGGATGGCTATCTGTTGTAGGTGCTTTGATCATATATTCCTGCCTGGCAGGGGGTTTGCTGGGACTTCTCCTGTTCTCCAAGAATTCTCAAAGATTTTTGAAGATGGAGACAACATTTGCCCTCCTCTTGTCTGCTGGGACTTCTCCTGTTCCCCAGGAGTTCTTAAAGATTATTTCCAGTGGCTCTGAAATTACTTCTGCCAATTCTTTTCACATAGTTTATCTGGTCCTAGAGACTTAAATTTATTTTAATTTGCCAGTATTTCTGTACTATTTCTTTACTTATTCTGTGCTGCATTCTTCATCTGCCCTATTTTCCCCAGATGACATCAAATGCATCTGAGGAAGTAGACTTTTTGAGACACTTTCCTTTTTTCTTCCTCATTGGAACTGTTTGAAATTGTGCCTTCAGTATCTTCCTTTTGAGACACTACCATATGTCCTGAACTCCCTTCTCTTTTAGTGTTCCTGACCACAGAGCCACTCCCAGTATTTCCCTAAATTTACTGAAATCAGCTTTCCTAAAGTCTAGAGTGCATGTCTGACTATGATTGGCTTCTCTTTCCATTGTATAACAAGCTACAGAGAACATAATCACTCCCACTTAAGGACCCTGCCATTTCTATCTCCTTTATCAGATCATCACTGTTAGTTAGGATCATATCTAAAACAATTGAACCCCTTGTTCCACATTCTGGACAATGAAATTGTGTGCCAAGCAAGTGAGGAATTTGCTGGCAAGTGAGGAATGGAACAGAAAAACTATAATAGCATCTGCATTCTTAGGTAAATTTAAAATGATATCTAATAAATAGCCCTTTTCTCTCTGGTTGTTAGGATCTGCAGAAGAAATCCATGTGATGAGAAGCTGACAAGCTTTGAGCAAAAAGAAGTATTTTTTTTGCAAGATACCCCCCCCCCCATGGAATATTGGAAAGCCCTTGGATGGACAGAAAATTGGGTTGCATATTAATTTGAAGATGAATTGTTTCTGGAGGCTTCCAGGAGTGATAAGTTCTGGAATTGCTCCCATGCTTCTCCTCCAAAGTTGTGGTGGGTCAGAGTGACCAGATGTCATAACTGCAAAGGAGGACAAGACACCACAAGTATAGGACATTGAAGAAAAATGTAGGATTTTACCAAATAAAAGCTACAAACACTAATATAAATATGCATTTTTCATATAGTTTATTTACAATTATATTACAACTACTGTATTTTATTATGTACTCAACCATATTTTTTGGATGAACTTATCTTTGTTAAAATGCCTTGTTGGCCTGAAATATACTTATAGATCTCTGAGCAAAACAAATGCTTAAACCTGTACTTTACTAGCAACAAACACTTGGCTGACTCTACATTTAAATTATTATAGCTGGCCTGTCCCAACCACAGGCTTGCCAACCACAGATCTGAGAATCCACTGATTGCCCTGCCCCATTCACCCAAATGGGAAAGAAAGGTACATTATTGTTATTGCTACTATTGTTATTGCTATTACCATTACTATTTTAAAAGGTCTTGTAGTATTCACCTACTTGCAATATCCAGCTTACATTTCTAATTAACTAAGCTGAAAATGAGATGTCAGACAGTCCTGCTAAGGCAGAAATATGGACTATACATGTGCAGGTTAGAAATTTGTATGCTATTTTACATGTACAAAAGTAGTAACAACAAAGCTGCAAGTAGAAATATAGGACAACAGGGGATGGCCTTGACTAAAATATTTATGTTGGACATGCAGATATGGTAGGTACATGATTTCTTGGACATAATTTTATTTGCTATGGGAGTGCATTTGAAAGTGAACTGCAGTGCTGCCAAGCTGTTGACAGAAGTAGCATCCCTTTAAATCTCATACTAATAAAGCCATCAATATATTCCTAGGCTCTTACATCAGGAATATATGTCTCATTGCAATCCAGGTGCTGTTGAATCTCAACTCCCATTACACTTGATTACACTATTAGAGAAAGCCATTCATGTGTAGTGATTAGAGCAAGAGTGGGCAAAGTGCAATTCTAGGGCTGCATGTAATCTCAAAGCTCAGGAGATGAGATCCGGCCTAACTAGAGAATTAAGGGCCAATGCAGACATCCCCTAAGGGGTGGCTCTGTGCTGCCCCTGGTAGCACCATATCGGGGCCACGGCAACCACACACTGTGGCCCTGATCCAGCTTTTTGCTACTCCAAAAAGTGTTGGCAAATGCCACTCCTTTTGGGGTCCGCACTTAGCACTGCCCCACCCCAACTCTACCCCCAGGCTGGCCATTTTGGTTGGTCTGCATCAGCCTTAATTTGTTCTATTTACATAAATTTTACACATACACACAAAAATACAAAATCTACAAAAGATCAATACCTTTATTGGCCAACCAAAATCCATAAATACATCATGCAAGCTTTTGAAGCTCTAGTGACATCATCAGGCAGAAGTTATTAAAATCATACAGGAAAAGGAAAATGACAAGGGCAGAATCATAGGTCTACATTTTGTATCAGATGTTGGTTCTGTTGTAGTACAGTTGTTCTGGAGGGATCTCAATACAAGCAAAGGCTACTCCCCTTCTTGGCCATTTGGGGACCAGGGACTAAGGGCACTAAAAGACAGTTAATAAAATTTCAACTCTTATTAGCAACAGAAAACAAATTTCCCTTGAGATCAGCACACACACACACACACACACACACACACACACACACACACACACACACATTGTATACAGGGGGAGGGGAAGGAAAGAGATAGAATAATAGCATTACAACTCTTTATGGCTGTTATTTAATCTCATAACACCTTCCCTAACAAAAGAAAGCAACAAGTTACAGATAACAATATTGTTTGTAATATATTTCTTCCAATGACTGTACCAAATGGACAGAGGAAATTTGCAGCGTCACATGTGTGTGTAAATTCCAAAGACACTGTTAGCAATTTAATGGGTTTTCACTTGGCATCTGTATAAGCCCACTAGCTCCCCCATTACATGTAGTATTTGTTATCATACTTCAAATATAGAACTAATTAGAGAGGATATTAAGAAAAGTTGCCTCTCAGAACACTTGGCTCATAGCTATTATAGCCACCTATCAGGAGGCATTATTACACTATCAGCCAAATAACTAATGTATCATAAAGTAACTATCAGCTTTGAAGATAGATTGAAAGTATAAGGGAATTCTTAAGCTGCATTGCCATCTGTTGGCAAAGGGATAGCAGTGCAACATTCTGTGATTTACATACACATGGTATTTAGGCAATTTGATGCTTTGATGGCTGATTTGTTAACTGGTGTGCTTGTCAGTGGGGTCTTTACTTATATAATGAACAGGTGTAGAAAATTCAAGTTTGAAATAGTAAAGTGTATGTTTCACAAATAATACATAATTAAATATTTTAATATTTCATGATGATTGAATATTTCATAGTAAACTTCTTTCTGAGTTTTGAAATTGGGGTATGGAGGCTTGGATTCAAATCTTTACTTAGGCTATGGACATTCAGTCAAGAACATTTACAAGATCAGTATTACTGCATGGCCTGGCATGGGCTACATGCAGGAAAACCTGAATGGAAAAGACCATCAATGGCCTTGGGAAAAAGGCTTTGTGTTAGCAACACTCCCATTTTTGTTTGTGCCTTGGAGGTAACTCAGATACTGAATGATTTCTATGCCTCTCATATGATAAGGTCAGATAGCAAAACCATTGATAATACCAGATATTATCAGATACTATTTGGCATTATAGAAGGAGACTCCACCACATACCAAAAGGTGTTCCACTGTCAAACGGTTCTTACTGTCAGGAAATTCTTCCAAATATTTAGGTGGAATGTCTTTTCCCATTTTTCCTCCTCATTGGAACTGTTTGAAATTGTACTTTGAATATTTTCCTTTTAAGAAACTCTCATCAGTCCTGAACTCTGTTCTCTTTTATTATTTCTCACCACAGGAACACACCCAGAATTTCCCTAAGTTTACTAAAATCAGCTTTCCTAAAGTCTAGAATGCATGTCTGACTATGCTTAAGTTGCTTCCCCCACCTAAG
>CM034705.1:21904009-21917002 GCA_020142125.1 Phrynosoma platyrhinos | reverse complement strand
ACTCCTATACATAGCCAATTTCACCAGACCTGATATTGCAAATGCTGCTGAAATTTTATGCAGAATGGTCACCTCTCCTACTGAAAGAGATTTCATTGCAGTGAAGAGAGTTGCCAGATATTTGAAAGGAACTGCAAATCACAAACTGATGCTGCCAGCCTGTGACCAACCACAACTGATTGCCTGCATGGATGCAGACTGGGATGCAGACCTGGCAGACAGAAAATCAACCAGTAGAAAACTGATCTTCTATGGTGGAGGCACTGTAAGTTGGACAAATAACAAGCAATCCATAATTGCAGAATCTTCCACTTATGTGTTTCATCATGTGTTTCAGCAAAGGCAGCATGTGATGAAATAAAAAGGCCACACAACTTACTTCTGGACTTTGGGATAACAGACCCTAAGCCAAGCATTTTGATGCAAGATAATCAAAGCTGCATCAAGATTTCTGAAAGTGAGAAGTCACTCAAGAAGAATATTGACATTGCCTTCCACAAGGTGCAAGAGATGTGTCAAAATGGACTTGTCCATTTAGAATACTGCAACACTGAAGTGATAATTGCAGATATCCTTACCAAGCCTCTACCAATAGATCACTTCCAGAGACTACGCAATGGGATGAAGATCATTAACATCAGTCCAAGAGAATGAGAAGGTGATTCGCCCCTTCTCCCATGCTGCTCTCCATGCCTGGAATCTCCTCCTCACTCAATTAACAACTATCCTTTCCGTGGTCAATTTTAAGGACGAGTTGAAGACGACTTTGTTTAGGGAGACATTCCATAGTACTAGTTGTTAATCTGCCACAATGCTTATGTGTTCATTGTATACTTGCTGTGTTATTTTAGAGGTGTTTTAATTTTGTATATTGATGCTTTTGATTGTATGCCATGTGACAAGTTTTTCATTATCTATTGCTATTTTTATTGTATTTTGATTCCTACTATGTAAAGTGCTGTGCAAACTTTACAGCACTCTATAAATGAATTGTTGTTGTTGTTGTTGTTGTAAGATTCTTGCATTCTCTTCTCCCTCCTTGGATAGATAAAGATTTTCTTCATGCAAACTCTTCTTTCCTCCCCCTCTCTCATTCAAACTAACCATGTGATTTTGGTCAGTCTCCATTTGGGACTAACAGACATTCTCTTTCAATATTTTCAACTGAACTATTGCTTTTACATCTTCCTCCTCTCTCAATTTTCTTTGGAAAGATGGTGAGATAAAGATTTCTTTTTACTTGACCTATTCACTAGCTAGATTAGGATATAGTCTTTATGTATATATAGATTAAAGCCATTAGTAAGCTTTTGTTTTAAACTATAAGCTACGTGCTTGTTGTTTTTTGAGTCAGTCTCAGTTCATAGGGAAGCATAGTTAGGCAAAGACACATTTCTGCTACTCTGCTGATTCAAAGCTAGACCTTCACAGGCTTGGCTTTGATATTTTTGACATTTAAATATATTTTGTTTCCTTGACAAAGGCTGAAGCCTTGGGAAACTTAAATTATCCTACAATATGGCTGGTACCACTGATGATCCTGTTGAAGTCTTGCTCAATAGATGAAATCAAGACCTCATTAGGGCTATTGACACAATCATTCCCAAATGTCCTCTCTAACCCATTACTAATTAGGCCCCATGGTTTACAAGTAACCTCAGGGAACTGAAATGGAAACAATGACAACTGGAGCACAGATGATGGAAAACTGAACATAAATCTGACAAGACATGCTATAGAGAACATCTTTGTTCCTATAAGGTGGCAATATTTACAGCAAAGATAGCTTTCTACTCTGCAGGGATTGCCTCTGAGAATTTCTGTCCAGCTGAACTGTTCAGGGTGGTGAAAGTTTTAAATCAGGGACCCTCTCCCCTGGATCCAATTCTAGAACCTTCAGCAGTTCACTGTGATGCTTTTAACAACCACTTCACAGATAAAGTCTCTCCAATTTAGATGCTGTAATTGTAGCAGAAGTTGACAATGGGGTGTCCAGTGTCTCTGTGAGTAGGATTATGCTGGATCAATTGCTGAGTACCACTAATGTGGACAAGCTGCTGGGTCAAATAAGGAATGCAACTTGTCCTTCTTGGCTGGTCATCCAGGGAGGAGATGCAATTATATTTCAATTGCAATATATTATCAATGTATTTTTCAGGGAGGGGACTTTTCCATCTTGTTTAAAGAAAGCTGTGGTATAACCACTTCTTTAAAATCTCTCCCTCCCCCTCTCCCCTGGACCTAATCACCTATAGATCAGTATCAAATCTCCCTTTTCTGGGCATGGTGATTGAGAGGGTAGTTGCCTTCCAACTCCAGGCACTCTTGGATGATGCAAATTATCTAGTCCCATTTCAAACTGGCTTCAGAACTGGATACAAAGTTGAGACTGCTATGATCATCATAGTGGGTGATCTTCACTTAAGCATTGACAGGAGTGTGTCCCTGCTGGCTCTTTTGGAAATCTCAGCAGTGTTCAATACCATCAACCATGGTATGCCTAGGGGATTTGTGCATCAGAGGCACTGTGCTTCAGTTGTCCCAGTCCTATCTCTTGGACAGGTCCCAGGTGGTGGTGCATGGAGATAGCTGCTCCTCAAAGAAGGATCTGTTATATGGCATACCACAAGATGCCATCCTATCCCCAATGATACTAAACATCTAAATGAAGTGGCTGGGAGAGATCATCTGCGGGCATGGGGCAGGGTACTATCAGTATGCTGATGACACCCAAATGTATTTTTCCATGCCTTCAAATATAGTCGCAGCTAAGGATAGTGTGCCTCCTCTCAATGAATGCCTGGAGGAAGTAATGGGCTGGATGAGGGAAAAAAATTGAAGCTGAATCCAGATAAGACAGAGGTGATTGCTGTCAATGATCCTAACCTGAGTATGGAGGTGTGTCAACCAGTCCTGAATGGGGTTATACTCCCTCTGAAAGTCTGTGTTCACAACTTGAAAATGCTTCTGGGTCCATTGATCCAAATGACAGCTCAGATAGATGTTACAGCCAGTTACTATCACCTTCAGCTGATATGCCAGCTGTGCCCCTACCTAGTGCTGGAGCAGCTGAAGATGATAGTACATATTCTGGTAACCTCAATTCTAGACTTTCACAATGCCCTGTACATTGGGCTCTCTTTATACCAAGTTTGGAAACTTCGGTTAGTTGAAAATAGCAGCTAGACTGATTACTGGGACATCCAGGAGTGAAAATATTACATCAATCTTAAAATCACTCCACTGTCTGCCAGTTAGTTTCCTAGCAAGAAACAAAGTGTTGATTATTATCTTTAAAGCCATACATGGTTTGGGTCCAGGTTACCTACAGGATTGCTTCCTCCCATCTAATCCTCCCTGTACACACAGGTCCTCTGGAAGATATTTACTCCAGTCACCCAGGATTAGGTTGGCAATTGTCTGCCAGAGGACTCTTTCTTCACCCACCCCTAAACTGTGGAACAAACTGCAAAAAGGGATTTTACAGCTAAATACACTGTCTAAATTTAAAACAGCATTGAAGACCAGTCTCTTCTATCAGGTTTATCCAGAAAATTTTAAATTTCAAATTAAGATTTTGAATTTTAAATGTAGACTGTTTTAAAATGTGTATGTCTCATTTGTCCTTTTAAACCATTGCATGCTTTAATTAATCTATTTAAATTTCTGTTGTTAATTGTTGATTCATTGTTGTTCCCTGCCTCAATCCATGGGGAGAGGTAGGGAAGAAATAATAATAATAATAATAATAATAATAATAATAATAATAATAATAATAATACCTGAGCAGAAAGAAATGTTTCTCTCAATCTCAGACTTTCTCAAACTCTGCTGGTCTTACAATTATGACTCCTATCATCATGAACCACCAAACTGTCTGAGGATGAAGGGAGCTGTAGCTCAACACAATTAGGGTTTTTTAAGGCAAGAAATACTCAAAAGTGGTTTTGATAGTTCCTTCCTTTGTTAGTCTTTGACAAAAGCCATACTTAATGCATACTCAATTCTCAAAGTAAAAGTGTTTCTCAAATTAAAAGTGTGGGGTGGGACAGCATGGCAACTAAAACTCTCCTCCTGTCCAATCTAAGAGAGATGTAACTCAGCGCTGATGCACACGGCCCCTTTGGGGCGGCAGAGAGCTGCCCTGGGGAATGGCGTATGAGGGCTGTGGCAACCACATGACGTGCCCCGATCTTCCCTTTTGCCACCCTGAAAAGAGCTGCAAAGTGCTACTTCTTTTAGGATGGCAAAAGGCCACCCTAAGAGCTGGCACCATGTCTCTTCAGCACCTTTTTGGTGCAGCATGTTTAAACCCTGTGCAGGAAGGGCCTCCTGATGCTGCATGCTGTGCATATGGCCACATGGCATCAGGATGGCATCGGCGTGGATTTGGGGTGGCCAGCGTGTGGCTGCCCCACCCTTTGGGCCAGTCTGCAAGAACCCTCAGGGACTACAGATTAAAACACACACATGGATTTCCTCACCCTCTGATATGAAGAGGAATCTGGATGACTGGAGATAAGATCAGGAAAACAGGTCTCAGATAGAGATTGCCTCTCTCTAACCTCTTTAACCATTGTCTCTGTAACCTCTGTAATCAAGGAAGGCTGTCTCCTAAAAGTGTAGGGAACACCTCTGAGGGGGGCAAAACATGACCTCAATCTTGTTCTATGGATGGTTCAAAAAAATGAAAGCATGTGCTTAAAGTGATGAGCACAACATTGTTTAAAAAAACAATCCTGTACTATTGTTTTTTTAATAGGATCAGCTGTCCCTGATTAGTACTTGGATGGACTCTGTTGGACTACAACTCTCATCAATGTAATTGAACACTAGTTAGATGTAGCTGCTCTCAATGTGGAACTTTTTCACAATGGGACTGATTTTCCTCCGCCAAATGTGGATAGATTTTATTTTCTCTGCATGAACTCCAGAGACCAAAAGCAAAATGGTAACATTGATCAGTGATAAGCTTTAAATAAAATGGATAGTGATGTTTTTAAGACCCTATCTGAATTATTGTTCACGTAAAGTACATAACCCTACACATCAAATTCTCATCTGAAAGGTCTCATATCTTCACTTCATTTACAAATGATGTGAAATTAAAATTCTCACACCTTGGTCAAGAAGCTCTCAAGTTTAACACCTCATAGTTTTTAATGAGGTGTTAAAGCTGAGAGGTTCTTGATCAAGGTGTGAGAATTTTAATTTCACATCATTTTAAAGTTTTTAATGGATTTTATTAATAGCTTTGCAAATAATCAATATAATGAACACAAAATACATTCTATGAGGCTTGGGGAATCAACAAAAAAGTTTTAGAGGAAGATGATTTATCCTGAGATAGTGGTAACACTCAGAGTCCAGCGTGTCATCTCACTCCATGGCAGATGGTGGAACCGAGTCCAGAGTGTCTCTCCAAAAGATAGTCTAATAGGTTAGAGGTCCAATATTGTTCATGTTGTTATTAATATATTCAATAAAAACAGACAAATCCTCAAAAAATGTGTGTGACTACTTTTGTCCATTTCAAAACCTGAAAGTGTAGGAGAATTTTTCTGAAACCATGTATCCCAAATCTTCTTCCACCAGTTGCTCAGTTGAACATCTCTTGTTTTCCAACATCTCACAATTTCAACTCTGGCTGCTGAGATGAGGAATGTGACAAATTCTCCATTTTTAGATGGCTATTGTCCTTGCTGTAAATTGATAGCATTAGAAGACCTGGGCAAAATTATACAGCTTGTTTCACAATATCAGAAAATTGGGTTAAAACAGCATTCCAGAAAGCTCTAACCTTGGGATAATCCAATCACATGAATAAATAGGAACCAAGAGTCTTACAACCTCTCCAGCATTTTGGGGAGGTGACTTTTTCTATTTTTGATAAACCTATGGATGTTAAATACCATCTATGTATAGTTAACTCTTGCTACAGGTGTATTAGCTTTTTATATATTATGGCTGCCCCATCTTTAGATCTTTGTCCTTTTGCTATACAAATGTGTTCGTAAAAAGACAAGGGATGGGGACAACCATGCTTTATCAATTTGCTTTATGCAAAGGAGGGCACTTGCAGTACTTGGAACCAGGAGGATTTGGTGTGTCCTAAGATATTGACCAAATTATCTGTCATTTTGAGCTTTCCATATTCAAATAAATCCATAATTCTGTTAAGCCACACACTTTCCAATATTTGAATTCAGCTTATTTTATCCACTTCATAAAAATTGGGGTGTAATAGGAATGGGCAAATAGGGGAAAGATCAGGAGCTAATATGTGAACCCATTGCTTCCAAATAAGGAGGGAGTTGTAAAGAAATGGGTTTTGAAGCTCCTTCAACACCCTCCATGTTCTTATAGAGAAGTCAGCCAAACTATAACTATCTACTTCCATGGATACTCACTTGGTGGAATATTACTCTTGATTTAGTTGGAAGGCATGATAATAGAATTTGACATCTGGCATTGCCAACCCTCCTTCCCCAATTTTAGTATATCTAACAGATTTAAGGAAGCTGGGTCTTTTTCTGTTGAATATGTAGTCATTAATCATCTTTTGCCAGAATTTGAATTTGATGGGAGTTGGACAAATAGGTATAGATTGGAACAGAAAAAATAAGCGTGGGACAAGAACATCTTTACAATGACAATCTTCCCAAGAATGGAGAGGTTCAAGTGTTTCCACTCTCTTATTTTTACTTGCATCCATTTAGTGACAGAGTTGTAATTCCTGGGCACCAATTGAGATAAATCTTTTGTGATAAGATATGTGAATCCAGAGGGACATGGCTGTAATCCAGAGACATTTGTTGGCTTATCCTGGTCTGAAGGTGGAACATTCAGATACATCAGTTTAGATTTTTGATAATTGATCTTAAGCCTTGAGTGCTTCCCAAAGGTGTCCAATATCTTTCTTATTTCAGGAAATGATGTTTCAGGTTTTTGCACTGCAAGCAGAATGTCACCCACATGCAGCATTATTTTGTGATGGTGACCATTGATACGGGCCCCTATAACGTTTGGGTTTGACATAACTAGTTCAGCTAGGGGTTCAATAAAAAGTGTAAATAGTATTGGTGAGAGGGGACATCCCCGCTTAGTAACTCTGTGTAAGCTGAAGTGATCTGAGTCTATCCCATTAACCAACACCATTGCTTCATTTAGTTTCCAGCTGAATTGTCTGCTTCTAAATCTTAGGAACATTGTTATGGAATTATGATCCAATATGGCTTTTGATATGTCCATTTTTGGAATGTATTTATTTATTGAATTCATTGAACGAAAAACATATTAATTCTAGAGAAAGAGTTACGTCTGTTCGAATAATACATAAATGCCTTGACCTTACCATATTTATACCTCCAAACTTCATTTAATGCTTCATTCATGAGCATGTTAAAAGATTTAGGAAGTTTTCCCTGGTGTTTTTTTTTTTAATTTTCAGAAGTGCAATTAATGTTGGATCTATGACCCTGGTCCAGTCTCCTACCAGCATATAGTTATCATAATTTAATTCTAGTATTTCATCTAAAAGTTTTGGGTAATTTTTAAATTTTTCTTAAGGTGCATATACACCAACTACTAAATATTTAGTATTAAAAGTTGCAAGGACTTTGTAATGTGCATGTTAAATTTAATGTGGAAAGTAATTTTAAAAATTAAAAATGTGATGTGATGTTTAATTTTTGTTACGTAATATTTATAATAAAATTAAACTTTAAAAAAGAGTTGGAAGAGACCTCACTGGCCATCCAGTCCAACCTCCTGCCATGCAGGAACACACAATCAAAGCATCCACAACAGATGTCCATCCAGCCTCTGTTTAAAAAACTCCAAAGAAAAAGACTCCACTACACTCTGAGGGAGTGTGTTCCATTGTCAAACAGCTCTTACCATCAGGAAGTTCTTCCTAATGTTTATGTAGAATCCCTTTATGTGTAGCTTGAATCTACTTCTCTGAGTCCTAGTCTCCAGAGCAGCAGGAAACAAGCTTGCTCCATCTTCAATATGACATCCCTTCAAACATTTAAACAGGGCTATCATCATCCTTTATCCTTATCTTCACCAGGCTAAACATACTTAAGCCGCTCCTCATAGGGTATGGTTTCCAGACCTTTCACTCTTTTGGTCTTCCTCCTCGGGACACATTCCAGTTTGTCCACATCCTTCTTAAATTGTAGGGCACAGAGGGAAGGCAATCACAGGACAATAAAGAGGAATATATTCCTTATCTGAGGAGTTACATGTCCCCATAGTGCATGAGGAAACAGAAGGGGCTAGCACTGGTTTAGGGGGGCTGCAGACAGGTGGCTCTAGTCGACCCCAGGAAGCAGAGGATCGGGGCCACTGCTGCCACACGCCGTGGCCTTAATCTTCCCTTTTGCCACCCTGAAAAGATGTGCAGCTGCCCCTCCCCATCTCTGCCTGCAGAGGTATGTAGAGGCCCTTAGTTTTCTTAGGTACCTGGATTGATACCATGACACAGCATTATAGGTTCTTGGTTGAGAAACTCACTTAGTTAAACAGGTGTCAGAAATTTTAGGATGTGGGAAGATCACTCTTAAGGAATTTCAGGAACTCATTGGCCATCTAAATTTTGCTTGTCAGGTAGTGGCTCCTGGAAGGGTCTTTTTGAAGTGGTTATGCAACACTATTGCAGGTATGCATTAGCTCCGCAACCAAATCAGGCTTACTCGAGAGATTAAGGAAAATTTGGAGATCTAGCAAAATTTGCTTGCATCATTTAGTGGGATTTCTTTTTGAAAGGATGAACTACATGTCCAAAATCCAGTGGAATCCACAGGGTTTGGGGTCTACTTGGTGTGGCCAGAGGTGGCCAGAGGAGTGGGCTCAAGCAAGCCATTTCTGGAATTGTTCCCCATTGTCATTGCTGTCCAAATCTGGGCAAAGGAGTTAGCCAACTCCTCTATCCATTTCTGGTGCACATCATCACTGCCATAATTTCTAAGGGTGATGTGCTTGGTCAAGGCCTTTGTCTTGCAGAGCCTTTGTTGTAACATTCTGTTCATGGCTGGTATAGACAGTGGGATACCTGATTCTTTCCCACCAACAGATGGAGCATATCAGACAACTAGCTCAGGAAGCAGACCTCTGCCTGATTCTGATGACTGTAGATCTATGGGGTCTTGGAGGGGTGAGGTTGGCAGAGCCATCAGCCTCTCATTAGCCCCTAGTACTAGGAACAGTTATAAGAGTGTGGGGAGGGAATTGGAGTACTTCAGGTCAGTGAGTGGGCTTCAGGTCACTTGTCCCATTCCAGTTGACCACATTTTACGATATTGGGTCTCCCTAAGGAACAGGGGATTGACTCTGCAGTCCATCAGGCTATTAGCAATGGTGGTTGTCCCTTAGGAAATTATTGCACATGCTGTATCCCATCTTTCTCCTGATGGGATACATGTGCATTTAAGTGTCAAAGATGGGTCTTACCCCACTCACCCGTGTCTGCCCATTTGCAGCCCATATGCAACCTGGGCTTCTTTGGAGGATTTTCATGCCCAGGATTTTCCCTTCTTTGAAAATCCACAGGATAAGCCCAGGTTGCAGATGAGCTGTAGAGGGGTGGCCACAGATGAATGCAGTAAGACCCCTCCTTGATACATGTATCCCATTGGGGGAAAGACAGAATACCTAAGACTCAGGGATATGAGGACAAGCACATGTGACTTTAGGGTTTCCAAGGCCTTAGAGGGTTGGAAGAAGGAAAGGGGTTACAGGCCAGAGTGGCAAGAACCATTATCCTTTTATGTCCTGAGGGTTTGAGGGATGCTGGGCCAGCAATGTATGCTTTGAACTATGAGGCTTTACTGTTTCATACTGCAGTTTTGACATCATTCTTTGAGGCCCTGAACATTAGTGAACTGGTAGCATCCTCCCAAGCAGATGCTTTGGCAGGACTCTGGAAGATAGAGACTTAACTTTGTCAGATCACAGAGTGATATTGAAGATCAGGAGTTCAAAGACTGATCAAAAGGGTGTAGGGAACATAGTAACACTTGGGTATTGCCCCAACCAGACTTTATGCCCTGTTAGTGTTTTGCAGGCCTATGCACAGGTCAGAGGAACTAGACCAGGATTGCTGTTTTGCCATGCTGAATTTATACCCTCACCAGGTACCAATTTTGGACTTCCAGGGCTTTGCAGAGATTGGACTTGGAAGCGGTTAAGTTCAGCTCTCATTCGTTTTGAATTGCTGGGTTTAAATGACTAAGGAAGACATGGTGTAATTGGATCACCCACAATAGAAAATGATCTTTCTTACTACCAACTCCTTTGATCTCTGGGTGCCTTTCTTTCTCCATTCTTATAGCCAATGCAAATTGTACAGAGTTTTCACTACAGAGATACTAAAACTTTTATTCTAACACTGAGAATTGTGGCCAGTTGTGAGTCTCAATTGTTTCAGGAATCTCATGCTGAACATTCTAAACAAACAAACAATATATAACCTCCCCAATCTACCTTCAAAATGAGAGTAGACAAAGTGTGGCCTTGGGGCTTGCTTTATGACCTTCCACCTCCCAATACACTTTAGGCCACCCTTTTTCTGACTCCCCCAAAGGATGAATTGTTTCTCATGGAACCCTACGTGAATAGCAATTCACCTTTGAAAGACATTTCAGGGAAGCCCTTCTACCCCTCCTAATTTGATGTCACCTGTAAATCTGATATGTAGGCCCTCTATTCCATCATCCAAGTCATAGATAAAGATGTTGAATAATACAGGGCTCATAACAGAACCTTGTGGTGCACCACTCGGCAATTCTCTCCAGGATGAAGAGGACCCTAACCCTTAAATGTTTAGGGAAGGTTTATTAAGGGTGGATATTGGGCCAATGTCATTCACGAGGAGTTTTCAGATGTTTTGTGAGGTAAATGAGCCTTGTAACACCCATGCTGACTTTTTGTGATTATGGCATTCCTTTTTAAATGTTTACAGATTGTCTGTTTAATGATTTGCTCTGACTGATGTCAGACAAACCGAGCAGTAATTGTTGGGGGCCCTCTTATTTCCCTTTTTTGAAGACATTTGCCCTCCCCTAGTCTGTTGGGACTTCTCCTGTTCTCCAGAAATCCTCAGAGATTATTGCCAGTAGCTCTAAGATTACTTCTACCAGTTCTTTTAATACTATTGCATGTGGTTCATGTGGTCCTGGAGACTTGAATTCATTTAGATTAACCAGGTATTTCCAAATTACCTCTTTATTTATGCTGTGCTGAATTCCCCCTACTGCATGCTCTGCTCCATTTTCCTCAGGTTGAGTACGATTTTCCTTTTATAAGATGACTGAGGCAAAGAAGGTGTTGAAGGTTCACTACACACGTAACCAAAAAAAGCCCTTTTATTATTCTTAACCTCTCTACCAAGCCTGAGCTCATTCTGAGCTTTAGCTTTAATTGACTTTTCCCTACATGTACTACCTTCTGAATTCCTCTTAGGTGATTTCTCTCTTTTTCCATTTCTTCCATATCCCTTTTCAGTCTTTTCTCAGTTTAAAATTATGTAGTCAGCCATTCTGATTTCTTGGGACATCTCCCATTTTTTCTCCTTAATGGAATAGTTGTGTCTTCAGTATCTCCCTTTTGAGAAACTCCCATCCATTCTGACCTCACATCTCTTTTAGAATCAAAGAATCATAGAGTTGGAAGAGACCACAAGGACCATCCAGTCCAATCCCCTGCCATGCAGGAACTCAAAATCAAAGCATACACGATAGATGGCCATCCAGCCTCTGTTTAAAAACCTCCAAAGAAGGAGACTCCACCACTCTCTGAGGGAGAGTGTTCTGCTCTCAAATAGCCCTTACTGTCAGAAAGTGCCTCCTAATGTTGAAGTGGAATCTCTTTTTCTATAGCTTCCATCCATTGCTCTGGGTCCTGTTCTCTGGAGCAGCAGAAAACAAGCTTGTTCCCTCCTCAATATGACACCCTTTCAAATACTTAAACACGGCTATCATATCACCTTTTAACCGCCTCTTCCCCAGGCTAAACATACCCAGTTCCCTAAGTCATTCCTCATTGGACATGTTTCCAGACCCTTCACCATTTTAGTCACCCTCTTTTAGACATGCTCCAGTTTCTCAACATCCTTTTTGAATTGTGGTGCCCAGAACTGGACACAATATTCTAGGAGGGGACTGACCAAAGCAGAATACAGTGGTACTATTACTTATCTTGATCTAGACTCTACACTTCCATTGATGCAGCCTAAATTCTCATTGACCTTTTTAGCTGCCGCATCACGCTGTTAACTCATGTTCAACTTGTGGTCTATTAGAACTCCTAGATCCCTTTCACACCTAGTCACATTAAGCCAGGTGTCCCCCATCCTATATCTATGCATTTCATTGTTCCACCCTAAATGCAGTACCTTACATTTCTCCATGATGAAATTCATTTTGTTAGCTTTGGCACAGCTTTCTAATATATTAAGGTCAGTTTGAATTTTCATCCTGACCTCTGGGGTATTAGCTAATCCTGATTTGGTGTCATTGCAAATTTGATAAGTATGCCCCTTATTCTTTCATCCAAATCATTAATAAAGATGTTGAATAGCACTGGGCCCAGGACAGAATCCTGTGGCACCCCACTGATCATTTCTCTCCAGGATGAAAAAGAGTCATTGTTGAGCACCCTTTCGGTTCGACCGGTCAACCAATTACAAATCCATGTAAAGGAGCCACCCCGACCTGTCGGGAGGGGCTCTTAGTTGCGTCGGCCTGGAAAAGGCCTCAACGCATATGATTGGTCAAGTAGCCTGCAAGTCCCGCCTCTTGGGGGCTACTTGACCAATAGGGGAAAGCGGGAGGTTGAAATCTCGCGGGAGTTCAACTCTCGCGAGATTTACAAGCGAGACTGAGACAGGCTATATAAGCTTGGGCTGCCTCGTGGTCGGCAGCCATTTTAGAAGTGGAAACAAGCAGGTAGCTCGTCTCCTTGCTCTCTCTCCCGACGGGGTAGGGCCTA